>OW796095.1:3320734-3729076 GCA_941860345.1 Chrysodeixis includens | reverse complement strand
TTTTGCTTAACTGGTAAGCCACATGTATCACAATTAAACATTTTAAATAAATTCAAAAAGACGAACAGCGATATGTCGGATTCGATCCTCGGACTCCCTGTGTACGAAGGGTATTAGTTAACACTCTGGGCTAACCAGACTTAATTTATGTGCTTGAAATTACGAATCGTATTGCGATGACGACACAAAGTCAACAATTGGCGGTAGACTGCAGTTAATTATTCTTTGACAACACAATAATATTAAGTTTCATTAGGTCACCGCCACAATACTGTTTTTGATTTTGATGGTTGGTGGTGGTGGTGGATGGTTGATGGTGGATTTTGATGGTCTTCACCCGCTTATATATAATATTATAAATGCAAAAGTTTCTAAGGATGTATGTTTGTTACTCTTTCACGCTCAAACGGGTGGAGGAATTTGACATAGGCTACTTTTTTAATCGACTGTGATTGCTGCAAGAACATAACCCTCCTCGGGTTATGTTTTTGCAACTATAACCCACATTCGCGCGGGCGAAGTCACTTGTAACAGCTAGTGTAAATTATATTAAAAATCGGTAATATTTCTTTCTCATCATCTTCTTTTCAGCCCTTTTCTATCCTTGGGACAAAAAACTAATTCTGGTACGTCAAAATATGGCAATTGGTACGTCGAATTATGGCCATTGTGTCGCAAGCTTGCCGCACAAAAAATTATCGTCTCGCGTATTTTGTTTAACTTTTATACCTTCTACTGCAATATGACCTGGCCTTTAGAAAATTATCTAGCTTAATCATAATTAGCCAAATCCGAACATGATCCACTTAACTCAGATTCTATATGAATCAAGAGCGCATACGGAGAACATATGGCTTTTAATAGATTGCAAAAAGTACTAAAACACATCTAAACTGGAATTCATGTTTTATCAAACCGTTCTTGAAATAGTTTCGGCCTAAGTTTGTATATTTAAAGGTTGGGTCTCTAATATTGTGCTAATCGGGGTGTAAAAGGCTTTGATACTGAATATTTATTCTAACCAGACTTTTTACGTCCTTTTTTACCTACAATTTTAATTAGAGGTGAAACTTGGTCAATACGTGATATTAATAAAATATTATCGGAGTTTATTTATTCGTTTACTTATTTTCTGGCGCTAAACCTTGGATTTAATCGCTAATTAAATAGTTGAATTAATAATATACACCGTGACTTTTAGGTCGTTTTAGAAAAGCAGCCCAGTTCATGTATCCAATGACTAGTAAACGATTATAATAAAAAAAATATGTTTTTTTAAGATTTGAATGAATAAAAATATTATTCATTATTATGACACAAGGCAGTCTTACGAACACTCTGTAGTGAGCGCGGTCCGAGCCTTGTGCCAAAGGGGCCGCGCGGGCGGCGCGGCGGCGTCTTATCGACGGGTCCTACGTAGACTAGTACAAGTGCAAAAACGCAACTTTTCAGGAGAGCGGTTTAAAAGGTTCAAAAGCTTGTAACTTTGTCGTAAATCAATAAAAACACTTGAAATTTTAGTATGTTATATTTTGATATTTAAGAAATAAGACTGCATTATTGGTTTTTCTTCTTTTTTTATACTTTGGAAAAAAGGTTGACTTGCTTTGATGTAGCTTGTTTTCTTTACTACTGTAGAACCTGTAAACTGATACAAGTGGCCACTTATACCAGTATATAGTGTACTTGCTTATACTTATAATAAAGCAAATCTGAAGAATTTTACTCTTTAAACATAGTATTTCCGTGTTATTGACCAATATGAGGTTATAATATTAAAAATAGTACCTACTTTTATCTACTTTTATCGACTTTTTAACACTTACAACAGTTTACTCAGTACTGGAAAGCTACTTGCAACAGTTTGCTGTATTATTATTAACTGTGAATATTTAAATTAGTGTGGCAAAAAGTTAAAAAAAAAACATTTCAAATACAAAATAACACTTTATTATTACATACTAGCATTCTTAATAATGAAAAATAAAATCATTGGCCTTGCAATCTTAAAAATAATAAAACAAAAAAAATGTAATCTCTTATTTTAAGTAAAAAAAAGGTTGATTTTTAAAGAGGGTTTCTTACGATAATACCTAATTGTTTTTTTATTTTTAAGACTAGCTTGTCTTGAATTTCATGTCATTTTTCTTATAAATAGCATTTCCACTATTTTTTTTCGCAGTTACGTTACGTCAGTTACGTACGTTACGTCTGTTCAGTTACGTCCACTAGTTTTTGTACGTTGATGTTTCTAATTTATTTTTCCCTTTGCAGATCCGCTAGAAAAGGTATTTTAAAGAAATTAGTATAACCTTTGTGGAACTCTTTTCGAACTATGTGCTTCTATTAAGTGTATAGTTGTGTACATAACTTGTTAAATGTATAAAAAAGTAACACAACCCCTAAAAACAGGGCAATGAGACCTTAGAGTCTAAATCAGATGATGGAAAATTCATTATATTTTTACAGCTTGTATTAAATGGTGATTTGTGTAGGACACCCTTCATACGAATGCCTCATCACATCACCACACTCGTCATACTTGTTTAAATATGCATTTTATACATTTGAAAATATCCTGCTAATATAGTTAACGCGAAATTTGCATAAGTATGGATTGGATGTTTGTTACTCTTGACGCTCAAACGACTTAACCAATTTTGAAGAAATTTCGCATGGAGTTAGCTGACAACCTGGATTAAAACATAGACTTTTTGACCGACTGCGTCAGAGGAGGGCAATGTTTTGCAGTTATAACCGACACTCGTGCGGTCGAAGTTGCGGGCGACCACTAAGTCCTTTATAAGTTTAATTTGAATGTCTTTTGTATTACTATACTTAAGTTTTGATTGAACTTAATTGTTTTTTCAATACTACAACTCTACCAAAATAAACTGAGTTTGCGAATATTGTTATATTGTTTACCTCTGGAATATTTTTACACCTTTAAAAATGATGTACTTGGGTACATAAAAAAAAATTGTCTCGTCAGTTACCAAGTAGCAAAATTTGGTAACTCCTTACGTTAATTGCTGCAAAAAATGTATTAAAAGTAGTATCGCTTTATATTTTATTAGTAAATAGATATTATTATTAAAATAATGTAGGTACGTCAGATAACAATATCAAGAAAATAAAACAAAGTCACTCGTGACTTTGAATACTACTACTTTGTATTCCTACTGATATAAGTGTAAAATTTATTAAAAGAATAAAATAATAATAAAAAAACAAAAAACCCGACTGTAAAAAAACAACCACTAACTAAAAAGGGAAAAACAAACGCTATAATTTAGTGTGAAGAGTAGGTATGCAGTACACCGTGCGTCTACATTATATAATTTATACGTAAAAAACTAATGCAGGCGGCACAAACAAATCTACAAGCAGTACAATCTGTATCTTGCATTAGGTGAACATTAATTAAACCCTTTTGTAGAAATATTAGTACTGTCAACTTAGTAATCTGTTTGTCAATTTTTAACGCATAAATTTATTAAAAATTGACCTCGTGAGCCCTTAATTGTTGTGAATTCTCACCACTACTTGCTCAAAGCAAACAAAACTTGTTAAAGATGTAAAAAAGTACCACAACCCCTAAAAACAGGCCAAGAAATAGTTTTGATACAGAAGAATACGTTAGCAGTTAACGCAGTTATACCAGTGTTAACGTGCTCCCGACTCCGTCGCAGCACGCATACTGGAGTAAATGGCACTTGCGCGTACGTGACGCGGCGCACGCGACTACCTACACTGGTGCAAGTGACTTACATCAGTGTAGATGGTCGTGTGGCCGAAAATCATGTCACTTATATTAGTTTACAAGTTTGTATCTCTGAAAATACTGAATAAAATAATATAATTTTTACAGGGTATAAAGTTAAGGTAATTTTAAGGCTTTTGGTGCAAAAAAACGTATTTTGGTGTTTTGCGGGTTACACCAGTATACGTAGGACCCGTCGTTATCATAGGTCATTCACCTTAGCGTAAAACAGCTGTCTTACTATTGCAATCATAATGTTCGCAGTAAGTATGTAGCATGTATCTTCAACAGTTTGATACGTAAACATTTTTAACAGGATGTTTCATATTTCCAATGTATTATTTATTTTTTTCATGCATATTATTTTATTAATGATAAAAAAATTATATTTCGCGCCTAGAGGTATTTTATGACGGATACACTGTGTGGACGACTTTTTTAAAACGACCTAAAAATCACGGTGTATACTGAAATGTAATATTTCATTATTATGACGGTTTAAACGCAGGTGCATTGTGTATATTTTTATTTATTAGTGGCATTCGCATTGCATTTAGCGACCCCCATTTATTTCAGGATGTATATAAATTCAGGATGTCTGAAAAGCCAGCTTTGTTCTTTAATATATGCGTAATAAATAATATTTAGAAATGTTTATTTATGTATCACTAGCGACCCGCCCCGGCTTCGCACGGGTGCAATGCTGTATAGGCACGCTGCCGCCGCGCCGCGTCGCCGTAAACGCTACGTTCCGCAATTTTTAAATCTGTACATCTTCAAAAATATTGATTTAAATCAGATGCTGTAAAAGGCCAAATAGATCTATATTAAATCAACAATGTATTTAAGGTATTTAATTGCATAAGGATTAATGCTGTATTGGTTAAAATCGCTTCGAATATTAGTCATTATTTGTCGTAAAAAGTAAATGACAAAAAAATGTTATGTGGGATATCCATAAGAGATAGACATATACCATCGCGGAGTTTTCTGTAGACCTTTTCATTGTGTACAATACTTAGTACATTATTTTGATAAATCTCGTAGGATTCAGCCTGCGTTTGCAATGTAAGCGGAAAAAATGTAATTATTTGCGACATCACATTAGAAACCTCAAAAATAACAGTATTTGTCCACTATTTAATGGATGATATTATACATAAAAACCTTCCTCATGAGTTACTCTATCTATTAAAAAAAACCGCATCAAAATCCGTTGCGTAGTTTTAAAGATTTGAGCGTTCATAGGGACAACATGACACATGACAGAAAAAGCGACTTTGTTTTATACTATGTAGTGATTTCAACATTTTTGCAACTACACCAAAATATACATTTATCTATTGTTATGAAACTCAGCCTTGTTTTTACCAAAAAGTATTTTATCGAAAGTCATCAAATTATCACTTGTGACTTTTAGTTACGTCATTTGTCTAGTCTTTAATAATATTATTTTTAGGGTCTTGTCCAATGCCAACAACGTATACTTAAAATACGAATACTTCTATTAAAAATGCATATGTATACGGTCGAATCGAGAAACCTCCTCTTTTTTAAAGTCGGTTAATAATGTCTTATAGTAAAAACATTAACACCAGTCATGGATCAAAACATTATTATAAACGTTTTACTTAAGGAAACGATTTGTAAGTTTGATATCATCTGAGTAATTGACCGTAATGAAATGAAAACATGAATTTGTAATAACTAAACAACACATTTGCCTCGAGCAGCGTGAATGATAAATTGAGAGGCCGTCAACAGACTTCTTAGGTAAATAAGGTTTGTGTTATACTTGGAATTTGTAAGGTAAAGGTGAGCTGAGGATAATAACTACCTGCCCCGTTAATACTGGGCAGAGACCTCTACCCATATCGTAAAGGAAAATGCAAACTTAATTGATCATAATCACGAGATGGTAATAGATGGTTTGGGTTAGAGAATTGAAGAAAGATATAGGGAAAGTTTTCGACGATCCACGGTGGCAACCACAAGTGGTACACTACAGGTTGTATAAAAAACATGGTCATGATGCTTGCTTACAAGTTCATTTGCTATTCTGGGATAATATTTAGGATACTGGTTTCCTCACGACTTTTTCATTACAATTTTTCATATGTGGAAATAACTTACATATATTATTGTTAAAGTCCTATAGAAAAGCAACTTGTGGACTATGTTACGACGTGATGCAATCCTAGAAATATTTGCACATAATTTTGAACTAGTTATACATGTGATACACATAAGATTGCATGCCAGACAGGATTGTCTTCTAACTTTAATTAAAATAATGATACGTTGTAAATTACGCAACTTTTATTTCATAAACGACCGCTGATAATTACCGTAGTTATTTGCGAACGGTTGAAATAATTTCATCCATACTATCATTTGCATACGTAATTTGTGGTCGCACGGCCCGGCTAGCTAGCTACACTCCATTAAAACTGTATCATTCACGCTAATTGTATTCAATCACTCTTTCACTAACTTTTTTGTGTTTAGGAATTAGAACGTTGCGTTGGCGTGAAATATGAAATGGTATCGCTAACCCCTAAACACTAATTTGTGTTACTTTTAAAAAGCCTGAAATATCAGAATGTCGTTTCATTTTAAAGTGAAAAAGACAGCGTGGTATTTAAAATTCAAATTGAGCGACATTTCAGTAGTTCTTTCATCTCAAAATCACTGGCTACATTCAAATAACTAGACTATTAGGTCATTGATATATCCCTTATCTAAATTAATGCGATCTTATGCATAATTACAATTATGTGGCAACGAATTCTTGTATCTTTAACATTCTTGATAGGACTACAGAATTAGATTGAGAAATTCTAAAACCAATTACTATGATAGATGATTTAATACTAGATTTTTCTTACTCGGAACCATGAAGGAATATTCAAATTGCGTATTTTATTCGCAAAAACTACGCAGGCTCCTTCGCCAACAATAAATAGAAGACGCATGATATCTGTGTATAACATAAAATACGTGTATGTATACGCTCTAAGATCAGAAAGTGTTACGATATTTATCGTATTGTTTCAAAGGATTGTGTAATTTATGGACTCGTTTTGCTCATCTCTATTTGATCAATCAATGTAATTAATTATTGAGCGCTCACGATCAAAACATAATCAATTATCTTATTTGAATACATACTTATTAATGAAATTGATTGATTCGTACTTGCGATTGGTAGTAGTAGCTAAATAATAGGTCCATTATTTTTTATTTTGGTCTAAAGTAACTGGAATCTTTTCATATATCGGAATCACTGTTGATTTTTAATACAACAACTAATTAATTCAGTAGTAAGTTGAATTCAAATCACCGCTTAGATAAGTAATAAAAACGTTTTACAATTTACATAAATATTTTATGGCTACAATATAAACAAATAAATTATCAATCTATAAAACTGCAATCACTTCAAGAATATTAATCGTATCAATCTCAGATTACGTTTCGTTTTATATCTATAGAATAAATACAATTATGACGAATAAAAGTACAGTTACGAGAGTTTATGTAACAAGTAATGAGTTCATAGAATACGTGCAAGAATTTAATATTATATTATTTCCAACTGACAATGTTATTGCACGGTCTATACTTAAATCAGTATAAAGTAGGAAATGGACGTGTTTACGTAAGTTTGAGCCAAAAACTTTGGGAAACAAAACTATTTACGCAGTTTAATTTATTTTTTCTATATTCTGCGCATTTTTTCGGAAGGTAAAACGGAGTGAAAAGAGATTTAAGGGGTGAATAGAAAAATAATATGTAAGTTGCTGTCGGGATGTCGCATAAGTTTGTTTACATGAACTCTATTTACTTTATTACACTCCGTTTTACCGTAGGTACTTAAAACAGTGCCTAGCTGCTTGCTACTGCCCAGTCTGTGTTTGCCTTTGTTACCGTCAACATAGTTGTCATTCGTACACAATATTATTATAATTCTAAAATATCTGAAGCTCGCTATCAGGTACGGATCATTTTCTTGCCGTTATTAACGTGCCACGTGATTAGAATGAACTACTGCATTACCCTGTTGTATCTGTTCCCATTTAGTTTAAATGAGATAATGTACCTGTACCACGAAAACTTAAACCAAGACTGTTGACATTGAGGAAAAGAGACAGCGAATAACATTGCATATAACGGTGTCTCACTCCCACAATAGGAGAAATTCCATTTTATGACTTCATGGTATTTGTTCTGATGTATGCTACCAAGATCCTCGTTGCAGCATATGTTTTAAACAGGAATCAAGTGATCTAATCTCCCCACGTAGGTCCTTATTACACAAATTTTATTGCTGCACCTATTATCTTGTACGCACTAGTATTACTTAGATCCTTACGTAATCGTATTGTGTCCTCTACCAGTAATATAAACGCAATATTGCCATTTTACTGCCCAAGTTTCATTAGCTTTAAGTAGAGTAAGTTCTAAGTAGTATAAGTTAAACTGCAGTGGATTGCGAATGCGATCATTCCGTTGTTTATTGCCTGATTGAGTGAGCAATGTTCCATTGGTTTTATTGTAGATATTATTATAATAATAGTATGTAGGGGAGTAGGCACTCATTAGTTTATTATTACAAAGTTTATGATTTCCCGACCCCAGATATTAGCATTATATTTTTCCCAAATCTAAAGGAAATTCACAAGTGCAATCGATCGTAAGTCTATTGTAAAGACAAAATGCAGTTATTTTTAAATTCTTTGTCATTTCCCTGCCCTTATCTCAATTATTATTTGGAGTCGGCGCAGCATGTCTTCTTCCACACGTTTCTATCTGACGTTATCACACTTGTAACACTCCTTGCAGCCATATCATCTTTCACACAATCCGTACATCGTTTCTTTGGTCGTCCTCTTTCTCTATATCCATCCATATTCATGTAAATACTTGTGATATTCAATTATTTCCCAAAGTAGTTATCACTCAGAACAGTTACAATAATCGTTAATGTCCACATAATAATCGGTGTCCGATCTATATTTGCAAATCGTTAAAATTGACCAATTGACCTCTGCTGGTGACGTCAATTGAATGTAACCTACACGTGCCTCATAATTGACCTGAATAACTAAATCTACTTACGCACTTTTGTTTTTAAATTAGCCGTAGTTATATAATAATAAATTTTATATAAAGTAGCCACTCCGCCTATTCTAGGCCACGCCTAGATGACATTGTTGCGAAGAATTACTAGACTCTTAAGTAACTAAGTTAGTTTCAAGTATACTTAGTTAAAGTACTTGGAGATTATTACTTGATTCTTAGCAATTGTGATGATTTCCAATTGTTGAATTTTATGCCCATGGCATCAGAACATAAAATTCAACAATTGGAAAACTTTTGGTACCTACGCCGTTAGAGCTTGTAGTTTGACACTGAGCAGAGCAGTTAATTTTACACATCTTTGCAAGAAGTTTCGTTTTTTTACAGATCCCTATCAAAATTCAAATATCCCACAAACTATAATACAAGGCTTCTGAAAAGTTACCTAATATGTTCTATATCAATACGAAAGAATTTAACTACACAACAGATTGAGCAAGAAAATGTTGAAAATAATTTTCTAATTAAGTATTAACTATGCAATAAATAAAGCCGTTATTGGTTTGGCAAAGTCCGAGGGCGTCAAATTACATTTTATTGAATTTCCACATTTCCTATGGTTGATAGAGACACAAATCCAACTTAATACGGTGACAGATATCGCAACGAGTTTTACCCGTTATGGGACCGGCGCGGACCTTTGATGAAAAATAAACGAGAACCTATTTACATAAGATCTAGTTCTACTTTTTAATTATTTTTGTAGGGTTTCGTAAAACCCCTACGCTACGATCGCCTATATACAGACCTGGCTGACTATGGCTACTTTTTAGGCAAGCCTGGTAGATGTGGAAGTGAGACAACACTCTACTCGGTGTTTAGCGGCGTCTTTTAACTACAACTGCAGTTATCATAGTTTATAAAATGGTTTAGCGTTGTTGCTCTTATGGAAGTGAGAAAATACTTTATAGTATAAGATAGATTACTACCAGAAGCGCCTTTTTTTTCTTCCTCCTTCAAGAGCTTAATGGTAAATGAGTACTATGCCCATCTCTTAAGTTAAGGGTAAATTATTCAGTTAAGTAAACGATACAGCTTATTACATGGTGTAGAGCTGGATCGCATTTCCACAACTCTCATCTTTGAAGCTGTGATAGCCTAGTGGTAAGGCCGTAGGACCGCCAAATCAAAGGTCTCGAGTTGTGTGCGTTTAGAAATAAATATTATAGCTTGTGTGTTTCGGAACGCACGTAAATGTGGGTCCTGCGGCCTGATCTCTCCGGTCGTGTGGGATTGCCGTCCCACCGGACTATTAGAGTAAACGAATAGAAAGAGCACCTGTGCTTGTGCATGCGCTTGTGCACTATAATATACTCCGTGTAGCTAGCTGGTGTCATAGTAATACTAGCCACCGTGTCCGAAATCTGTCCAGAAATTATTATTACGAGAATATAGCAGTCCCTCTGCTACTAGTTGCACCTTCTCAAATCAAAGTCGTAATCGTCAGTAAGCCAGCGGCCGACGAAGGCATTTCACACAAGATTTGACAGGCGATAACTTCAGATGGTGCAACTTATCTAAGCGTATAGATGATATCTGATACACGGTTGGAGCTATTTCCTGCTTGCTCATAGATTGATGTGCTGTTCTCTTTGAACTAATGATAGACTGATAAAATCGATATATCGTACAATTATTTTATCGATAGATTGTTTCAATTAGTAAGTAAGTACTTAGTAAATATGAAATGTATTGTTTTAGAACCTGATTTTGCTACAGACAAGTACAAAAACTGTTATAATTAGAATTCCCTTATACAAGATTTTTATTTGAGGCGAAATTTTTGAATGATCTTGTAAACAACAGACTGGTCTTTGTCGATGTAATTCGATATTTCTTTTCTCCCGATATTCCGGCCGAATTGCACTGACCTTGGTCAGGGGTGGACTGGATTACATTGCGAATAATACCCGTTTGTTTCCTAAAATAAATGTACAAGGCACGAAAGTTTAAAACATTTGTCAGTAAATGATGTTTAGTAAGTAAACACCTTCCTATGATTGCTTAATATCTACTTGATATTTAACCAATTTATTACAAACGCGTAAATTATTTCTATTATAACAATCAATTAAGGACGGATAATCAAATATTGTAACGCATATTTGCACACACGTGCCAGAAATATTTTTAGCAACACCTTTATCATGCGTAATGTTTTAAACCTTTTGTAATATAAAACAAAATTAATTTAATCATGTTAGTTTTTTTACGGTGAACCGTTTTCAAGATAGAGGGTGGAGCGCGCCGTTACAGAGATTATTAGAGAGCGGAACTCAAACCTTATTGGCAGTCTAGAATGCTTCTAAAACTGTGAAAAGTCTGTGCATTACGTCAAGTCTACAAAACTTAATAAACCTGTGCAGCTTTCAAATATTCCACCAACAAGTGCTGCTGCGCATCAACATTTCACTGATTTTTTTTCCAAATTGAAGCTTAGATGACTGGCTTGATTTATTTAAGAAACAAAACATAACCCTACTCCTTATGCAGTCGATTATAAGACATTTAAGGTTTGCGACTATGCGTAATAGAGGAATATTTCATAAAAAAGTGATTACTAGCTTCGATAATTGTGTGCATAGTACTCAGATAATAATCAATTTATACTGTATCGCAACGCGTTTGCTGTAAATTACCGCTTTAGCACTACCCTAGTTACAACAAGTTTGCTGAAGTAAAAAACATTTTCTTCATTAGCACTTACCTATAGATTAGTTACGCAGCTTAGTGAATATGGATGCTTTTAATTATTAATTACTGATATGATTTTTTGCTATTGTGTGAAACAACGTGTTTTTAGAGTTATCCGTTGTTTACAGTATTTAATTTGTAATTTAAAACTACTATTCGCTACAATGATGGGCTAGCAACGTTGTAAAAAGAATCAATGACAGAGAAAAAACTGCGGATTATTTTATTAGAATTTATATATTATAATGAAATCGTCAAGTGCAGAAACTGTTAATAGTAATATATCTACGATTAAATTCAATCCGTAATACCTACAATGCAAGTTTTCCTTGAAAATTAAATTGCAAGGCTCTCAGCAAAATTAATACGATTAGAACACAATAATGACTTACATTAAACAATTTAGTTTAATCGTTCATTTTAGTACTGTAGAAACTCGTGACGCGAAATTGTACTAAATGTATTATGGTAATAATACCCCGATTATACTTATACAGGTTATAATAGATCCCTAATGGCGATGACTTAGACTGTTAATTATAATTGCTTAATGCGCTAAATAGCTTTGTAATTGAGTAGGAATTGGCCACATGCACAGTTTCGGTTGTCAGTCAGCCATTACTTCCAGAAAAAAACATACGAAAAGAGAATCAACCTTTTTATTTATTCTCATTTTTCTCTCATTTTGTTATTCGAATTACTGGCAGTAAATGAAGGATGCGTCTTAAAATATAAAAAAATAAAATAGGACATATACTTTTTTAAATATTCTGAATTTAAAACTATTAAAACAGTTTTTATTTGTTTAGCAAGCTAACCAGCCTGTTTTAAAAGGGTATGTAAACTGTTTAGTATTTAACTCTTTTTTAATTAGTCGTTTTTTTAATTATTTCGTAACTGTAACCTCTTTCATTTACTAATTGATTGCAATAAAATTAACAGGTGGTCTAGTATGTGGTCAGTGAGGAAATCAGAGCAATCTGTTGAAGATTAAAGATCATTGACATTTGTTAACCACATATCTATGTGTTGCTGACCACGGTGTATTGCAGATCTCAGGCATTGCTTTATTGTATTAGGCAATATTGAGTTAAAAAGACTGAGTTTGCAATGAGGATTTGTCCAAAAAGAATGGATGAAAAGAGAAGTATTCTTTAAAATTAAATAAAAAATAACTAGAGATGCGAAATTTGCGCGATGATTTTGGTATGCCTGATACCATTCATACCCGGTATACCAGGCAGCAGAATTTTTGTGTTGGCAATCAAAGAGTATGATGACTGTTCAATTATACAGACGGATATATCATATTGCGTAGGTTGATTGCTAGGTCAGGTCAGTTAACAGTAGTTAATCTACCTACAATTAACGGTCCCGAAATTAATCGTAGATTAACCTGCGACCCGTAACTGCAGCTTATAGAGACGTTTCAATGATTTCAAATTTACTGAGGACTTCTAATTTCGGTTTATAACTCTACTTTATTTGTACAACCAACAACAAAAGTTCTCTTTGATTAAAAAAAAACAGCTGACCTCAAGTCATAAGTTTCCTGACAGGAATTTACTTACATACTAAAACTTGCTCTACAAAATTCTCACTATCACGACACATTTCTGTTACAGTCCCAGTTTTCAAATCAGACCGTTTTGTACCAACTTTTTGCTGTCAGTACACGTCGTGGACATAGTTGCGTAGCTATGTGTGGGTAGCCTAATAATATAGGGTTTTCGCGCATGCCGGTAGCTAGTCGTGCGTAGCGGCGCGCGTGCGCTGGTCGCTAACGGTCCATTGATCGTATGTTGTTAATTGATTTGTAAACTGTCGTTAGCGATCAAGTAGCCGATCATTTTGGGTTTAGTTACGTGAAGGGTTTAGGTACATACGATAACATGTACCTAAACACCTTTACTGAACCTTTTACTGAAATCCTCTAATTCTCCTCCTCTAAGTATGATGCAGTTGTGCCAGAGAGACGGAGTAATATGTGGCGTAAAACAGCATTATTTTTACACAGCTATAATAATCTCATTCCAGGAGAAAGCGATTTCCTGGATTTAAAGTGTTAAAATAACTTAGATGGATCTGGATTATAAATGTTAAAATAACTCTGATGACTCGATATTTAACGTATTTTCATGGGTGATTACCGCTGAAATAACTGTCACGGAACTCGATGTGCAAGAAGTCTAAATATAAAAATAGGACATTTTTTTTTATTCGATAATCAATATTCATTTAGACAAATCTACGAGCGAGAAATACCTGCTAGTAAAGCATAAACAAAAGAAGTACGTCCCACAAAAGGTTTAAAACTTACACAATACGCTGTATATGTCGCAATAATCAAGAAAACAAGCCTCAAGTACTCATGAGCACTATAATTAATGAATCCGTCGATATTCTATGATGTTTAATTCTGTGCTGCACGTTATAAATCACTGATAATCGTGTTAATAGTTTGTAATGAGTAGGCTTGTTCTAGCCCGTTCTTACATGTGATTTAGGCGAATATTATGACTGGGTAATGGCCAAATACTGAAGGGACTATCAGTTTTAGGTTGTTTTTAAGTCTCATTCTAACTCAGTCTAATTTGATCTTAAAGTAAAATTGCATTTTAGTGTTTGTTTGAATAAATAACCGCTTATTTTGTATAAGAACGCCACAATTTTTGAAAATCTGTTAAACGGTTTAGCCGTAAAACTCTCAAGCATACAGACTGACAGAAAAAGTTACTGTCACATTTATAATATTAGTACGGAAGGTTTTATAATCATGAGTCTTTTATTTTTGTGCAGAGACAGTTATTACTTTTCAATCAATTTCCTTTTAGTACTTGAGATATCAATTCTTATAGTAGGTAATCGATATTTCTACCGTCATTATTTACTGTACGAACAAAAAAAAAACATCATCTTAAGGAAAAAACTGAGTGAAAGGCGACAGAAGTGTTCCGTTTGAATCGTGTACGCTTTGTTGACGGCAAGTTATGAATAGGGAACTTTGATAGTGTTGCGAAGTACAAGACTTGCCGATTGTATAGTCTTATCGATTTCGGTAACGATTCTTGTATTGCAAAATTCTTTGTATTATGCAGATATTAAACGATCTCTGAGATACAAGTAATGGAATAGAGGCTTTTGTCCGATAGTAGAACTGCAAGCGAATAGCAAGATACGATAGCTAGTGTAAAATTTTTCATGGTGTCAAGCTGGTTATGTGCGTACGTTGTTAATGTACGTTTATTTCTATTAAGCAATTATTAAATGACTGTAGAATACGGATGAGGCCCTAAATAAACTTTTGAATATTTTTAGGATTAGGTATGCAAGAAGCGGAGAAATTGCTACTGCTCATTTATTTAACAATAGTCGATTAATTTCCTTTTATCGATAAAATCAAAACGACAAGTACCTACCTAACTTTCCCATCCACACACTGGTCAACTTTTGCGCATAACTAATTACTTTCTTAAGTATTCATTTCTAACCGCAGGGTTTCAGTTGTTTTTTTTTAACTATCACTATGATATACCTTCTTTTGTTTTTTTTTGTGTGACGCAGATATTTTGATTGTTGTTCGAATCACTTTCTATGTAGGTATTTGTGTGTTGATAGTGCGTGGGATCGAAATTGTTTTATACTCGTAAGAGTATATGCTTCGGGCTTTCCTGGTGGGTTGGTAAGGAGTGGCTATCATTATCTCTGCAGGAGACATCCGTACAGTTAATGGTGGACCTTAATGGATTATGGGAAATCTATTGAAAACATTACTAACGAGTACAGGGGGTTAATACTATCTCTTAATGTTAAACTGTTCCCGCGAAGGAAGCAATAGAGCAAAAGAATAAAAATACCTTACAGATGTTGGTACAGAGAGCCTTACACATCTAAAAGCGGGATAGTTGCAGTTTTAAAAGCGAGACTCTAAGCCGTGTAGCGTTGTCGCTATACTTAGTCTGGCCATAAATACTGTTACACTTAATTATAAAAAAATATTACATTTGAATTTCGAATCTGTCATTTTTATACGATTGTTCATTGTGTTTTCTCATTTTGGCGCCAATACATTGTAAAATATTTTGCGATATTAAAATGGTGTGGGGTGATAAAGAGAACCGAATCGCTGTGATAGCATTACACAAAGTAGGTATGGAGCCAAATGCAATTTTTAAAACTCTCCATACACTTGGTATTAGTAAAATGTTTGTGTACCGGGCTATTAATAGGTACAATGAGACCTCCTCTGTTTGTGACAGAAAAAGATCTGGCCGTCCACGTAGTGTTCGTACGAAAAAGGTGGTCAAAGCAGTAAGGGAAAGAATTCGAAGAAATCCTGTCCGAAAGCAAAAGATTTTATCTCGGGAAATGAAGATAGCACCTAGAACCATGTCGCGTATTTTAAAAGATGACTTAGGACTTGCAGCCTATAAGAGACGCACTGGCCATTTCTTAACTGATAATTTAAAGAAGAATAGGGTGGTAAAATCGAAACAACTACTGAAGCGGTACGCAAAGGGAGGTCACAGAAAAATTTTGTTTACGGATGAGAAAATTTTTACAATTGAGCAACATTTTAACAAACAAAATGACCGTATTTATGCTCAAAGCTCTAAGGAAGCTTCCCAATTAGTCGACAGAGTGCAACGTGGACATTATCCGACTTCAGTGATGGTTTGGTGGGGTGTTAGCTATGAAGGAGTGACTGAGCCATATTTTTGTGAAAAAGGTATCAAAACATCGGCACAAGTGTATCAAGATACCATTCTTGAGAAGGTAGTTAAGCCCCTTAACATCACCATGTTCAATAACCAAGTATGGTCCTTCCAGCAAGACTCGGCGCCGGGTCATAAAGCTCGGTCCACGCAGTCTTGGTTGGAATCGAACGTTTCGGACTTCATCAGAGCTGAAGACTGGCCGTCGTCTAGTCCCGATCTTAATCCGCTGGATTATGATTTGTGGTCAGTTTTAGAGAGTACAGCTTGCTCTAAACGCCATGATAATTTGGAGTCCCTAAAACAATCTATACGATTGGCAGTGAAGAATTTTCCCATGGAAAGAGTGCGTGCTTCTATTGATAACTGGCCTCATCGTTTAAAGGACTGTATTGCAGCCAATGGAGACCACTTCGAATAAGCTTTTTATATTTTTAATTGTTTTATATTTATGTATTAAACTGACACACTGTAAAAGTAATAAATGTTATTTGCAGTTAACAATTTTCTTTTTTCTTTTTTACAATATTTATGGCAAGACTAGGTATATATGTAGTGTTAGTGGGCCTCTTTTTTGTATCCCAGTGAAAATCCTCATGGACTGTCCCTCGTCAGGAGGTTGACGAGGGCGTGTGCCGGACTTTTACCGGCTAAAACCACTGAAGCGACCTCATCGGCCTATGGCCAGGGCTACGGGGTTTGCTTTGGCATTCACCGCGCCCCCGGCAGGCCCTGACCCACCGTGGGAGATCGACGGGTCTCTTCTCCCGGTAAGCGGAAGGAATAGTATTAAAAACCGTCACTACATGCTCACTTTGGTTGTAAGTAATAGGCCCCCTTGTCAGCATTAATTTTCATTCACCAATGAGCCAGTGTCGTAGAAAACTTGACGAGTATAACTAACTCTGTCGCAAATAGCGTTATGTAAACAAATATGCACAATAAGTTGGGTAAATATATGCCGCAATGTTTTTAAACTTTTATTAAGGTGCGGTTATTAACGAAACATGATTTTAATAGCAGTTAAGGCCAAGTTAGTTAAGCCTGTTTGGGTAATGTAATTGAGCTAGTTTCTACTGCCCTGCATTTTTACTAATATTTTAATTAAATACAATTGCTATTTATTACTAATGTTGTGGCATAGCTTGGGAGAGGCCTAAGCCAGCAGTTTACCACGATAGGCTGTGTTGACTGGTTTACAACTGATGTATTTATTTATACCGCTTTGACAGAACAAGCGTACGTATTTGCTTGATTATCCTCAAAAAAGGTAGAATATTTAAAATATTTGAATCTTTGCGAAACGATAGTTAAATTAAAGGTATCAATACCTCTATGAATATATAGTACCTAATTAAAATCACACTCAAAGGTCTTGTATTAAAAACCTACTTAGACTCAGTTATAAATAAAATAATTAACGTTGTTTCATGCAAGGGTACTTGCCCATAAACATTAGAAGTTAAGGTAGGTAACTTCAATTCCATAACACATTCTAGGTTAATATTTAAATAAGGTCTTATATCGGCACGAGTTCTAATAAAATACATTTTATTTATCTTAATAATTGCAACTGATCGACACGTACTGTAAACTACTATAAAACAAAGTCTATCTGTCTGTCCGTCCTGACGCTGCGCTGTGTGTGTGCTTGGATCTTTAAAATAATGCATTTGAATTTAATGCGGTTTATTTTAATACATAGAATGTTTAAGCGAAAGTCACCAATACGAAGTTGCGGCGGTTCGTTAGTTTACTAGAAACTGTAAAATACACAAATTATTAAGTACGTATATGCTGATGAAAAGATAAGTCAAAACAAATTGCATTGACTAAAAAGTTTCGTAATTTGACGGCAAAATGTCACTAGCAAGGGGACATTAAAGTAATTTAACACCGGTAACATTATCACATAACCTGAATTATGTGACAAACTCTTGACGTCATACCAAAAAGTTTGCATGGAAATCTGTAATTCGTGAGAAATTGTTTACATTACGAGGGCCTTATGAATATGTAGCAAATATTATCGAGATCATAATTGACGTCAATATAATGTTACACTATTGACCGTTTTGCATAGTTTTAAATAAGAATTTCAATTTTGAATTCGACATTTAATGCAAAACAAATGAGATACGATCGTGTTATGGTGTCATGAAACGTCACAATAAAACAATTACTTAATAGTAATATTAGAATTCGGGTTAAGAATTTTTTTTTTGACGGAAATAATTGAACGTTAAGAATCTGATTTTTCTACTAGAGAGCACTGAATTATACATAGTTTAGCCCTGTACTTTGCGTTTTATAAGCTCTTAAGAGAGACCAAGCAATGCAAGCAACCCAAACGGATCTTTTATTTTAGTCGTTTTTCGTATAACTTGACAGGAATTTCCGGAGTTCGGTAAAAGTGAAACAGGTTTTAACTAGGTTGTATGGACAGCAACTCTACAATGACAATAATACCTTACGAAAATTATTTATGTCTCCATAGTTATATCAATACGTCACTAAACATCGGGTACAACATTGTAAGCATAAAATATCCGTATTATTATATAAGTGTTATAACACTTCGTAAATATATCGCTAACGACAAGCATTTGATCAATGAGATCATTAAGTGTCATCGTTTTGAACCCAAAACTAAATGTCAAACACCTCCTGTATATACATATAAGTTGAATAAAACTATACTACAGTTATTTTCTCATCTATACTAATATTATAAAGAGGTAAAATTTGTAAGTTTGTATGTAGGGGGTAATCTCTGGAACTAATGATCCAATCCTAAAAATGTTTTCACTGGTAGAAAGCTACATTATTCCTGAGTGCTATAGGCTATAAATTATTTTTATAACATGTATATTAACTGAGATATCACAACTTTTGTCTAGCAAGTCGGAGAAAAATTGCTCATAAAACAGAAACATATGCATGCGCTGCCTAAACAGTTGCTTAAAATTGAAAATAATGTATGGCAATCTGATTTTTCTTAATGATTTCTACAAAAAAGTCCGCGACACCATATCTCTATCTTTTATATTTTACCTTTTATACGTCTTTTAATCTAATATATAAAATTCTCGTGTCACAGTTTTCGTTGCCATACTCCTCCGAAACGGCTGGACCGATTCTCTTGAAATTTTGTATATGCATTCAGTAGGTCTGAGAATCGGCCAACATCTATTTTTCATTCCATTTTTTTTTGTTTTCGCGAACGAAGTCGCGGGCAATAGCTAGTTATTACATAAAATGAGTATTAAAAGAATGAGAGAAACTTCGCTTTAACGTTAATGAAATTAAGTGTAAGCCACGATACGTTGTGGGTGGCGCGGTCCACAACAAGCCATTTGGTAACCAGCTCACGAGCTTCAAATACTCGCGCGGATTGCGATATTTATGATTGAAGATAATTGATCTGCCAAATGATAGTTTTAGACCAAACATCGTTTCCCCATAAGGTATAATTCCTTGGCATGCAGCTTATGACGGCCTCACTGCGCATTTTTGTTAATTAGATTGAAGTAAATGTTAGATATTTGTTTTTAATTATCTACTTTGCCGCTAATTATCGGTAAGTATATTTGCACGTAATAAAGTACTTGTTGGCTGCGTTTGGTATACGGAAATGTCAATCAGGTTGGTTAAATAGGCTATTGAACTCTCTGCCAGTTTGAAACTTAGACTCGAGCTGACTAAACGCAAGGTTTGACCATGTTGACTCATGTTGTCTCTATCACTTCAAGGTGTTAAGTAGCGACAGATAGACATTTGAGAAGGTCTTAAATTCAAGTTGTGTTAGTATTCCTGTTTTGCGTTTTATCTGTCGTATACTAAATTGATATTGATTAATTGGCATGCCCCATATATCTATCATGCATCAGTCACAAGAACTAAATATTCGTTTCATGTCGCAGTCAAACAAAATAGTTTAATTAATATAAAACTTTCAATGTACTTAACTAACAGCTGATGTTAGAATAGATAAGATGCTAATTTTGATCGACTGGTTGACAAACAAATTGCTTGTTTGATTGTTGAAAAAACTGTACGTTACATTGTTTAGATCATTTGATTACCTGGTTTGAATTGGGTAAAAGTGTAACATAAACATTGAAGCTCGATTTTACTTAATTCACCGGTTGTTTTTATTTGCATAGGCACACAATATTATTGTTCATTTATAGGCATAGAAGCGGTTTTTTGTAACTTTAAACTTACTTAATACCACTCACCAATTAATCACAAAATTTCAAAAACTGTAACACCTACTAACTTAAAATTTTCTTAATAAGTTCCTCATAAGGTGTAGAAATCAGCTGACAATATTTTTTAATAAACTACACCACTAAGGGTGTAAAACGGGGGTAGGAAGATGTAAACGGGGGTTTTTTGCGTCAAAACTCTTCTCTAACAGGGGGGGAACCCGTAGTTAAAAAACTAGTAGTTTTATATCAATAAGAAATATCAGTTACAGTAGGTAATGTATACGTCTTACTCCATCCAATAAGCTCAAAGTAACTTTGCTTAATCTCTTTACAAGCTTATCTACGTTTGTACAAATATTAAAGACAGCGATAAAATAATAAGAAATCATTAAAAGCATTGTTGCAACATAACAGTGGGTACTTAAATATTTAACCTTCTATGTATCTTTTCACAACCTTGCTTTATTTTAATGTAAAAGTGTTGGTCTTAGAATAATGACAATTTAATTGTGTATAGCAGGGATATAGCAAGGACGCCATTCGATTTAAATGTACTAGCTGCTAACATTAATAATTCTAACCCAAATTAAATGAATTCAGAACAACGGAAGCTGTATTTAACAAATAATATCGTATGCGACTGTGAGGCAATTCGTTGAAAATAGTTTAATCATGGTTATACAATACCTACCTAAAGTTTATAAAACAAATTAAATCCCAAGCAACCAACTAAAATCTCTGTATAAAGTACACCCCTTATAGTATATAGTAACTTATTTGCCTTTACTTTTCTATATTTAAAGCCTCGATTGACATCGCTTATTCGTTTTCACTCGGTCACAAAATGGTGCGAGTAAAAGCATACGAAATTCATCTCGAAAGAAATCCATTTACTTCTTAAAAAAATAAATACAATTTATTTCGTCTTCTTTTAGTAATATTCACTTAAATCAACACTTGTCTTTATTACCTACTACGAAATCACATTTTTTATTGAGATTTGTAACTAACCGTACACCAAAACGAATGTAAGTTCCATTCGTATCAAGAGTACTAGATTAGCTTAAAAATAAATCTAACCAAACAAAACTAGTATCCAGCAGCTTTTTAGACAAAATGACAGGCAAGGCCGAAAGTTAGACAGGTCTAAAGCTCATTCACCTTCCTCGCTTACACGTGTATTCCTGTCCTTGTAACACATTGCTAATCTCACTTTTATGCTAATGTAAACAAATATTACAACAATGATTAATATTTCTAATGACTATCGAATGTATCTTTCTTTGGAGTGATAATTTATGTATCGACTGACAAGCGTTGATTGAAAACTGTTTTCATAGAAACTTAGGTCGTCGATTTTGTTCATGTTGTATTACTTTTTGCTGTTACGATAATTTCCTTTGGCAATCGGTGTTTTTTTTTTGTTTTCTGTGCGTTTTGAAAATATACAGAGCTACATCTTTTGGCTCGTGGATGATATTAATACAAGAGCTTTGATGTGCATATTTTTAACAAGAATCAATTGACGTGTCTGTCAAACGTGATTGTTTTTCATAGATGTTAGTATTTGTTCATATATGTTGTTGTAAAAGATCCTTGTAGCAGTTATAAGCACGTGAACATCAATGTTTCTTCACAGATTATATTACCCTTTCAAGGTACTCTTTTGTTCAATCTTGCTATAAACAAATGCTACTAAATACAATGTTGATACGCGTGTAATTGTAATCTTCTACGCCTAAAACCAATACCGACTCTTGCGCCATTTCTAATGTTAAGTACGTTTCCTTCGAGCTGACAAGTAGAACCAATTTAATTTATAATACAGACAGATATTTTGTAACTTTAATAGTATGGACGTATCGGGTTAATCTCAATTATTTATCTAAATTGTTGAGGCCGAAAATTGATGAATAATGTTCGATTATGTCGTCTGTAATCAGTTCAAGGGCGCGCGTGCGCCGCCCACGATATTATCACTCCATAAATAAAGCTATTGGTTGCACACAACCCATGGTAAACATTCGCTTGTGCGGTAGACAGGGTTTTAAGTTGGTTATTAACTCTAATAGACAAGTGGTTATTATGTTTGTTTATGTTGACAGTTAAACGTGTGGAAATGACATTCCTTTATAAATTTACGTGACTTAGACATGTCAATTCCATACATTTGAGTGATTGGGTTGGCTATAACGGTTGCATATTAATTGTAAAATATTGTTTACATTGATTCCGATTCTTGGAATAGTAGCTGTTTTAGTCCATTATGCTTACAAGATTATTTAAAAAGGAGAAATCCTTAGCCACAGTAAAAGTCTAAATTAATTCTATCAGACACCTAATTTATTTAAATAAATGAAAAATAGACGTCACTGTCGTTCTTATTTCGCGTTGAAAGCTATTAATTCTTTATAATATATTACATTTACGCATTAGTGCGTAATAAATTATATTTTATTAGTTTTAAAGCGATTTTTGTTGATACAGAGATGTCAAAATAAATCAATATTACGTGTATGTGGAATATAAAAAGTGGGACGTACGTGTGCTCAATAGATTTGTGTTAAAGATACATATTACCATCATAATATGCATCTTTAACACAATTCATATACATCAATACATTTTTTATGATGAAAATTCCTACATTTGTTTCTTATTTCTATGCAAAATTTAGACTTTCATGAGAGAAAATTACAATATTAATTGTTTGGTAATTTAAAGTTTTCTGGGGATCGCTTGAATTGTTTTCAGTTGCCATACAAAAACAATATTAAGTGTAGGTACCTAATGTTTCTATTGTCATGACGTTATCAAACTCTAATGCGATAAACTATAACAAATAATATCCAACAATATATTTATTGTTAGCTACCTATTATGTAAGCACCAATTTTCAAGTCGGTTCATTATCTTTTGTCACATTCGCGCTCGAAAAAGCAATTTAAGAATTAATTCGTTCTAGAATTTGACTTAGTCACAATCTAGATATAACCAATTAATTAATAAATAAATAACTAGCGAGAGTTTCATAACCCTAATTTATAATAACATCGTAATAATTCATTAGGCTTTGCTATACATCCTGTTTTGACTATGCAATAACTAAAAATATTAAGTTAAATTCGACGAGATTACCGTTCTTATATTAATAGGGTTCATCATTTATTACACAGTTTCGAGCGCTTTTTTAATAAGTATATTTTTGTTTTGGAAACTGTTAAATTCCATCAACTTCGTGTAAACTCATAAACGTGACAAAAATAAACATTTTAATTTATAAAAAAAACACATAAAACAAACAACATAAAAGTCATTAAACACCAATATTCTACAATCGGTTATAATTGACAGTACTCTGACGTTTGACAGCCAACGTCAAACAGGTGCAAACTAACATTATTATGTACGCAAGTGTCTACAATGCCCATATCTTATCGATAATAGGGCTAACACTGAATAAACACTACATAAGCACTTTTGAACTGTAATGTGATCTAATTGAATTATCAAGTGGGCATGTAATACTTTTGACCGTGACTGTACCTACTTAGAGATATTGCTTCAAGCATTTTCTTGAAGTGTTTTTTTTTATTGAGTGTACAACAATATTGTGAGTAGTATGAGAAACAACTAATTGAACAAGTTGTTTGTAAACAATCGCTATCTCTAGTGAAAGTGCTTGATTTTATTTGTTTATTCATCTTGAGTACCCACTTTGGTTTCTAGGAGTCTAGATTAAATAATAACAAAATATTTCATAATGAGGACGATTTCCTTGTTGCTTTTTCCCAAATTCCGTGTATTGGTGTCTCACTGGAATCAAACTTTTATTGTATTTTACATGGTACAACAAGTCGTAAGTGTTACAGTTATAAAATGTTGTAAGCATTACTTCAACGCTATGTTACGATTTGATAACATGCCCATAAATAAAATCAAAACAAATTCTCGAATGTGTAGTAAAACGTGTTTTTTAATTCAACTTATTTACTTTTATATCACAAATATTACACAATCTTTCAACG
The DNA here is from genome assembly GCA_941860345.1 of Chrysodeixis includens. NCBI lineage: Eukaryota > Metazoa > Arthropoda > Insecta > Lepidoptera > Noctuidae > Chrysodeixis > Chrysodeixis includens. The sequence continues at coordinate 3,704,520 of OW796095.1, read as the reverse complement.
TTTACAGTACTTTCATATAAAATCAATAGACATACAGAAAAACAACTTAATATTAAGTAAAAGGTTCATGATTTATTATTTATTGATATTACGAGTATTTTTTGTAGCTTGTTATAAATGTCTAATGTATAAGTCCATATGGTTTTATAATCGAGTCGTTTCCCAGCAGCGGGACAGTTACAGGCTAGTTAATAAGTAGGCTATTAAGACACATTTAAAATGTATTACAATCTATAAAAAGATTGAATATGTGTTGTGATTTTGTTACCATGACAACCGTGATACAACATAAAGAGCTACAAGTATCTTTTGGGACGTGGATACTGGATGACATGAGGGCGCTAGTGCATAATATATATTCGCAAGAAGATTTAACTTGACAATCTATCAAAAGTGACAGTTTTCACATATGACGGCATTAATTCCGATTTCGGCCACGTGCGAAAAGGTTTTTTTAACATTATATCAATGATCAGTCAGGGTAAGTGCATTGATAATTATGAAAATAACAAGTGACGATCGCGTTACTTGAGGCCGTCAAAGAGCTTCTAATTTTTAATGAAATAATATCTTCATTTTAGCATTGAATCAGGCCTTCCATTAAAACAATGATGATAATGAGAAGCAAAATAAATGAACCATTAAAAACTTAAATACTTATAAACTAAAGGTGTCTGCGCATAATACAAAACTTATCTTAAAAATCTAGTTCACACAAAAACAGACAAAAATAATGTTATAATACATAATCTAATAAGTTATCGCGACGAGGATCAAGAATTCACGACTATAAATTGTAGGCCTAAGTGTTATATAAAGGCGAGTTCCAAGTCTCAAGTTTCAAGATTAATCATTCGCACGAACCACAATAGGTGATACATAGTATCAAACAGTGTCAATGTCACTGACCTGAGGATAACAAGGCTTTGTTGAGATTAACTGAAAGCATTGTTAGGGTCACGGTTCAAAGATAATAGTTTGAGAAGATCATAAATAATGGTGTTGTTCATAACACCTGCCATTCAAATTATTAGGTGTGATTGTTCGTGTATTATTTTTAGTCGCGATTTGATTGTATCTAAATGTAGCAATTGTTTTGGATCGGAATGAAAAGAGTTTACTGCTTGGTAAAACAATTGACAGTTTTGTATGTTAATAAACATTCGGACAAGATTATTGATGTGCTTATAAGTGGTTGTAAATATTATAGTAGTGTAATTTTCCTGACTGTAATATGAGACTGTTATCTGTTTACACTTTCATTGTTTAAGATATTAATGATTATCGATGATCACTTGAAATCAAGTATTTTGAAAACATGTTTACCCACTTACTTCAGGTTCACTTTCAAAATAGCAAACAATTAAAAATGATTATAACCATTAAGTAACAATGAATTCAGCTTAAATCAACGTCATATTCTGCTAATATTATAAACGCGAAAGTTTGTTAGCTCGAATGGATGGGTGTTTGTTACTCTTTGACACTCAAATGGGCGGTCTAATCGCATATTATATAGCGAAACTTGATATGAGATTAGCTGACACCCTGAATTAACACAGGCTACATTTAACCGATTACGAATGTGCGGGATAATGTTTTGCAGCTACATATAACCAACATTCGCGCCAGAGAAATCGCGGGCAACATCTAGTGTCATATGATTCAAAGTCTCTTATCTTGATAAAATATATTAAGTAGCGCTATCTAAGCTTCGTTTGACGCTAATTCTGCCTGGGGCCTCAAACTGTACTAAAAACTGCCATTAATGTCAATATTTATAAATCACAGCACTATTACTGACACAATCTGTCTTAATGCCCGTTTATTTGGAACAATTACTTTAGATTAAACATTTGATTTTATTAAGAAATTGTTAATGATGCCCTTTAGCGTTTGGCGGAGTAAAATAATAGATTGTTCATGTTTCTATTGGTAGCTGGGATGTTGTAAAGCTTTGTATCCGAAACCGAAACCATCGGATATCCGAAATAAGATATTTTTCGTAATCGAAATCAGATATTTAATTTTTATTTTGGATTCTCATAGTGCAGGAGTTTTAACAAAACACTTTATAAGAGATTCTTGCCTTTGCCCTTAGGCCGAGAGCTAAAAAAAAACACCCGTCCTTTAATTTTTCACTATTATTTATTCACTATTAAAAAATTAACATCAAAAATTTAACATCCTTAACCAAAACCATTCAAACAATTACACAAAAAATCCAAAATCATTTTACAACCGCAACCAAAACCGATATGAAATAATGAAATAACCATGTCCGAAATCGTATCCGAAATCACACAATTTCGCCCATCCCTACTCGTAACAGCTGTGGGTCGAGTAACATGGTTGGTACTACAGAACCTTCTCCGAGATAATTACGTTAATGTGTGTCTGAAGGTCCCGCCGGCCATCTATCTCCCAATTGATTGATTCTCGAGGTTGCACTTGAATCGGTCGTGAGTTCAATATCCTGTTGCGATTGTTGTGTAATCTCGTTAATGTTTTTAGTATGTACCGAAAATCGTTCATTCATTAATTTTGGCATTTTGAGCTTTGCGTTTAACGAAGGTTTATTTCATAAATGCGTATAATATTAGAAAGTTTATGATGTTCGTAATCAATTGATCATAAAATTGGTGATATATATTTCCGATAAACATGCTGGTAATAAGTTGTATTCAAATATAAAATGACTGTTAGGAACCTCAACTATTAAATTATATAGTAAACTAGCTGACCCGGCGAACTTCGTACCGCCTTAGCGTAGCAATGATGCACTAAATAAAAAACAGAATTGAATTAAGTAACCACGTTTCCGAACAAACGATGCTCTTTCAATATAGTCTATGGCTGTGAATGACATTGACATTCGTTACTCGCGTTTTTTTAAATAATTATGCAAAATTAAATGTTTTTTTTTATTTCTGAGAGATTTTCTTAATATTTTTTTCCGTAAGAACCTTCTCCAAATAATAACAAATACAACAAAAAAAGAATTAGTGAAATCGGTCCAGCCATTCACGTGTGATGCCGTGACCAAGGAAAACGGGTTTCATTTTTATATATATAGATTATGTAATAGCGACTTACCTACCCTATTACTTAATCTCGTCATCTTTTAACATCGCAGACGACGTTAAGAGAAATGATATTATGTCTACAAGACTAAGTAGAAAAAATACTTGCATAAAAATATTAATTTCTTAGTTTTTAATCTTACAATATGTATGGATTTGATACTCGTTCAAACTATTACGAACTGTGCAATATGCGTAAACACAATTTTATTAATGGATTACCCTAATGGCTTGCCACACTATTCAATTGAGAAAATAATGATAGGTTTCTGATAATCGCCCGAAGGCACAAAATAATTGGTAATTCATGTTTGTCAAATTTTATGCGTGGGATGACAAATATGCACCCAGAGTGCATATGGTCATGTAAAATATGATTAAGGTATAAATTATGCATGATTTTCTTATTTATACTAAACAGATACTTAATAGCTGACTTAACATCTGGTGGCAGACCTCACACAGAGTAGGCCTTCACTTGTTCGTTGTTTTTAGTCTAGGTAAGCATAAGTAGATATAAAAAAGTATGTAAATTATGTACTTAAATTTGACTCAAAAAGTCTACCGTTCTAACAATAGCCCCGAAAAAATTGGTACTAGGCTAGTGCTTGTATTGCTTGTATTCAAACTCACAAGAATCTGAAAATCAAACTACCAACTATTTTGGTACAATCTGTAATTTTAGAATGTTAAAAAAACCAATCTAAATTATTAGAAAACCGTATAAGGCGTCACATATAACGATTTGCATCAAACATTGATCTCATTTCAAAACTTAAAAACTGCATTTTAAATGTCAATGTTAATCAAAATTTTAATGTAGATTAAAAAAATAATTACTCTTAAAATGCGTGTTACTGTACTCTGAATAAATTTAATTAAATCACAGATCACTTTTAGGATTATGTTATTGAGAAAACGAGATAGCACGACAATACATATAGCGTTGTCCCTCTTACATAATAACAACAATTTTACTTCAAGAGCTCATAATACAGGTTCATTGAGAAAAGTATCGGCTTTATTAATGTCTCCCTATTGACTCCATGCATAAATTTTAATTAATTGCCTTCTAATACGGGTTCAGAACTTGAATCTCAATTACTACTTTAGACATATAAATCAATAACTATTAATAACGAGCAAGTACTTATGTTAGAAACGTTATTATCATAATTGTGGCTACATGAATATAGATTGAAAGTCATTTTATTTACGTAACGTGGAATATTTGAATAGAGGTCCTTCCTTTCTTTAATGAAAAATAATGGCGGGCAAAGTAGACTTGATTTATAAATTAACTATTGCGACATTGATTTTAAAATAATTTTGTGATGAACTGCAATTACACCAAAAACACTGATTATGAATTTTCACTTAGAAACATTGATAATTGAAAACGGTAAACTAGACCTTTTTGATACTAACAACAAATAAAACTACCTTATATTTCTAGTTTTACTTAACTTCCAAAAACTTAAAAAGCAGAAATTAATGTTACCTACATAAATTATCCCAATACCTATACGTTTTTAATATGACTATGTAAATGTTTGAAAGAGACTAATGATGGTCACGATCCCCAATCTATGGGGAAACGACTTTGATGATGATGATGTAAATATTTAGTTCACCTGATCGCAGTCTTAGATAACGACACCGAAATATATAAAAAAAACAAGCAATATAAGTTGTTCCTTCTCTATATTATTATGGGTAACGGCCAAGCCAGAAGTGGGACGTTGGCTGGTATCATAAATATAGTTCATTTTACTTTAATGAAGTCTGATGTTATAAATATAAATTTTGATTATAATTTTACACTTAAATTATTATGATGTAGGAGCACTTTATTAGCTTTTGAAGCAGTTAAAATCTGGCTCACGGAACTCAAACTGTCTTTAATTGAAAGCCATAAATACAAGAAGTACCATTATCTGAAAGTAAAAGCTGCAGCCATTATATGACTGTTTAGCATAAACCTAAAAGTGTCTAGATGTAATGAACAGATCAATCTAAGCAGCCTGCATTCCTAACGCAATATCACGGAAGCCTAACCGTTTTAAATGGTAGTAATATCGAGATCTAGCAATTATGTATCACGTTCAGCTATGTAATAAAATACGAGGGATCTACCAATGTATTTTCAAGTGAGATTCTTGCAATTGTGAAAGCGAGACAGTGCTATACACGTAATAGAGCGACATCCAGCTTCCTCATCTCCTACAGTCTTACTTTAATATGTGATGGTACTCGTCAGAGCACCCGTTCACGAGTTGGCACTTTAAGAATCGATTTGAAACTGGGTATTGCATGCGTAGACATCCTAACTGCTTGAGATAAATTGATATGTCTTTATTTCCGCCATATCAAGATACTAACAACATAGTTTATCGATCACTTGTATGTTACTCGAATCTAGTTTAATAAAATACCTAAAGTTACGATTAGGTAAAAAATTATAAATCAAAGAAGAATCTTCTGTACAAATTCGTGGCACAGGTACTTGTGTTATTAGGGAAACTGAGAAACTTGACTTTGTAAATTGATGTGATTTATTTTGATTCGTATCAGAACCAGCAACATTAAAAGGCGATGGTATGTCGTTAAGAAATTTCAGCAGCTATTTTTGGAGACTCTTATCTACATCATCAAACGTGAAAAAATTACCCAGAATGTAGGACTTTCTACTTCTGTCAGAGCCGCGCAGAGCATGCGCGAGCTATCCCGCCACTCTGGCTTTGGCTATAGAAGGGGTCCGGGGTGTTTTTAGTCGGTATGAGTCCGACTCCGACATATTAGTCGGAAATCGTCAAATGACCCCGCCCGCTGTGGGTGCAACTGGATCCCTCCCGTTGCACCCACAGCGGGCTTGTCAGACTTTTAATGACTAAAACTCACTATGTTCTTTCTGGAGCCCTTTGGGTGCCGGGGTCGCAGTAACTCTCGCGAACATCCCGCAGCCCCGGCAGAAAGGACTTTCTACCTCAAGGCGACTTTTCATTGCACTAAAATGAAATCTCTAAGACCATATTTCATCACAACCTTTACCTAAACAGTGTACTGCCAGTTTAAAATCGATTTCCTTCGTTATTGTACATTAGAAGTCAAATCACTGTCAAAACATTACGTTCAATAGAAAGTATTACAGTTAATTGTGAACAATTACGTGTACTCAATAATTACCGTAGCAACGTGTTGATTAATTCCTGTCTACATAATACACACTTTACTGCAATTATCTACGTTCGGTAGAATAAAAAGTAATAATTACATGTCGTATATTGTGGTCAGAATTACTGTCAATGTCAATGTTCTTATTAATTTTGTTAATAGAGTTCCTTAATTAAAGATATATTAAAATTATTTTTTTGTTATTGCTGTTAGAAAGAATATCATAAAAGATTTTAATTTACAATTTAACCTTAATATTTTAATAACTGTCACTGAGTGGTAGCTTTTATATCTAAAACACTCTCAATGTGTTAATAAATTTTATACTATACAATAAGATACCACGCCACTGGAAAAGTTAGTACTTTTATTACAAAGTCAAGTAATGAATCAAATGAGCAGAATAACCAAGTTTAACTCCAGTAAAAAATATACTTTCTATACCACGTCATTGTTTAATAAACATCAACAACAACAGCATTTAATATTAAAATTCACTATTTAGTATTTAAATTAAAATAAATCAGTGTTTCAATATACAGAACTCTTATAATAGAAACACTACAAAAGAACAACTCCAACAGAATCATAATTACACGGATTTCATGAACAGTCCAATACCAATTATTATGTTAGACTGTCAAATAAGGCTGTCGAAGTGTAATTGGTTAATAAATTTAATGTTACATTGGGTGGTGCATGCAAATGAACGAATAAACCATTCGTTTGTCAGTACTCCAGTCATTAAAACAATCATGACTTGTCTTATTAATTGTTTATCTGGTGTGTAGATGACTGCAATAAAAGTAGTTTTAGTATGAGTTCATATCAACCGTTGCGATCTGAAAAAAAGAAAACAAACGTGTAGTAACGATGATATAATATCGTACTGACGGATTAAATGATTTTATTTGATGACTAGCTCGTTGATAAGTGGCTCTGATTGCTATATCAAAGGTCCTGGATTCAATTTCTACCCAGGAAAAATGTTTGTGTGATAAGCACGATCATTTATTCTGTGTCTGGGTGTAATTTATCTATAATACGTATGGATTTAGAGGTATATCAGTTGTCTAGTACTCGTAATATAAGCTCTGCTTAGTTTGAGACTTTCAATCTTTAAAATATTGGTCACAGTCTTGCTTTAAGTGTGCTTTGGGTTCGTTCACTTTATTCAACAGAAGTTTCCCACCAAGCTTATCCTGAAAAGTTTAAAAATAATAGTTCCTCCATTGATGCGTAGCGAGAAATCTGTATTTAAGATCCTACACAATGTACCTTCGTCAATCAAAGTTCATTTAACGCTTGGTAGGCGCATGAAGTTATTCTATAAGTATTTTAAAATAACATTTCTCTCTTCGCGTCCCTGTGGATACACAGCCTAATTGCCACTATTCCCAAACTAGGCAAAACTATCAGTAAGCAGGTTTTATTTGGTATTCTATGCAAAATGCTTCACTTTAAATTGAAGTTTCAATGAAGACAGTTCAGTTGCGATTGTGATATTTATTAGGTCGACTTCATTTCAACACAGACTGGCCGTATAATGTGAGATTCCAATGCAGATCTATTTTCTATAAAAGGCCATTTTAGTAAGGCACAAAATGTAAGCGATTCGAACTGCTTCCGCCGAGCAATGGTAAAAACGAATTCTTTATCAGCTAATTGCAGTTCCTTAATAAGAAGTGTTGATTTAACGCTGATAGAAACGCAATATTGCAATGAGACATATATTTTAATTCTAATTAGATTGTTTATTATGTACCAATATACATATTCCAGTGTACGTAGCTGTTTGTAATAACTTATGAGAGTTGTACCTAAATTATCGAAAGATTACCGTAAAACAATAGAATGTTGTAAAGAATTCTTATCATTTTCGAGACTTCAAATAAACCTATTCACGCATTTATTGGTTTTATGTTAAGAGGGTAGGTAACATTTAAATTGTCTATTTAATATTACAGGGAAAATATTGATTTTACAGATCAAAATATGGACACAAAAAACGATGCGTATGTTTTAATTTTTTGTGTTGCAAACAAGAAGGAACTCTTAAATTATTGTTAATATACAACAACAAAATGTTTACTTCAATTAAAGTGAATAAATTGTTGAGAGTGAAGAAACAACTACATCAAAGTTTAAGAAAGTGTAGGTAATCTCAGTATATTACCCTTATCTAGGTCTTACGGGATGTATGTAACATTTATTGACAAAGCAATACCCATTCAAATAGGGAAACACATGTTTGGTAATAGAACTGGAATTTAATTTATTTACACAACAAATACATCACTGGTTAACGATGCAAGCCATAAAATAGCCATCTTGTTAAATCCGCAAGAAATTTCGAATCAAAATGCCTTTGAAACGTTGACATACGTAGGGAAGCCAGGAGTTAAGCTGAATAGCCGGACAAACATGTGAAATAGCCGGCAACCTGCACAATTTTTTTAAGCGAGACAGGTCCTTTTTTATTTACCGTAGAATATTTATTATACACCAATACTAAGATAAAGCAAGAATATGTAGTCTAATAGCTTAACCTGAAATTTGGATATCCAAGAAGGAGGGGTGTTTAGTATCATGTACTAAGTCGCAGTTGTGAAAGCAAGATATCACGTTATAAGGAATAGCGCGGCGTCTCTCTTTCACAATAAATTGTAAAAGTAAAACTATAAGCACTGTGATTTTAAGAGGAAGTAGGCTTTGATTGTATCCGCGTATATCCTGACGCCTGGCTACACTACACGCAAATGGACGTCGATAATATCATGAAACCTGTTTGTAAATGGATATTGCAACGTTCAAACATCACCAATTAGTGGTATTAAGTCCGAACAGATTTCAAAGTCAAGATTACAAGCTTAGTGAATCTCGTTAAAATTGCTAAATAGTTTGACCACTGTCATAGGTACCTATAGTACAGGAAAGATGCTAATTATGGATCTCTCTTCCTATGTTTAAATTCAATGACTCATCTACAATCTTCTAAATAAATATTCTACAATCGTTCTGCACTTGTTTCAGGCATTGACGAAATATTTTTTTTTAATACATGCTGTATTTAAATGGTACTCCATGTATGTATGTAAATAAAAGCTATCAAAACTCAAAATGATTTAAAAAACTTGGCCTTAAAAATATCCGGTCATAGTAGGTATAGCTTCCGTTCAATTTCATATTATTAAAGCACATAAGTTTTTAAAACATTTACTTAATGTTCAACTAATCATACGTTCGTGTTATAATTTATTCATACATTCACATTATTTATTCAGTTGAGGAACTACGTTTTAATTCATAATATTGATTACGTATCTACTGTTTCATCACGTATAATGACGCAAAAGAAAGCTTTAGGAGTTTGTTAGCCTTAATTTAATAACTCACACCACTCGAAAATAAAGTTACATTTTATTGTGCAATACATAATACTCTTTGTCAACTTATGATTTTTGAAACTTTTTTTTATAGCCTATATATAATCCTACAACTGGGCAAAGGCCTCCCCTTTCTCCTTTCAAAACACCCTGCCTTTTGCGAAGCTAAGTAAGTTTAGCCACAGTATATTTATACTACCTGCGGTTCAGCTTAGCTCGCGTACTTAATGTGTTTTATCATTTTTTTTTACTGGCTTATGTTAAGAGTAAAAAAACCTGGAACAGTCTTTGAGCTAAGCTTAAACAACTTAGGTTTGCTTTTGCAACTGTGATTAAGCGTATAATTTTTTTTCAGAATACAGATATACCTGGCTAACTGGCTAGGATCTAGATACCTTTTTTATTTGCGGGGGGATTATGCCCGCATGAGGATTAATAAATTCAGGGAGAGTGGGATTTTTATCTTACTAAACCCACCCCATTGGTTATCATTCGCACAAAGTGAAGATTCCTGTTACCTGTATCTTAGGTACCTAATTGAACGCATTGTGGTATCGAGTGCCTAAATCGTTCCTATAATAAGTTCCACCTTGATTGCAAGTTAGCTCCTACTGGGTAGTAAAGAGTTGCAAACTACTATCTAAGTATCCACCGTTACATTCGATACAAAGTATTCGGTAGCGGATATTTATCTGTTACAAAATACATCATTAGTAGTATTAGTAGCTTACAATCTCAGTTTCCGACATCTACGTAACCATTAGCCGTGGAAACTGTCACCGTTAGCAATCAACGTGGAAATTATGACTTGCACGTCAGTAGCAATTAGTTTGACGCAAATATGTTAATAAGGTAACATTTCCTTCCGATTACTACATATCATAATTAGGTTAGTAGTATACTTTAACTGTTAACGTCACACCGTGAGACGTAACTTCACATAAATTTAAGGTTTTAGCTATTTTTGTGTCTTTGATATTCTGCGCTTGGAATAGTTAATGTTTTTTGCATATATTTTTTTTGGAGCTCTATTTGTTATTTTAAGTATTACTTTAAGAATCTACGACCAGCTTTTAATGTAATCAGGGTTGTGGTAGGCCTAGTTTTGGTGTTTTTTTTTCAGAGATAATATTTTTTTTATTAACATTCTAATTGATTTCCAATTCTTACTGATCTCATTATGTCAACACCTGCATAATTTAGCTATATACAAAATTTTAGACACGTTAATTAATTTTAACTGAGAACTAATTAAATATTATCGATTTCAAATAACGATTAACTTTAAATTGGAACACTTACACAAACAGGAAAATTCCAAGTTACTCGATACTTAAGATAAGCTTTAATTTATGTAAAAATAGTTGATAAAGTACTTACTTAGTAGCTGCAATCAAGTGTTGCCTAAAAATGTGACGAAACTTTTTTGAAGTTGTGAAAACATATAACATTGTAAAGAGTGTGTAATATTTATAAAAAAACTGTCTTAATTAATATACACATAGTAGAAAGCATGCTATAGTGGTATCAGGCAGTCGTATGATAGCATCGGGTTGTAAATGTCCGTCTACCAGGATGCCCGAACTGTAAATGCCCTTCTGTCCCGATGCTTTTCATAAGTTCAGAACGAGTAATTATGCTTTCTACAACTATGCTGTACCCAACAGGTTCATAATTGTTTTTTTTTATGTTTAATCAACCAACTGTTAAAATTTATCATTACGTTATGGTAGCAATAAAGATGAAAGCATTTGATGCTGACGTTTCTGTCAGTGTGCATCCAGATTCTGTTTCTAAATTCAAAATTTCCATTGATTATAATCAGTATCCTTAATAATAAGAAAAGTAATTAGAAAAGGTTGCTTGTCTAGTTTTGATCTTGGTACCAGCAGAAGTAATTTTTCATTTTTTTCTTCATTTAGTTTTTGTCACATTATACCTAATTAATTCTGGACAAGAGCTGTGAACGTCGTTTAATGGTCTGTAGAGTCGTTAATCTTCCTTGTTCATGATCTGCCACCTGCTAATTGCAGCATTAATAAGCAGAGTTGTCACCGCACCTGTTTGGCAGTCTGGTGCATGTTTCAATTAATCAACTCCTTAGATCGTTTTATCATTCAAAACTGGCCTGTTCTCATTATTCAATGCTTAGTATCTTTGAACTTATTAACATTATGATATAGGTATCAAAGTGATCTGGCAGAAATTTTCGTAAAACACAAATTAATCTTCTAATGTGGCTTTACATTTTCTATGATCGCAACTTGGTTCAAGATGCCTCAATGCAAATGTGTAATTTATTTGCGTTTTTGGCAAAAATAAGCCTATATCTCTGAGTTTAAGGCATGCTTATACAAATTTTCATCGCAACCAGTTTAGCAGTTTAACCATTAAAGTGTAACAGATAGACTTACCTTTACATTTATAATATTCGTGGGATTGCAAGACTAGTGTTACACAATCGGGCAAAGAATTTATGCAAATACCTAATCAGTTTTTATAGAGTCCTACGCCTACACTCTACAGTTAATGGGAAATCAACGGGGCACCTTAACTTAGAACAAAAAATCAATTCAATTGCGTAAACTGATTTTTCTTTTGTTTCAGATTGTTGCTGTGGTGAAAAAGAGAGCAGCTCTACGTTGTACATTCATGAGCAAAAACCTGTAACACGACGAAACAGTTACAGAAGATTTTTCATGCGAAATTTCTGAAGCTGTTATGGAATATTCCTGATATTGTAAGATAAGCATAAAATGTTTAATTACTAGAAGAATAGAAGAAAACTTTAATAGAATAGATTTTACTAGGATTTAATCTTTAATTGTTTGGTCGTGTTCACATGTTTTTTGCTCTTGACTGTACACTGGGACGTTTCGTTTCTACAAATACAAGAATCTAACTTTGAGATTTATACATAAGTTCTGATTAAAACATTGCCTGAGAAACAGATATAAGTCATTGTGTAAATGAGGCAGGATATAATTTATCATAAATATTTCTTGATTAATTTATTTACCATTAAAATCTAGATTGATTACTTTAGGAGCTGGGTCATAAAAGGTATTGGAATGACGCTGGATTCCGATATCTCAATCAGTTTTATATATTCGTCAAACGCTTGACTCATGCTGATAAAGTTCGAATTGTTTTTCATATAAAAAAAGACTTGTTGACAAGTGACGTTTCTACACACGTTTCTATAATGATACTAATTGTTCTAATGTATGGAAATGTCATTTCTTTTCTTATGTGAATGTAAACATAGACTTGTTACTTCTAATTGTTTATTGACACCTAATCTAGAACTAATATTACACCCGTAAACACCAACTGTCTGTTATCTAACTTATACACTTCCTCTTTCCATCTTATTAACCTACACTTTTGTTTTTCCTTTTAAAATCAATTCAGATTCTAAAATTATCTAGGTATTTTCTTACTCTTATCTTAACGATATTTTCTTTTATCATTTGTCAGTGTTTGTCATCAACATTTGTCTGAGAATGATTGTAATTGAGGAATTTGTACTTTTTGCACGCAAACTCATAGAGAAAACAAAGTGACAACGATTTTTCTTTTGTATTAACGAAAACAAATCAATGAAATTTTTGTGATTCGAATGAATACATCAATAAAAATGAAGCACAGGCATAAACTAATTCCATTAACATTCGATTAATGGAAGATCACAAGAATGTCGCTTTGCGGTCGAGGTTTACAAATCTTATTGCAAAGAGTCTTCGATTAAAGAGTTCGAGGTAACACCTAAATACAAGTCGGTAATTACTGGCTGGAAACCGTTTACTAAAACATTTACTCGGTAAAAAGTAATCGACGCTACGGAACACTAATCGCGGTAATGGCTCGAGCGATTATCCTCATCCTAACGTAAGTAATGGGCTGATAGCTCTCCGGGAATCTAATAAATATGAGCGGAGGTATCACAGTAATGTGAACTAAAAGGATTAGTAGTTTTACCAGTTGTCTTGCAAACATCTGATTGATAATTTTCTTAGTAGGTGGGCTTCACTTTAATCCCTGGATGTTACAAGTATGGTTGGCGGCATAGTTGGAATGCTGGAGGCACCTGGATGGTCGACGCGTTATCCTACTAATATTATAATCGCAAAAGATTGTAAGTATGTTTGGTACTCTTACAAACGGCTGAATCAAGTTTATTCAAATTTGTTAAAGAGTTAGCTGCTTTTTGCATAAAGAACTGGCATTGTTTTTCAACGTGGTAAAGTCGCCAGTCTCCTGGGCACGTTTCCCGCCATTGACATAGATGGTAACATATTTTTTGACGCTTTGTAAATAAGTTATTTTCTAGGTATATAAATTTAATTTTAAATATAGATATTTTGTATTCAGTATAGTTTCTATCCCACATTATAGGCAATATCTATTGATTAATATTTTTTTTCTGTGAGAGTGTAAAAGTGCACTCAATCTCACACAATCAGCAATTTACCTGTCTATCAAGCTACTACGAGTAGGTTCTAATATGGACAAAGACAACACCATAAACGGCAGTAAATAAACACTGTATCAAACATATAAGTTGTTTTCTCAAGCTTGAAACGTTCCATGTGTCGGTCAATTTGAGACGAATAGCCTCCGCTCCCAGATGACATTCTATATGTTATTGACAGATTCAAATTATACTTCTTACGGTGTACATTTCACGCTTATATTTCATGCGTATGACATGCACTGGTGAATCGTATCAGTGTCATTGGGTAGTTAGGCTGTATTTTATTCGTCGCGTAGAGCACGCGTCAGCGATCCCGCGACTCAGGCTTTTGCAATAGAAGAGGCCCGGGGTGTTTTTGGTCGGTGTGAGTCCGACATCCCCACGCTGTGCCCTCGGTGTAGGTTGAAGTCATTAGAGTTTCATCCCGAAAAACAAAAAAGAATTGTATCATTCTTCCTTATTAGAGGAAGTTTTACTGCAATCCAGGATCTGTATAATTTTAATAAAACTTAAATAAAACGAAATTTCTTGAAAAACCCAATTTATTTCGAACGTCGGGACTGCAATCATGTCAACCGTGTTAAATGTTCATGAACTACAGAGGATAGTTAATTTCACGCTTGAGTTATTAGAACTCTTTAAAAATAGTAAATCCAATATACTTAAAAAAGAGTAAACAACATTAATTAAAAATGTTAATGGAAACTTATAATTGGTGTTTAATTAGATAATGCCGTTATGGTGCAAGTGGAACCGAAAGAATTTGCAAGATGGGGTATTTTGTGTAAGGTCCGGTCAAATAATATTTCACGCCAGTAGCAGGGTGAAGAACCCATGTGCAAGATGATTTGCAACGTATTGCCATGCAATGACCATCTGACCGACGCGGGAGACGATGCATTATGAGATTCTTATCAAAAACAAAAATGATTGATCATGAAAATGGTTGAAAAATATTTCAGTCCCGTTTTTTCCTTCGTTAATACTGCAGGTCGCTTATTCGCTCTCAACGCTACTTCGACAAAAAGGGCACTGTAAACTTCAGATTATCCCGATCAACTGGCTGTTACAGAAGTTATTAGCTACTGACACTAATACCGACTATCGCTGAAAGCTATAAAAAATAAAAAAAGAAGTTCTTTTATATTTTTCAAAGTAATAGGATGTAATCTAAGCCTATTACTACTCTAAAACTCCACAAGACTTCCCAGAAGGCAGCAGAACATAATGGTGGTACATAAATCAGCTTTCGAGTGTCGCGTGGCATGCCAATACGCTGCGCGTGCGCTCACGTGCCGAACGCGTTCCGCCTACACTTCGGCATTCATCGGCATTCGTCGGACACCGTGGGAAAAAAACACCGCTACCTATGCAAAATACATTAGATATTTGGAAAGCGATATTTGAGGCCCAATCGTAGTAGCTAGTATAGTTACTATTGTTATCCGATTTTTTGTTGTGTAAGAAATTAATGAATGATATAAGTCAGAATCACAATGATTTAATGACTTTTTGATAACACGTAAGCTTAATTTAAAGTCGAGCAAAATTTGACCCATTTTAAATGTTTGTTTGCAAACTATGAATAGAGTTTAAAATCACGTAATACTAGTACAATAGTTGGAAAACTCTTTACCGAGACTTCAATTGTAATACAATTGCAAAAAGTTAATTTTATGAAATAATGTAAACAATTTCACACTTATTAATGAGAATGAAATATAATTTAGAAACTGGAGGTACCTGACAAGTTTTAGGTTAGTTAACGAAATTAAAACGCTGTGACACAAATTTCTTAACTCTTGCCGAAGGAATGCAATTTAATAACTGTCAACGTTAATTGATTTTGGAAATAATTTATTTTTTATTTCGAGCTTTAAATTGTCAATAAATAATAATCATACACAGCTAAATCAATATTATGTAAATATTAGATTTGAAAATACCATTTGATATTTTATCCTTCTGAATACTTTTTATTCGCAAATTTTAACAAAAACAGACGTAAATGGAGTGAAACAAAAAGTAGTCGAACCTTCATCATAATAACAAATTCATAATCAATGTAAAATTTCCATAAAGTTTTTATTAATTTTAATATTGACCATCGTTATATGAAACCGTGTCATAATGTCAAGACCTATCCTTTGACCGTGCCGAACAATAAAACTTACATTCATAAAGATTTGCGCAATTTGATAAATAGTTACACTTGCTGTTACAAAAATAAATATAATGTTCGGTTGAACATTTCATAATAAGATCTGGTGGCAAAGAAAATTACATTAAAAAAAAATTAAACATGGTTGAGAATCATTACTGGCTATTGCGACTGGTCAAGTATTTTTAGTATCCAGCGGGAAAGGTATTTATATTTACTTAACTACATTAATCGTAACCGCAATTTATGAAATTTAAAAAGAAAATGCCATAATAAACACGTCTGATTGTATTAATCTCTGAAACATCATTACAAGTTAGTAGTCACCACTCACTTGTTTTCTTTCCTGGTTTTCCTACATTTAGCTGTTTTTCTGTCTGTAATGAGTCTGGTTACGTGTAAGTAGCATTGATCATCATTAGCCCGGAGTCAACGACCAAGACCATGAATTAATGGATTTACTTTCTTACTTACGTCTTAAAGGAAAACTATTGCCTGTGTTGGAGTGAAATAGCGCACTATACTGTGCATAGCGCTGTCTTGCTCACACAACAGCAAGTCCTGCTTTAAGAATTCATGTTACAGGCACTGATAGCCTTTTTATAAACTTCATTGATCTTAGATCATCGACTATCTCCTGTAGAGGTTTATTATGATGATGTAATTAAGTTCTTTTGTTTTTAGTACATTGGGCTTATTGGAAATAGCTTAGGAAGTGAAATTAGTTGTGTCGTTTGTCTGAAAAGTACTAATGTAATGGCAACTTGCAATACCACTTTGACTATACTGTAAATGTCCTTCTCCCTCGCTGAAAGCGATGAACAATTTTGACACAAAAAAATGTAGAGTTTCTCTTTAAAAGGCAGTCTAAACAAATTACTACACAGATAGTCCAGAATTTGAGGAAAACTACTTTAAAAATGTACTTACTTACTTTCAAATGGTACAAAGTAAATATGTAGGAACATAGTATGTATCGATAAAAGAACGTTCACATATCCAATGCTCTAGATTTGCCGTGTCTTAAATCCATGTTTCAGTAACATAAATAACTAAGCTAGCTAAACGGATCGTTTTATTGATCGTAAATAAAGTATTTTGTGTATAACGTGATCGTGGCCACGAAAAATGAGTTGTAAGTGGGCCATTGACTTCCGGGCATTCGTGTTTGCTCACGAAACGGGCGATTGCAACACTCGACACAATTAGGGCTGTTAAACCACTGAAAATTATTTCTACTAGTACATTCTTCACTCTGATATTTTGTTGTAGTTTTTTTTGATACTTCATACGTAGCTTAGGGCAAGTATTCTTTGAGCTTATCCTTATAATACTTATCCTTGCGTAAACATTTTTCTAATAACTATGATGTTTGAATATGTTTCATGCTCAAACAGCTGGACATTTTTTTATGAGATTTTATAGGTATTTAGTTGACTATTGGAATTAGCATATTTGCTACTATTCTTCTAACCATGCGGCGCAGCTAGTGGGTAATGAATGTTGTTTTAAAAAAATCGAACCATAAAAGAATCTCTAAGACCTAGCAAATGTAACTCAACATAGTTACAACTGCCCAAAGAAACAAAAGCAAAATTGTCTGCCTTCAACGAAGTCATTTGTCTGAAACTAACCTACTAGCATCATGTAGTGGAATCAAAAATCAATTAAAAGGTCAGTGACCTCTAGCCATCAGGAACTTGCTTATTTCGGACAGCCCTAGATATAGTGCTCGGATTAAAGTTATCGGAGTCCTGACTGGACTTATGTCATCGGTTTCATAAAACTGGGGCAATTTGTACCGCGGGCCAGTTATCGCCAGTTGTTTTTCCTTTCGATACAATAATCGAAAAGGCGTTTCAAAATGGCTTCTAATAAATAGTGGCTTCTAAAAGCAGCTGATGTGTTTGTTTCGGAATCGCATTGTGACTACAATAAGAATATCTGATTAAGGTACTATTGTCAAAAAACTATACTAAAACATAAATTGTTTGCAATCACACATCAACAAAAAATGCAGTTCTAAAAACAAGTTACTCAAAATTGAATAAGCAATTTATCAAAACCAACAAAAGTCATTTCGATCAAATACTATTAGGTCTTACATCTAAAAAACCTATTAAAATCAGTTGTCTAAAATGCTATCAATTCTGCGCCTACGTAATGAATCTAGTAGTATTCTTCACGCTTGTCCACCACATATACAATAATCTATCAACTCTTAGGCTTACCATGATGTCATAAATACCGATCAGGAAGTTGCATTTGACAACAAGACAATATGCATTGCGTGTGACAAAGGTAAGAAGATTAGTTTTCCAGCAATTTGGCCAGTAATGGATGAGATATTAAGAAACCAACTTTAGACATAAGCTTCGTATGGTGTGCGGTGATCTTAACGCTTATTGCTTCCACTTTCTCTTATCATCGCATTATGCACGCGTGTAATGAAAACTTAATCTGATCGAAGAAAGTAAATACTCCTTATTATGTCGAGTAGATCGCCGCCATTAGTAGCGGCATGCAAATGATTACAGGAATTAATGGCGAATACATACGATGGTAAGATAGACTCGAGCGAGTTAGTTTGATGCTAGAACCGGTAGGAAGAGGACGTTAGGTTCGCTTGTAATTGGTTAGCTCCAACGGTTTTAAAGAAATCTGTATTATAATCTATTATAAGATTTTTGAGGTTATATCTAAAGTATGAGAATTTCCCTCAACATGAAGATTTAAAAATTGGTAGATATGTTTATAAAATAATTAAAACACCACACAATGTAGCTAATCATCATACAATCGCTTAAATGTTTTTAACATTTAGGTATTTTAAACAAGTGGCAGACCGTTTGTTGTGAGAGGAAAACATGGGACGAGGCAAAGGTTTGGCGCAGGAATGCGGATATAGTAAGAAAAATGAATTTGGATTTACGTAATGGATGTATAACATTCCAAAAAGCATAATGGCTAATTACCAACGGATTAGGTGCTTTAATAGAGAAAGCTTATAGTATTCTGTAATGATATCGCTATCAGTAGAAACCATCAGATTTAAATTTAAATGATCCGATCGGCACTGAGTGAATGATTGCTATATAATTTTGCAGCGCTATAAGACCGATGATATATCGATCACAGGGAGATCACATTAGTAGGGCTTAAGAGGAATGAAGAAAAGGTTTGATAATTATTTAGAAGTGCTGTCTTATATTGTCTTTTAGTATCGAGTAAAAGTTGATTTACAAAAAAAAAACATTTTAAAAATCTTAAGTAAGTAAACTATTGTAGTAGATTTATATGGTAGCAGATTATGATTTGTCATTTTAAGATATTTTGTCCGGAATTAATGCGCTATGAAAATTCACATTTATTCTATGTGGCTCATAACACACCGAATACGCAACGCTGCTTCTTCTTTAAGGATATTCCGAAAGTGACGTCATTATTCAATTTGATGTAATCGAAGCTCCAATTAAAACTACCATTCCAACTATCCCGTCTGTCATTGTTGACAGTTATTAATGGTGGTAATTAAAAATATTTAAATAAAGACAGTCGTTTCAATGTAATACAATAGGTGCGCGATACAACGGTTAATAATAACAAATTCATTGGACCATTAATGCGGAAACCAAGTCGTATTTTTGGAAGTGATTGATCTCTCTATAATTTTTTTAAAGATTTGCTTCTCATTTGCGTCATGTTACTTTTGTTTTCTTTTTTTAATTTTTGCTGCAGTTGGATAAAGAATGCGCAATCCAGAGAAAAGTGGTCGGAAAAGAAGAGGTTCCGGGCTGAGGTGATGAAGGTAATATTTTTCTGAATAGCCTGAATATATTTTTTCCCGTCCAGCCTGACCTAATTTTGTCAAAAGTATATTTTTATAGAATCTTGCCATTTGACAGTGGCTTAGCCATTATAGCTGTTTCACAATAGGATTCCTCATATTAAGACTCGATTGACTGAATTGAACTACGAGGAACATAGCTTTAGAAAATGCTACCTAGCCAAAAAATGTCAGAGAGGTATAAATTCTTCAAGAATATTCTACATTCTATGATTCACAACTTTTACTCGAAAGTCATATTATTATGTTATTGTAATAAAAACTTATTTCGATCACATTTAAATGCAAATAAATATGTATGCATTGTACGTTCCATTCTATTTTAATTCTGACAACTTTCAGTATATTATGTACGACCTTAGTATATTAATATTATGATAATGACTAATTCCTTTGCAAATATGGACGTTAAAACAGTCTAGTTGTTCATGTTTCATTGTTGTGCCAATTAGTTAGAGTATAAATTATAATTACTAGGGCAAATGCTCTCAGGGTTGATAAAGGGTGTTTGCGCACTTGAGTAAGTACAAAATTACAGCGATGGCCACAACATATCAAAACTAAGAGCTAAGTCAAGTCCAAAATATCTGTGAGTTTTAACTAAAATAGTCCATATACTAAAACCGAACATTCCATATACTAAAACCGACATTTCTCTTGGACAAGTCACGTGAGTTAGACTTGTTGTATCACATACATTTGAGGGATTTGATTAGCAGAGTAAAGCAGGTGATGTGACTAAATAGAGTTAAGCATGAAATAATCACGTGTAATCAAATGTCAAACGCAAGGCTCCTTAAAAACTAAGACCATTATTAAATGTGTGCGTATGAGAACTAAACATAGACATAATAGATAGATATACTGTCTTCACATATTAGAACAATTCGTTTATTAACATATAAGATAATAAACTACTGAACTTTAATACACCTATTCACATTAGTTCCCATCCTTGGCGCTCTCGAGTGTTGTGATATCTCTAAATGGCTATTGTAGCAGCCAATGCTGGCCCACACAACAGCTGACCTATATTCCTAACAATGAGGTCGTTAGCCTTAAACAATATCACGAAATCCCTAAACAAATAGCCTATTACAGGTGAACTAGGCTTTACTTAGCATATTTACTACAAGCAATTTTAAACTTTATGTTTTAAAAGCTAAAGTTGAGTTTAGATTGCCATAGTAAGTGTTGAATGATTACATATATTACCAATTGGAAGTGTGAAGGTGTATAAACGTGAGCGGTTTTGTCAGTCGAGTGATCTACCACCATGATCTGCGACCATTAGATTGATTTATATCAAATTTATTGAATCCGATTCATATTTATGTTAATATGTTCCACTAGTATGGATTTCCCGGATGTCGGCAATTTAAAACATTGTTAGCCGTTTATTAGCTAATTTTAGTTTAAAAGTTAATAGCAAAATTATTGCTAGTGTTAATTTTACGCCTTTCTTATTTCCATGTTGGGAAGTGAGTCATAAATCTATCGATTTCGCACATATACGAAGATTTATCGAAAATAAATCATGCTTAACTTGGTCACACGAGAATACTAATTATGCAATGATTTCTGTATTAAATATTGCGACAAAGTTGTCACTGCTTTTTAATGACGGCACATGACGAACCAATCAAATACTTTGTCACATAATTTAAAAGTGTTAATTAAATTGATTGTTTTGTCGTTCTAATTGATTAATGTTAGATAATTCATATTTTTTTTTTCCCTAGCCTATAGCCTCCCCCAAGTCCTTCCACGATATTTTAGTAAATCTTAATTTGTGAAGTATTTAGCAGTGATATACCTACATATTTTCTTTCTGCTGACGCTATGAAAGCGAGACGCAGCCTGGCGCAGTGCAAAGCACCGTCTTACTCCCACGTTAGAAAGAGTCTTGCAAGAAAACTTAGAGATGCTAACAAAGAGTAATCCTGATACAATAATTCACCAAATACTTAAAGCGTATATTGTATATGTAGAAAAGGTGTTGGTTGTTGTAGGTATTTTATGTAATACATATATATTTAATTTACAAAAAGAAAACAAGATACATACTACTTCTTAAGCTAGTAAATGGTTGCGTGGTAATCACTTCTCGCTCTATATTTAAATCATTTCAAAATCAACCAATGTTTAAAAAAATATTTTTGTAAATTACATCTTTAAACAGGTTTGCTCCACTTCTACGTAATTCGTTCCAAATGTCTCGGAAATGATTACGTCATGTTTCAGAAAACAACTGAAAACGTCAAAACAGAACAATTGGTGCAAAAAGAAGAGCATTGTATAATCAAATTGGTGCTTCAACGCCCATTATGTAAAGTAAATCGATACTTTTTGCTTTGATCGATGACAGGATTATTCTTATAACATCGAACAACAAACTTTAAGAATTTTTTACATTATTACCACAAAATACCGGTATTTTAAGTGAAAAATATTATTTATCTAAAAAAATAACTAAGTTGCAATGTACATTTTCTCATGGGGTCACAGTTTTCCGACATTAACCAAATCAATTCCTGAAATTTTCACGCCGTAAAATTGCTCCTGGAAATATTAATTAATTCGTAATAATATAGTCTTACTTACTTAACTATCACAATATATTCCTCTCATAAAGATACAGTATCTACGTAGATTTTTTGACAGTTCTTCAAAAGACTCTGATAAAATACTCTAACATTTCACAACTCAACATTTCAGCACGTAAACAAAATTACTCAAAACTGAAATAAAATAATTAAATTAAACTGCGTAAACATTGCTAAAATAGTAAGTGTTTACTTTCCGCAACAATTTCACCTCGACCTTTAACCTTGTACTTAGTAATTCACTTTTTACCGTATTATCGTCACCAACGAATTTGCTCCGTTACATTTTTTCACAGTAACGGTTTATTTGTAACGGCTAAGCATTACCACACAGCACCCAGACCATGATAAAAAGCATAACAAAGCCACGTTATAATCGCCTAGTATTCAGGTTATGTTTTCCAATTTGTTGATTTAGGGTTGGCACTATTCGTATATGAATATAACAATTTTATCGTTTCAGGGGTGTCGTGGACTGCCGGGACTGCGGGATGTTCGTGAGAGTTACCGCGACCTTGGCACTCAAAGGGCTCCAGAAGGAACATAGTGGGTTTTAGTCAGTAAAAATCTGACACTGCCTCTTCGCTGCGCCCACGGCGAGCGGGGTCAGTTGATAATTTCCCACGAAAAAAAGGGGTGTTGTGGAGTGTTAATTTGCATAAATTGAATTATCTAATCTTAGCCGTTTAGGCTTTATGAATTTTCAGCGCCAGAATTATATAGATTAAAAGAAACATTTTAAAAGTAGAACTTTGAGTTTCTTCGTAAGTTTTTATCCGAGGAGACACATGTATTTAAGAGCTACGAGTATAAGTCTCTTAAAACGAAAATATTGGGCGATGAAATTTTAATACATAGCTTACACGAATATAAAGCTGAATACGGCATAAAGCGTAAAGTACAGCCGCGGTGAGGTATTGATAGACCGTCAATACGACAGCTCTCAAAAATTTCGTAATATTGTAACTAACAAGGAAGTCTAATTTTTTCAATTTCCTTTAAATTGTATCCTATTGAATTGTAATAAAAGTGTTGTCAGAAACGGCTTTTCATCACTGCAGCATTGTCCATTTTTATTTTGAACGTTAGCAACCCTGTTATCGTGTTGTAACATCACCTTGCCTCGCACAATGGACTCTTGACTTTAGCTTAACGCTCTGTATACATTTCATTGTTAATAGCATTGTAACTCTATTTTATGCCTCGGTAGGTTAAATCTATAAGACATTATGGTTTATCTGTGTCGGCACTAATACAATAATAACAAAAGTGCTGAAATCATTTCGTAGATTTTTTTAAGTAGCTACTTATTCTGTGACGGCACAAGACCGCCGTGCGCCGTGGCAGAAATGAGGTTAGGCGTATGCCCAACAATGGACATCTACATATAAACTAAAGGATGATGGTTATTACGACCTTATTATGTCATAATATTTCAGTAAGTACGTAATGTCAACAGACTATACGCAGTCTTTTATACATAATTAACTCACTATTCAAATACGTTCAAACTCTTTCCATAATTTCTAACGTAAGTTTGTCTATTAATTACACTTTGACGCCAAAACCAATAAACCAGTTATGAAAATGCATTGCCAGTGGAGAGCTACATTATCAGCAAGTTACGAACTGTATTATATATTTTATCACCTTGTTCCCAGGGGAATAGAAACTTAGCGGGTGAAACCGTGGGATGCGGCTAGTCGTTTAAAGTTCTGCCACGTGAGTTTATTAAGAAATCTTATTTTAAATTTTGCTTACTACTTACTTACTATTCAGTAAGCAACAATTCGTATAAATTTTATGTTTACTTGAATTGCACATACATATAGTTATGAACTTGAGAACAATTTTCCGCTACCTTTATACAAGTCGTATCGTGTATGTATCTCACACAATCCATTCACAAATTCAAACTAATTCTCATGGCATAAATTCATCGTGTCACAAACTCACAGCAGTCACAGACTTAGCAAAGTCAAACAGTCTTGTCTACAAGCATTGTAGATAGCATCTTACGTGCTGAGGCGGCTACTTAAGGTGCAATTCTAACATTGCGGAAAATCGCAGTCGGACGTGATCTGTCGTGAGCGTCCGACACGCGCGATTCAAGTTGCAATAGAGATGTTGACAAGACATGGTATTAATAAATTTAGCCCGTCAAAAAAGCTATAAAAATTACATGTAACTTTATCAGAGCAATAAAAACATGATAAATTGCTGTAAATTCAAGAGGGGTGATAACTTAAGTATGTGACGAAAATTGTAGTAAAGAGTAAAATAACGATTCGATTCACTGTATTTCAATAAGTTTATGATTGCAGGTTAAAAGAAATTTAAATTTCTTGATGGACATTTAAATAAAATTTGAACTAATGCAACTAGACTGCAAGCTCCATCTCAATACGGCAAAACATTCATAATTTTCAGTTGCATCCTTAAAATCATATAAAAATGTAGGGCGCAGTTTCCGAATTCCGCGACAAACGCGCATGGTCGACAACAGATGTCGCTACAATCGTTGCTATGGCAACGTACCTTAAGTCATTGCTGTCATTATAAACTAGTTTCGTTCACGACTTCACTCGTTCCCAGTTCCTTATTCGTCTATATCAATTGCAAAGTCGAGCATTAGGCGGACTGTCATGATAACATCTGTACTGACTGCAAGGTATTTCGTACCGAAGCATTAAATAATAATGTTTTATAAGTTCCTTGCTTAGTGACGTAAATGTTACTTCGATATTAGATAATTGTAATATTTATTCAGTAGTTAGGTTGAAATAACCTTTTGGTAGGTGGTTCAGTCTCATATCTGGGCCATATAATTGAAATATAAAATCTTACATCGAAACTACTGCATGTTTTGGTAAATATGATACCAATTCTTCAAATGTGGAGTAGTACAGATCGATACAGTCACATGAAAATGAAAAAAAAATTACGTTTCATACAATTTATCAACGATTACCTATTATCGATAGTAAAAAAAAGTATTTGTCTGGAACTTTATCTTACCATGCTTTCGTAAATTCAAGTTAATTTGACCGTGATCAGAATTAAGGTTAACCTTTAACTGTCGTTAATTCAGTCATTCTACCATTGCTAACGATTGCTTGCTTAATTGACAACCAAGATTAATGCCTATAGTATTCTTAAAGACACGAAATAGACTTACAACAAGCTAAAACCATAATTACAACCAATAAAAGGCAGTTTTAAATAATAGTTGATTCATTTGCACAGTAGCGACTAAAAGGCTTCAAATATTGTAATTAGTTGTCTGTTTAGCATATTTAAATTTATAGATAAAATTAGTAAAGTCACGAGTTTTTTGAACATTGATCTTGACCGCGAACAGCCTTCATTTTGTTGATAGTTTGTCCAAAAAGTCGCAAATTTTAATTTTTAATTAAGGACATTTGATATGGAGGTAGGTTTTTGACCTCAACCACATAATTGTAATATTTGGAAGTGGATTCAAATTTCCAAACGGTACTTCTTACTGTACTACTTTATACAAGCTCTTAGGCCCTGTTCTTCCTTATACAAGTAACACACACGCTAAAATAATCAAACAAAACACAAGACATTAAACAAAATTGTTCTTTTCATACTTTTGTAGAAAACTAATAAGAAATAAAGGAATACTAACTAAAAATGACTAATTTGGTCAAGACTATAAGGAAATTATTGCAAATCCTGTAAACCGGGAAGACCAAGAAGAATGTATTTTAGATCTGATAATATAATGTAGAAGTGTAGACACATACATAGAAGTTAAAGAGATGGCCTTGGATAGAATAAAATGGAAATTGCTTCATCAACAAAAGCTTAACCTCCATCATTATCAGCCTATCGTGGCCTCTCCACGTTCACGCCACTGAGATCTGTTTTCAGCCACTCGCATCCAGCTCCTACTAGCTTAAGCTTAACATTATTCTAAAAAGATTTTCTCCTAGTTTTGACGGGCCTGTTGGTCTAGTGGCTAGCGGTCCTGAATGATAGCATAGTCTGGTATAGACCGGAGGTCGTGGGTTCGATCCCCACTCAGGATAAATGTGCGATGTGCGATGAGCACGATCATTTGTCCTGTGTCTGGGTGTAATTTATCTATAATAGTGGTTTGAATATTGAGGAATATTTATTTATCCTAATCTTTTAACTACCAATACTCCCTTTCATTGTAATGTCATTGAATTGCAACATTCTAAATATTTACGTGTAACGTTTCCTAGGCGTGTCGCTAGGGTCCACGAAACAAACCTTGTTGGTACAAACTACGTCGGTAGGTACCCCAAGGGCGAAGAATTGTGATTGTTTATTGATATCGTGAATGTATTTATTTGTAACAATGTGACTGGCTCTAACTCTACAACGTGCGGTAAGGTGAGAACCAAGCCCTGTTTGTGTAGTGTTTTGAACTAATTGAATGTAGAATATAAATCGTTTTTTCTAAATTAAATAAAAAAAACGATATTTATTCTAAACACTTCTTTACGTTTTGTTCTAAGTCGTAATTATCATCTACAAAGCAACATTTTTGTCCTTTAAGTTTGAACTATTTTTTGCTCTATTTTTGGAAGCATCCGACGCATACAGCCTCAGGGAGGCTTTGACTGTTTCGCTGGACTAAGTTATCGAGACTAAAACTAAGCTTCAAGCCGACGCACAAAATTATATTAGTGGAAGTCTTAGTATTGTTATATTTTAGTACTTTTTCCAATATCAACAGCCAATGGTGTTTCTATAGAGCTGTCATGGCATTGAAATAGTCACATTGCTTCACGAGACGTGAACCCGCAACCTTGTTTCACGAAGCAGGTTCGTGTACCTCCGGGCCACCACGAGCTGTCAATATATTATAAGTTCGAGGCCGTTTATGGTTTCTGTATCACCTGTGACAGTGCCCTTAATCTCGTTAAGGTCGTATGTACAATACTTCATATTTCAATTAATACATCATAATATTACGAAAGAAATAACACCTCGTCTAATAACAAGCTGACAGCTGTACCTTTGAAAGAACGACACTTAGCGAAGTGACGTGTTGAATGTTCATTTGTTTCTACATCTTACTTGATAATGTCTAAGATTATATCTAGAGCGACATTTCGCTATGCATCGATTTTTAAAACGACTATAAATGTCTTTTTGGTGTCCAAATGGAAATCCTTATAGACTTTTCGATCTATAATATATTATGTATTTCGCACTTACGTGGTGTCACGCCGATGACAGCTGTAACACTAGTTTGTGAAACGTCATATTATACAGCGGTGACACAGAACTCGCCACGTTACACAAAATATTCAAAACATTCACCATGGCTGATGGATACTATTCGGACGCTCCGCCTATCCCACCCGTCCCGCCGTCATTTATTTGCCGAACTTTTTGGCTAAAACTACGGGATTGTTCATATGCCTATGACCAGGAGGCACGGGGTTTTCTTTCGCATTCAACGCGCGACTGTAAATGTTGTAACACCTACGTAAAAACAATGCTTTTGTCTAAATGGTGACTGAGTGTAATTGTATTGTAATTATATCATTTAATCAATTAATCACACCAAGTTGATTATAGATTGGAGAACTACGACACCAGCAACATGATCTACAAACAGCATTACACTTATAAATCAAATGTTTTATTTAATATCAAAAATACACATCGACCTTTACTTCTGATTGTACCAAAGACTAATACATAATTTGTGGTCAGTTACGCGAGTAAGTGCACCTACAACATCATAATAGCTATAATTTATTTCCGCATACAATTCCGTAAGCACCTGCAGACTACGATGTAGAAAACACATTAAAATAATAATAAAATGTTTGACAATAAATTATATTTATGTTATTATTGCTCGTATTGTATAAGTCTGCGATCTATCCCGGATCTGCAAATCTTATGACAATTTTGTTCGTTTTTATGTACCTATTTGTAAATGGAAATAATATACTGCAATTGAAAAAAGATACATTAAAATTTATTGAGGAAGTCTTTAGATCGGAGAATAAAATAGAAAAGTTTTACTATAGTATAAAAATATATACAGTTTAACGTTTTCATATAAACAAGAGTTATGCCCATGCCATCGGTTCGTGGCAATTGTTCAGTATGTTACAGACGCTAGCTTATGGCAATGATGAACGGAGGGTGTGTTGTTGATGTAATTAAAATGCTGTCAGTTGGTCAGCTCTATCACTGTTACGTACCGCGCGGCTGTAGGCATTTAGTTTTTAGAAACGGCCGAATCCTACTACTGTATTTATTTCTACTATGGTTATACACAGTTGTGTCTCGGGTTAGACTCGTTTTCCTGTTAGCCAATGAATAACAGTTAATAGCTGAAAAAGGAATTTGACGTTCTTGGACAAGAACATTTTTTTTTATACGATGGATGCTATTTTGTGTATGTCATTGTAATGTCATGTGACTTAATAATTAATTTAACTATCACGTTAATCGTTACTATTTGTCTCATCTAAAAAAGCACGTGACATAATAATATTACAATTAAGATTGTAAACCTTAGGTTTTTACCAAAATATTGTACTCTATTTACCTTTACCTACCAATCTATCTATAGCTACAAAGTACAATTTACTCTGCATTTTCCCACGCTAAGTTAGCTCACTTTAAATTAACTTAAATCTGTGTTATACGTATACAAGTACCTACTTCATCCATTGCGCTACGTAGTGCATATTTGGGTCAAAGGTGAGTCGCGTAACATTGACTCGGCACACTTGACACAGCTCTACATAACTGAACTCTACATTATTCAATTTGGAATACATAACATTTGTAGTCGGGATGCATAATTCTATGAATAATAACGATATATTTGTTCCATAGACTGTATAGGTAGGTACTGTTTTCTTACGGAAATCGTTCTTTGATCATAAAACTGTTTGGCTAATTAAATTGCTTTAATTTAATTTATCGGATCGATTTGCTACAAATTTTTCACTTTATATAAAATAAAATAAATAGAAAACAATACTCCATAGTAGGCATTGTTAAAGTTTTATGCCTGCATTTATGCCTACATAAATCATGCCTGTAATTATCCTAATAATTTTACTTTTAGTTAAAAAAACATGACAACACAGCATTCCTTTCGACAACTTCATGCTTGAGTCATGTTATTGTAGATGTATGTATAGTAAATTTAAGCAGAAATGTGCTGAGTCAACAAAGTGTTGCATTTTTTTTTAACGTGCGCTGTTTTAGTTGTAGCAATCAGATGAATAATTATAATTTATTAAGCCTCCAAAGCCACGATCAAAATCCAAAAATATGACATTTAGATATAAGTATTCAACTCCTGCAAATTAAAATATCGTAAGTTTTAAAGAGCATTTTGTCATTTGTTTCAAGAGGTGACTGAATATATTTTGGCTAGCCTATGGTTCCCACTATTGGACAAAGGCCTCTCAAACCTTCCACAATTGTATCCTTCGAACACACTTAAAACCGAACTCGGTAAAGCAATCTGCCGATTAAAAGCTAAATAGCGGGGGATCCGAGATATTGTAATAAACACAAAGAAATAACCCATAAGAATAAACTAGTCATTGTCTTATCACGTTACCGTATTAATTAATTATTGTATCAATTAAAAATGATATATCACATTACTCCAACAACTGCGGAAGGTATCGTGTTACAAAAATAAATTGGAACAAGTTCCTACATCCGTAAAACCCTTAAAATGACGGATTAACATGAAACTATTCATTAACATGCTTGAAAACCATGCATTACTTCTAATCTCATCTAAAACTCATATATGGTTAGTATGGTCACTGTTCCAATAAACATGTCAGTAGAAATTATAAATTTTGTAAAGGAATTTCAACTCTATTGTAATATCATTAAGGGTTATGGTGTTTAACTTCGATAAGGTACGGTCGTGTCATGTCAGTTTATCTGATGACCTTCGGACCTCATGTCTCACAAGTAAGCCTCAAATTATACCTTTGTTTTCGGGGTTAAGCTTTTATCAATCATTTTTGTTACGTCAATGAATAGATTAATTAGGAGATACGATATATTGTTGTTGAGTAATGGCTTAACACAGTTGTTTTGGTACGACTTAATATATTCATGTACAACTTTTGTTCTATACATTCGATATTTTTATGGTTCAATGCAGTCTGAGCGTTGATACTTTAACTGCTTCACCGTAATTCGGTCTAAAAAATCTAGAGTGGTTAGGGCTTGTCAAATTTTCTACCGTCGTCCTGCTGTCTTTTTTTTAAGTTAATTTCTCGCAGAAAAAAGCAGCCCTTAGATTGTCTCAAGAGCTTGTGAAAACTCGATTATCGTTGTGTTAGGTAACTCATTAAAACAATATCATTACTATAAGTAACGTATGTAATTAAATAGTAGGTAACACAGTAACACGTGGAGTAAAAAATAAGTAAGTACAAACTTATCAAGGCACAAATCGAAGCTAATGACTCTAGTAGTGAATCATCATTCTCCTGCCTTTATCCCAATTATTATTTGGGGTCGGCGCAGCATGTCCAGCATAACTTTAGTAGAGAATAATCTAAAATAATAATTGCTTTCGTAGCAATAAATAGTCCTTAAGATAGTGCTGATAACATTAGGGTGATATAAACCAAGTATTTCCCATATCAATGACTCCACACACAATTTTACCCACGTGCAATCCACAGCAATTACAAGAAACAAGTTCGTATCCTTGTATGTGGGATTTCCTTGAAAAGAAAAGAAATGTGGCCTTTTTTATATAAAACCTCTATTATAAACTCTTAAAGCAAGACTTGCTATTGTGGGAGCGAGAGGACGCAGGACATTCTTAGCGGCATCTCGCTTACACACGGCTACATTCCTGATTTAAAGTTGATAAAGGATACTAGATGTAAACTCACAGATCCGTCTACATAACTTAATATTATGCTGCAAGTCTCTCTTTATCACATTTAGAATTAATTACTCTGTATGATAAACTACCGGCATCAGCACGAGTATTGAGCAAACCGGAACGTAATGTACTTATCAATAAGTTCTCAATACTTGTGCCAATGGCTAATGATTTATTATAAGCAAACGCCTTCTGTTTGCTGATCTTGACCCGAGATTGACCGTAATAATGATCTGTAATTATACCAATTGCTGCAGAGTATTGCAATAGTACGAGTAGGTCGCTGATCGTAATTTGTTTTTGGTTTTGTGAGGAATTTTAGAGAAACATAATAGGTAAATTGCTCGCAAAATTAAGAAAGTGTTTTGTTTTTTAGTACTTATTAACAACAGATAGTCTTTTAGAATTACATTTAAGTGCTTCTCATTTTTTTTTTAAAAGATAAGAAATGAGATCCAATGCCTTACGTTGAGATCATTTGTATAGAGAAGTAATTATTGAGTTCCTAGAATATGTTTAGTTTTATACAGGTTTTTGAAACGTTTTCCTTAGCAGTGAGGTGAGAATCCTTTCTTAGCTCTACATTTAAACAAAATCTCGCATACTCATTCCTTACAAAAAAAAAGAAACAAATTCTCGCGTTAAGTTAAAACAAAAGACTGATAAAAGTCACGAGAAAACCCAGTGTCCGAAAAAAGCAAACGAAACGACAATACATAATGTCCAAACGTCCTTGAGGTAATCCCAGGCTACCTGAGTTCATTAGCACTGTCACGTAAATTCTCCTTTCTACAATAATAAAAGTGTCACCAAGCGGTATTATAAAGAAATAATTATTTTTTTAAGGTTTCTGTTCACTGAGATTATTGAATTTTTATTAAGTGATTGAGAATCCAGTTTTTAAAAGATTTCTAAATGATTTTGAAAGGTTTTAAGCGACATTACTTTGGGTCGGTACAGTAACGTCGATATTTGTAGCTTTCGTAAAGTGCTTAGGTTATTTTTTTTTTGTTTTCGTTTTCTTCTTACCCTAAAACAAATACAACTCAGTAATCTTACAAGAAGATGCATTGGTGGATCTATTTTTTATTAAGGTTGCTTTTAATAGCTTAAATCATACAACAACTATACGAGTTATCTATCTGGTACAGTACAAATCATCTACAATTAAATTTAAATTAACTTGTGACAAATAAGGTAAAAGTAGAAACTTATTAGCCATTCTTTTCACTGTAGGGCAAAAGTCTGTCTACTTTATTCTCGTCTCTGACTGTTAAAAATATTGTTACTTATCTAATATAAGTATTTGTACCATATTCTAAGTAGTAAGTTATTATCCTAGTGTTCCTTGCTCGAGCATGTAATTAGTTTGCCTCATATTTCAATACTACAAAGTTGCATGTTAATTGCAACGGACGACAGTCGCAGTTATCTAGACTTAATATCTGGGTTACTATAAATCAGCTCTAACCATTGACTACAATTATATTATTTAAATAATTAAAACAAATACTCGTTCTTAATCATGTTGCCAGTTGTTTTCATAGCTTTAGACAATTTCTATGTTTCAAAAAAAGGTTAATTTGATAGCCCCTAAAATACGAAAACATAACTATACAAATGTGATTGAAGTAGTTCATTTTTTGAGTTTTAGAAACCAAATTAAAGATTATGTCTTAGATCTAATGTGTATTTAAGACTTTACTTAATCATTATTTAAAAAAAGCAGATGCAAATGATTAAACAAATACAAGAAGTTTCTAGGTATTTTCCCGTTCCGTTCTCGACAAATTGACTTGTCATAAGTACAGTAACGAGCAAAAACATGTATTTTGCATGACCAGTTTAGAGAAGAACCCTTAAGTTATTACTTTTAGGAAGAGCGCGTTTATCTGTAATTGCTTAGAGGACCACTTACCGGAGATGATATAGGAAGCTGTCGGCTCGTCTCGACCACAAAGAGGACCGGAATCAAACGTTATATAGACGTAGTTTTCCGGTATGGAAATTAGTAATTGGTGTGATTAGAGAGTGTTGAAAAGTGATGACCACTTACTGCTTAGGGTCTTAGTTATTAAACAAATGATACTTTGCGTTGTAATTTAGTTGTAAAATTTGTAATAATATCTACACAGCTATCGTGTTTCGGAAGTCCGGTTAAAATTTGGTTCCTGCGCCTGATCTCTGGAGAAAAGGAACAGAGTGTGCACCTGTGTTCTCGCGCACATTTGTGCACTATAGAAGTTAGTGTCGCCGCCGTGGCCGAAATAAATTGGTCCGGGAATTTTTGAACTCGATTAAAAATCATCCTACAAAAAGTGGGTTGTTCACCAACTCGACACAAGAGACTGGACACACGTGTGTCCAGTTGGTGAAATTCAAAATTAGTGATTTAATTATTTCGTCATGTGGACACGCCACAATTTTTACGCGTGTCCATAGGGTGAAACTTAAATTACTTTTATGTTTTCGTCAACTGGACACACGGTCGTATTATACCCGATTCTGGACATTCTAGATTTTAAGACCGTGTGTCCAGTTGACGAAAACATAAAAGTAATTTAATTTAAGTTTCACCATATGGACACTCGTAAAAATTGTGGCGTGTCCACATGACGAAATAATTAAATCACTAATTTTGAAAGCAACCCCAAAAAGTAATCCCAGTTTATGATTTGTATTGTTTTGAAATGTTGTATTAATTACATAGTTTTCATTCAATCACAAGTAAGTATGACTTCAGAACAAAGAACATATTGCAATATTATAACAGGTCTAAAATTATAGTGTTATACTAGCAATTGCCTTGAGATATGTGCTTTAAAATAGTTCAGACTATTTTTATGACCAACAATTAATAATTATTTGTCATAAAATTAATACGAAGGTATCAATAAATTAGAATACTAACTACCTTGTAGAGTTGTAATTATACGTACTTATTAATTTACATTATATCCTTAGATATTTCTTACATTCTATGTAGCAGTGCTAGGTATGGCATTTTTCTATTCTAAATAAGCTTGATATTAAAAGTAAATGAAATAACATAGTAGCCTGCGTTAACCTATCTATCTTTTATAAAACATCGAGAGTTCTTGGTGATGAGGAAACCTGGATTTCAGGATGCCTAACAGTGTGAAATCCAGGTTTCTTCACGATGTTTTCTTTCACCGTTTGTCAGTTTGGTGTCTTAGAATAATTAAGGAAGTTCATATTTATAAAAAATCACATCGGTATTTGACTGCGTCAGGATCGAACCTGCACTTCGTGCTTACAAATCTATACATGGAACCGTCACTGTAAGAAAAAAATCTTCATGAGAAGTTAGAGAGTACGTGGCTCATTATCCAAATGTAAAAGTTAAGATGTTAATGAAACTATGATTTATGTAGGTAATTATGTAGTGTTTTAATGCGCTCATTTGGGCCACGATTTTAATAAGAATATTACCCAACTGCTCAAATTAAATGCTTGAAAAAAAAGTCTAATACAACGTTCAGACATTATTACGATTTTTTAAACGACTGTAATTTACCTCTATTTAACAGACATAATTTTGGCTAATTTAGTTATTATGAAAGATAATACGAGTCTATTACTATTGACTACGTAATTGTAACGCTTGCTTATAAATTTAAAAATATGCTTTAAATTATTGCATTATATAAATTAGTTTCAATTGTATTTTAAGACTTCGTTTGTTGAGGAAGGTCAATATTTCAATTTTCAAAAAAAATACTAAAATTTTATATTCACTTGTAATTACAAAAGTCGCATAAAATATTTTTTCCTTTGCATTAAGTTATCCTCTACAATGAGTTACCGCATTTAAGGTATTTGCTAAGTAAGCTTTATACGCTCCAACTGCTAACTGCCGGTATAAATTTAAATTACCTAACAGTTTCATTAAGCCTACAATGACAAGCAAATTCAAACCGACCTTCCAAACAACCTCAGAATAGTAACATAATTATATCTGTTACACCTACTTAATATCACTGACAAATTGTTCTTCATGCAATTTCCTGCTAGGAATATCAATCATGCCTCGTTTCCAGGAAGAAATCAAGAGAGAATTAGGTAGATACTAGATAGGTTATATTACTTAGACCGCAATCTGGCCCTAATACATGCAACTGTTGAATCTAATCAACCATTAATTTTGTTGGGCTTTCATTCCTGCATCGGCTTTCGCAATTTATGATTAGAAACGGATCAGAATTATATTACCTATCGTTTTATTATGATTGATTTAATACAAAGCCCTATGCTTTATATCTTAAGAGATCTTGTTTCCTGTTTCTCAATTGTGAATTAATTTGTTTACAGTATTAGGCATATTGTCTAAATGAGAAACTTTAGAGTGATGTCTCAAAGCACGATTTCATGTTATGGCATCCAATCGTGCTGTGAGACATTACCCTATATCTACGCTATGGCGCAAATTATCCGATACCACAAAGAGATGTGGGTGAACTTAGCAGATCAATGTCCAGCAGATAAAAAAAAGAGAGTTCTATTCGCATGCAGCTGAGTTCTATAGTTCTTGATAGTTTTTAAAAATAGTTCTGCTGTTTTTACCCCAAAAATTTAAATTACTGAAATGCTCTGCTAACTTTCCGTAGCAGATCGATTTGCAGCAGATCAAAAAAAAAGTGTGTTCCTTTCGCATGCAGGTAAGTTCTATAGTTCCTGATAGTTTTCAAAAATAGTTCTGACGTTTTTGTCCCAAAAAATGACAGTTAAAAAATGATCTGCTAACTTCCCGTAGCAGATCGAAAACTCGAAAATATCATTTTCATTGCCATATAATATATTCCCACAGCCTAGAACTCTTTTGTTTTAGACAGAACGTCTAAAACGTCCTAGTGCCAGCAGAGCATGTGCGAAAACTTGAAAACTCAAAAAATATCATTTTTATCACTTGTAAAATTGCTCACAGGCTACAACTCTTTTGTTTTAGACAGAACTATTGCAGAACTGCAATGCACAATTCGATTCGAGTCCAGAACTCACGTCCTAGTGCCAGCAGAACATGTGCGAAAACTTAAAAACTCAAAAAATATCATTTTTATCACTTGTAAAATTGCTCACAGGCTAGAACTCTTTTGTTTTAGACAGAACTGCAATGCAAAATTCGATTCGAGTCCAGAACTCACGTCCCAGCGCCAGCAGAGCATGTCCAAAAACTTAAAAACACGAAAAATATAATTTTTATCAGTTGTAAAACTGCTCACAGGCTAGAACTCTTTTGTTTTGGACAGAACTATAGCAGAACTGCATTAGGTTTTTAGTTAGGTTAGGTTTTTAGTAAGGTTAGGTTAGGTTAGGTTTTTAGTTAGGTTAGGTTAGATTTTTAGTTAGGTTAGGTTAGGTTTTTAGTTAGGTTAGGTTAGGTTTTTAGTAAGGTTAGGTTAGGTTAGGTTTTTAGTTAGGTTAGGTTAGGTTAGGTTTTTAGTTAGGTTAGGTTAGGTTTGGTTTTTAGTTAGGTTAGGTTAGGTTTTTAGTTAGGTTAGGTTAGGTTTTTAGTAAGGTTAGGTTAGGTTAGGTTTTTAGTTAGGTTAGGTTAGGTTTTTAGTAAGGTTAGGTTAGGTTAGGTTTTTAGTTAGGTTAAGTTAGGTTTTTAGTTAGGTTAGGTTAGGTTTTTAGTTAGGTTAGGTTAGGTTTTTAGTAAGGTTAGGTTAGGTTTGGTTTTTAGTTAGGTTAGGTTAGGTTAGGTTTGGTTTTTAGTTAGGTTAGGTTAGGTTTTAAGTTAGGTTAGGTTAGGTTTTTAGTTAGGTTAGGTTAGGTTTTTAGTAAGGTTAGGTTTTTAGTTAGGTTAGGTTTGGTTTTTAGTTAGGTTAGTTTTAAGTTAGGTTAGGTTTTTAGTTAGGTTAGGTTAGGTTTTTAGTAAGGTTAGGTTTTTAGTTAGGTTAGGTTAGGTTTTTAGTTAGGTTAGGTTAGGTTTGGTTTTTAGTTAGGTTAGGTTAGGTTTGGTTTTTAGTTAGGTTAGGTTAAGTTTGGTTTTTGGTTAGGTTAGGTTAGGTTTGGCTTTTAGTTAGGTTAGGTTAGGTTTTTAGTTAGGTTAGGTTTGGTTTTTAGTTAGGTTATGTTAGGTTAGTTTTTAGTTAGGTTGGGTTAGGTTTGGTTTTTAGTTAGGTTATGTTAGGTTAGTTTTTAGTAAGGTTAGGTTTGGTTAGTTTTTAGTTAGGTTAGGTTAGGTTTTGAGTTAGGTTAGGTTAGGTTAGGTTTTTAGTTAGGTTAGGTTAGGTTTGGTTTTTAGTTGGGTTAGGTTAGGTTTGGTTTTTATTTAGGTAAGGTTAGGTTTTTAGTAAGGTTAGGTTAGGTTAGGTTTTTAGTTCGGTTAGGTTAGGTTTGGTTTTTAGTTAGGTTAGGTTAGGTTTGGTTTTTAGTTAGGTTAGGTTAGGTTTGGTTTTTAGTTAGGTTAGGTTAGGTTTCGTTTTTAAGTTAGGTTAGGTTAGGTTCGGTTTTTAGTTAGGTTAGGTTAGGTTTTTAGTTAGGTTAGGTTAGGTTTTTAGTTAGGTTAGGTTAGGTTTTTAGTAAGGTTAGGTTAGGTTAGGTTTTTAGTTAGGTTAGGTTAGGTTAGGTTTTTAGTTAGGTTAGGTTAGGTTTGGTTTTTAGTTAGGTTAGGTTAGGTTTGGTTTTTGGTTAGGTTAGGTTAGGTTTGGCTTTTAGTTAGGTTAGGTTAGGTTTTTAGTCAGGTTAGGTTAGGTTTTTAGTTAGGTTAGGTTAGGTTTTTAGTTAGGTTGGTTTAGGTTTGGTTTTTAGTTAGGTTATGTTAGGTTAGTTTTTAGTAAGGTTAGGTTTGGTTAGTTTTTAGTTAGGTAACTAAAAATAACTAACTAAAAACCAAACCTAACCTAACCTAACTAAAAACCTAACCTAACCTAACTAAAAACCTAACCTTACTAAAAACCTAACCTAACCTAACTAAAAACCTAACCTAACTTAAAACCTAACCTAACCTAACTAAAAACCAAACCTAACCTAACTAAAAACCTAACCTTACTAAAAACCTAACCTGACCTAACTAAAAACCTAACCTAACCTAACTTAAAACCTAACCTAACCTAACTAAAAACCAAACCTAACCTAACTAAAAACCAAACCTAACCTAACCTAACTAAAAACCAAACCTAACCTAACCTTACTAAAAACCTAACCTAACCTAACTAAAAACCTAACGTAACCTAACTAAAAACCTAATCTAACCTAACTTAAAACCTAACCTAACCTAACCTTACTAAAAACCTAACCTAACCTAACTAAAAACCTAACCTAACCTAACCTTACTAAAAACCTAACCTAACCTAACTAAAAACCTAACCTAACCTAACTAAAAACCAAACCTAACCTAACCTAACTAAAAACCTAACCTAACCTAACCTAACTAAAAACCTAACCTAACCTAACCTTACTAAAAACCTAACCTAACCTAACTAAAAACCTAACCTAACCTAACTAAAAACCTAACCTAACCTAACTAAAAACCGAACCTAACCTAACCTAACTAAAAACCAAACCTAACCTAACCTAACTTAAAAACGAAACCTAACCTAACCTAACTAAAAACCAAACCTAACCTAACCTAACTAAAAACCAAACCTAACCTAACCTAACTAAAAACCAAACCTAACCTAACCGAACTAAAAACCTAACCTAACCTAACCTTACTAAAAACCTAACCTTACCTAAATAAAAACCAAACCTAACCTAACCCAACTAAAAACCAAACCTAACCTAACCTAACTAAAAACCTAACCTAACCTAACTAAAAACCAAACCTAACCTAACCTAACTAAAAACCTAACCTAACCTAACCTAACTAAAAACCAAACCTAACCTAACGTAACTAAAAACCAAACCTAACCTAACCTAACTAAAAACCAAACCTAACCTAACCTAACTAAAAACCTAACCTAACCTAACCTAACTAAAAACCAAACCTAACCTAACCTAACTAAAAACCAAACCTAACCTAACCTAACTAAAAACCAAACCTAACCTAACCTAACTAAAAACCTAACCTAACCTAACTAAAAGCCAAACCTAACCTAACCTAACTAAAAACGAAACCTTACCTAACCTAACTAAAAACCAAACCTAACCTAACCTAACTAAAAACCAAACCTAACCTAACCTAACCTAACCTTACTAAAAACCTAACCTAACCTAACTAAAAACCGAACCTAACCTAACCTAACTAAAAACCAAACCTAACCTAACCTAACTTAAAAACGAAACTTAACCTAACCTAACTAAAAACCAAACCTAACCTAACCTAACTAAAAACTAAACCTAACCTAACCTAACTAAAAACCTAACCTAACCTAACCTGACTAAAAACCAAACCTAACCTAACTAAAAACCTAACCTAACTAAAAGCCAAACCTAACCTAACCTAACTAAAAACGAAACCTTACCTAACCTAACTAAAAACCAAACCTAACCTAACCTAACTAAAAACCAAACCTAACCTAACCTAACTAAAAACCAAACCTAACCTAACCTAACTAAAAACCTAACCTAACCTAACTTAAAACCTAACCTAACCTAACTAAAAACCAAACCTAACCTAACCTAACTAAAAACCAAACCTAACCTAACCTAACCTAACCTTACTAAAAACCTAACCTAACCTAACTAAAAACCAAACCTAACCTAACCTAACTAAAAACGAAACCTTACCTAACCTAACTAAAAACCAAACCTAACCTAACCTAACTAAAAACCTAACCTAACCTAACCTAACTAAAAACCAAACCTAACCTAACCTAACCTAACCTTACTAAAAACCTAACCTAACCTAACTAAAAACCGAACCTAACCTAACCTAACTAAAAACCAAACCTAACCTAACCTAACTTAAAAACGAAACCTAACCTAACCTAACTAAAAACCAAACCTAACCTAACCTAACTAAAAACCAAACCTAACCTAACCTAACTAAAAACCAAACCTAACCTAACCGAACTAAAAACCTAACCTAACCTAACCTTACTAAAAACCTAACCTTACCTAAATAAAAACCAAACCTAACCTAACCCAACTAAAAACCAAACCTAACCTAACCTAACTAAAAACCTAACCTAACCTAACTAAAAACCAAACCTAACCTAACCTAACTAAAAACCTAACCTAACCTAACCTAACTAAAAACCAAACCTAACCTAACGTAACTAAAAACCAAACCTAACCTAACCTAACTAAAAACCAAACCTAACCTAACCTAACTAAAAACCAAACCTAACCTAACCTAACTAAAAACCTAACCTAACCTAACCTAACTAAAAACCAAACCTAACCTAACCTAACTAAAAACCAAACCTAACCTAACCTAACTAAAAACCAAACCTAACCTAACCTAACTAAAAACCTAACCTAACCTAACTAAAAGCCAAACCTAACCTAACCTAACTAAAAACGAAACCTTACCTAACCTAACTAAAAACCAAACCTAACCTAACCTAACTAAAAACCAAACCTAACCTAACCTAACCTAACCTTACTAAAAACCTAACCTAACCTAACTAAAAACCGAACCTAACCTAACCTAACTAAAAACCAAACCTAACCTAACCTAACTTAAAAACGAAACTTAACCTAACCTAACTAAAAACCAAACCTAACCTAACCTAACTAAAAACTAAACCTAACCTAACCTAACTAAAAACCTAACCTAACCTAACCTGACTAAAAACCAAACCTAACCTAACTAAAAACCTAACCTAACTAAAAGCCAAACCTAACCTAACCTAACTAAAAACGAAACCTTACCTAACCTAACTAAAAACCAAACCTAACCTAACCTAATTAAAAACCTAACCTAACCTAACCTTACTAAAAACCTAACCTAACCTAACCTTACCTAAGTAAAAACCTAACCTAACCTTACTAAAAACCTAAACTAACCTAACTAAAAACCAAACCTAACCTAACCTAACTAAAAACCAAACCTAACCTAACCTAACTAAAAACCAAACCTAACCTAACCTAACTAAAAACCTAACCTAACCTAACTTAAAACCTAACCTAACCTAACTAAAAACCAAACCTAACCTAACCTAACTAAAAACCAAACCTAACCTAACCTAACTAAAAACCAAACCTAACCTAACCTAACCTAACCTTACTAAAAACCTAACCTAACCTAACTAAAAACCGAACCTAACCTAACCTAACTAAAAACCAAACCTAACCTAACCTTTTGTTTTTTTTTTTTTTTGGTAAAGCGGGGGAATCCTCATGGACACCCGCGACCCCGGGGGGAGCCGCGGGTAGTGTCAGACTCTTACTGACTAAACCTCAACCGCTGTGCTACGTCATCCGCGTTTTTTGTGTCGGTGCATGGCAGTGCATGGTACTACTTCATGCACCGACCGCGGGCTTCCGCCGGCCAGTTGAGAGCCGGCGGGTTGCATTTCGCATTGTTGATGGAGGCCGACGTGTAAAGGGCGTCGGCCTCGTCGCCTCGTATTGGGACCACACCCGTAGCACCGAATGTGGCCCCCCGTCGCGGGTCCTCTACTACGGACGGTGGCACCCCCGTGCCACCGTCCGGACCCTGGTTAGGGCGGGAGAGCGCGCTCATGCGTGGCCCTTCGCCGCCCCACCCGACGTCGGCGTATTTGGGGCGCGTCCGGATCGTTTTCCCGGACGCGCTCCGCGGCCTCCTTCTGCGACATAACGGTCTCGCAGAAGGAGGCCAGTGCGTCCCACGCTGCGCGGCTGCTGAGCGCGGCTGCGACAACAGCCGACAGCGCGGAGAGGTCTACTCCGCCCAGCGCAGACACGAGGATGGCGCGAAGCCCATCGAAGGCCGGACACAGGGCCAGCGTGTGCAGTGCGGTGTCGTCTGGATCACCGCACTGGTGACACGCTGTGGTGGCCTCTCTGCGGGCCACCCGGTACAAGTAGTGCCCGAAGGCCCCGTGTCCGGTCAACACCTGCGTGAGGCGGTACGTCAGTTTTCCGTACCACCTCTCCGCCCACTGTTGCAGATGTGGGCGGATCGCAAAAGAGTTCTAGCCTGTGAGCAATTTTACAAGTGAAAAAAAATATATTTTTTGAGTTTTGAAACATTCTTACATGCTCTGCTGGCATTGGGACGTGAGTTCTGGACTCGAATCGAATTGTGCATTGCAGTTCTGCTATAGTTCTGTCTAAAACAAAAGAGTCCTAGCCTGTGAGCAGTTTTACAAATGATAAAAATGATATTTTCCGAGTTTTCAAGTTTTCGCACATGCTCTGCTGGCACTAGGACGTGAGTTCTGGACTCGAATCGAATTTTGCATTGCAGTTCTGCTATAGTTCTGTCTAAAACAAAAGAGTTCTAGCCTGTGAGCAGTTTTACAAATGATAAAAATGTTATTTTTCGAGTTTTCAAGTTTTTGCACATGCTCTGCTGGCACTGGGACGTGAGTTCTGGACTCGAATCGAATTGTGCATTGCAGTTCTGCTATAGTTCTGTCTAAAACAAAAGAGTTGTAGCCTGTGAGCAGTTTTACAAATGATAAAAATGATATTTTTCGAGTTTTCAAGTTTTCGCACATGCTCTGCTGGCACTAGGACGTTTTAGACGTTTTGTCTAAAACAAAAGAGTTCTAGGCTGTGGGAATATATTATAAGGCAATGAAAATGATATTTTCGAGGTTTCGATCTGCTACGGGAAGTTAGCAGACCATTTTTTAAATTGTCATTTTTTGGGACAAAAACGTCAGAACTATTTTTGAAAACTATCAGGAACTATAGAACTTACCTGCATGCGAAAGGAACACACTTTTTTTTTATATGCTGCAAATTGATCGGATGTCATTCGACTAAAACCACGGTTCCGGCTCTACCTTTACCGGGGTAGCAGCATCATTTGATCATTCACGGCTATGGCGGAACTAACTTCAGAAATTTTATTTTAATTGCTTTTTTTTCCTATTGTTCATTGTATGCTATTTTGTTTAATCTTCTATTTGTATATTTCTATTTTTCTAATTTTAACTGTACAACGCATTGGTTGTAACTGTAATGTTGTGCATGTATATTTAAATAAATAAATAAATTACGTAGTCCAGCAGTTAATTGATTGATTAAAATGCTATCAACGGTCTATCAGAAGCTGGCGTCATTTAATGCTTGTAATAATTGTTTATGTGGTTGTCTTTGCAAACGGCTACATCAATTTACGCACTTGCCTATGTCGGTGCCAAAATATTTGAAACGCCGAACCTATATTTAATAGTAACGTACCTCATTATGTAAGTAAATACAAACAGTGTATTATAAAAGTGGGAGGAACACAGTCATGCACCAACGAA
The DNA here is from genome assembly GCA_941860345.1 of Chrysodeixis includens. Taxonomy (NCBI): domain Eukaryota; kingdom Metazoa; phylum Arthropoda; class Insecta; order Lepidoptera; family Noctuidae; genus Chrysodeixis; species Chrysodeixis includens. The sequence continues at coordinate 3,660,564 of OW796095.1, read as the reverse complement.
CAATTGCGAACATAACGTATATTTGTTGTAAGAACACGTAATAGTTCGTGAAAACACTACATTTCAATACCGCGAAGAAACTAAAAATAAATGCTATACGTGAACGAGGACAACCGCAAATGGTATTTGTTTCCAAATTGTTACAGATTTTTTATTTTTGAAGCTCTAGTGAGGTGCCGCGGTTTTCGCTTTTTTAGAGATGGTTTAGACAATCACAAACTGGACTGGGGTATGGCGTTTGAGTGTCTCGTGCGTGCTAAATTATGAAGCCAAGAAACCAATTTTTTCTTATTATATGGCTCTTTTGTTTTCTCATCGTCGTGACAAAATTCTTAATTACTTCTTTTCAGTAAATCAAGAAACAGCTTAACATTCTTTTTCTCGTGCCGCGTACATTCAAGATGTGAAGTTATAAAAGAAATCTTTTGTCAATTAATTGCTTGTCAACCAACATTTTTCTTTATATATCTACATCGATACTTAGCGCAGCTGGCACGTACATAGCAATTCAAAGCAATTGACCATTTGCAATTATGACGCAAACATCATAATCACAAGTGGATTGTGTGCTAGTTTTCTTTCAGTCTTTTTTCTGGCTATCCGCCAGAGAGCGATGTTTGAACATAAAATTTGGCAATAGGTTGACTTCGATTGTTGGTATAGTGCCATTGGTTTTGAACTATGAAGTTTTTAGCTCGTTTAATAACAGTCATAGTATTCCATTAGAGAATAGACTCACCTAACCTAAGATTAATAATTTATCCATTAGGGCAACAAGAAAAAATGTTGAGTCGACTTCTCGGGACTTTTTTATTAACAACCATGTATTGCCAATACATACAACAGTACGGAAGTGTTATGCTCTCTACAGGGTCAAATAGTACCAGAAATTCTTTTTCTGATTGCCTTAATAATGAAGAAAAAAACAATGCTCTCGTTCCGTTGGGTTTCCCCTTGATTATTCACTTCGAGGTGAGTTAAATATGACTAAACTAATAACAAAGAATGTAAAATCTATTAGGATACGTAATGAGTATTTTTGGTCTGTGAAATTTCGTTACGTGTACTAATTCATGAGACTTACAATAAAAAAAAAATGTATATTCAGGAAAAAATCAAAAACATAAAATAAAAATCAATTTACATATTAATGTTTGTGCCAGAAAGCCCTATCATTTAAATACCCTTATTTGTCAGGGATCAGAAATTAAGATAACAGTATTCCGACATTCTCAAGCCAACCCACGTCTCTAACACGACCTTTATAACGGCCTACGGGCGCACGACCTCTGGTCTTCTAGCTACGGGAAATGTTCTCAGGCCAAAGAGGGAGTTGCCCGACAATGTGTCACCCAGACTGCCAACAATTCTTCTACTATGTTTATGACACTCGTCAGACATCCGACAGCTGACATACTTGTCATAACATGATTCGCATGTGTCGGAGAGCGGAAAACTATTTTCATTTCTAATACTTCCCTAGCAACGAGCGTGCCAATTGAGATTTATCTTAACATTAATTAATTTGTCCAAGTGTCTAAAATTGGTGATCAACTGTTACCAAGTTACGTAATCTTTGTAATGGTTTTTGACAGCATCAGGTTAATTTGAGTTTTTTTTTATGAAACTGGGATTTGCAGACTGGATTTTTAGGAGTTTTTTGAATACAAATTAGACGATGATAGCGGTTCTTATGAACCTACACTTACAATACAATGTTATATTATTGTTTCATACTAATTTCGGCAGTTTTCTTTTACTTTATCTCCGAATATTGTGAGATAGGGAGAACAATATCAAAGTAATATGTATATTTGCCATTTAGGAAAACCGCAGATATATCCGAAAGTGTAACTTAAATTAAACGCGGTAGTCTCACGTCCTCAACAGTTTTTTCTAAACGTATTTTGGGCAAAATATTTATGGTTTTTACTCTCGAAGTGCGGCAAAGTTCTTAACAAACAATAGATTTAGAATCTCATCGCGTAAACGCTTCAACTTCACAGATTAACAGTAAATTCTAAATATAGGTAACTCAGTTTATGCACTGACCAATATTGAGATAATAGCGACACTTGTAGGCATAAGCCACGGTAACTGGCAGTTGCCAGTCGTGTCGTAAAGTTAAACAACAAAAGTAAAAGCATTGCGCAAGAACGTTATACAATTAATGAAGAAATTCAACCAAGTTACGCTGATCTGGTTCTGACCTAACTTTTATTAAAACCTAACTGAATTTTGTTAGAACGCAATTCGTTGCGGTTCTCTTTTATGAATTTAAAAGTGAGTTAGGCCACCGCTTTATACAATTTGGCTCGCAACAAGTGTATTATTTAAGGTTATAACTAAGTCACTAAAAATGTTTTTCGTTTATTTTTAATTAGTTAATTATAGTTCTTTTTTGTATTCACTGACCCACTTGTTTGATCAATTCTTTAGTTTTTTTTTTGAGTTCCTTTAGGTAATGGTCACCTTAACGGTTCTTAGTTAGGTTTAGTAACATCTTTAGGTTGTGGTTTTTTTTTGGATCTGGGGGTTTAGCACCAACTTTAAAGACGGTTTCAATTGTGAAAAAGGGATGTCGCTCTCTACTCTCTATAGTATTCTATAGTACTCTCTATAGTAACACATACTACCTACTTGTGAGCTGTGTTACTTAAGCATCTATCATAGTTTTGCGGAGGGAGGGTTTTGCCGAGAAGCCTTTATGCTGACGTCTGTGTTATATCTATAATTTTTGTTTCAATAATCCACTTATTTGAGACATTTAAAAACTTGCGATATTTATTGTCTGAAGATGTCCATTAAAAAAGATTGATCAAATTATTTTTTAAGTCTTCGATGATCACTGATCGTTCGTTGATCGAGGTTGCATCAAGTAATAATCTTTATGTTTTATCCAGTTACTATATTTTATTATCTTAAAATAAGGTACCTACACCTATATACCTACACCATTACTGCCATCTAGTATACTTTAGCGTACACAATTACCGTGAAGTGGCGTTCTGACACCTAGTAGTTGCTGAATTGTTCGCCAGATGGCGTAGTTTGATACCAAAATAAAACAACTATTTCATTATCATTTTTGCTTTTATTAAAAATACTGCGCGCAGTTTTTTTTACATTTGCTTATTATAAGTGACTAGTCTTATAAATTCTCTTTAATTCATACACATTGTTATCTCAAAGAGCCTTTGTTTTAAAAGGTGTTCTCCATTCTAAGCAAAAGCTCCCGAAATTGTGTTCTGTCGGTTTCTTATTTATAATTCTTATATTATAATTTGTCTAGTATTTACAATTTGCTTAATGATGTAAGTTGATCTTAAATCCATTTATTCTCCAGTCATTACCTCAAGGAACTCTGAAAATTAAAAGAAATATCTTTAAGTACCTAATCTAATAAAATCGATACGTATATACCTACCTAGTAAACTATGTAATATATTCTAAAAAAAGATCGATCATTTCATTTATTCAAATACACCAATAGATTACTCAGTGAATGGTTTGACTTATGTATGCTTTTTAAATTACATTTTCTGTCAATATTATTTTAAGCCAATGAGGAATATGAGTAAAGCATTAATAACCCTTTTAATTTTATACTTTTAAGATTTTTATGAGTTGAATCCTACTTATTTTGCCACTCAAACTCAAAATGTAACAAAGGTTTTTATGTATTAATATAGTATTTTTTTCTTATTATTCCTCCACTACCTCTCATATTTTTAAAAATAATTATCTCTAATTATGTGTCTTAGTCTTACCCTCAAAGTCCACTGTTCCGGAGCCGTCAGAGTCAATTTCCTCAATCATGGTGTCCAAGTCCTCGGCGCTGATCGTGTTGTCCAGCTCCCTGAAGATTTCCTTCAACACGTCTGTCGTGATGTAGCCGTTTCCTATGAAGAATAATCAATTATAACTCAGTACTTGGATCTAATTTTCGAAATTGCTCGTTAAGTATTTAAATTTTAGTTTTTGAGGTTTGATTTGATTGCAGACATAAAAACATGAGAAATTGAATATTTATCTTATTTGCCATATCAGTTTATATTGCTAAAAGATTTGTTTAAAATATAATGCGTCCTCAAGCAAAAGCAATGATACAGGCGAGAAATTTCAACATTGCTCTTATAATTTCGGCAGTTAGAGAAAAAATTCCCAACACTAAACGTTTGAATCATTACTACTGTTTTATTCGCACCTTCTCTGTCATATAACCTAAACGCTTCTCTAAGTTCCTTTTGCATGGCCTCATCATCCTCCTCTTCTGTCAAGAATCTAGAAGCCAGTGAGCAGAAATCTGAGAACTCCAGTTGTCCAGTTCCTGTATGTAACGTAGTAAGATTAAAATTATTGAGAACAATATTGATGTTGTTTATGAGAGAGCTAGCGGTGCACCGCGATTTGACTCGGGCATTTCACGTCCCCGTGGATATAATATGGGACCAAAATACAGCTTATATTGTTGTTCACTGTAGGTTACTTTGCGTAGTAAAGGATTTCTAGAGATTTTTAGAGATCATTGTGTATTTTGCTAGCTAGATGTGTTTTTGTTGCTTAATGGAGGTTACTTAGGATCTTGTATCAAGTTTTTTTATCTACGAATGTAGAAACTAACGTTTTACAGAATTTTAATAAAAATATTTATTGCTTTTAAACATGTTTTAAATAGACCAAGGGTATTTCAACAAAATAATGAAACAGGAAAATGTGTTGATAAGAATTACGGAGTTGTCAGTAATTGCTTGCCCTACTTTAAAATGAATGTAAGCAGATTTTAAAATGAATGTAAGCAGATTTTATAGTACTAGATGAAACATAACGTAGTACGTAATGACAAATTTCGCGCCATTATCACATGTCTCAATAGCCGTGATCGTCTAGTGGTTAGGACCCTACGTTGTGGCCGTAGTAACCCAGGTTCGAATCCTGGTCACGGCAATGTGCAAACATTGTCACGGTGAGACTTAATTTTTGGATTTTGTCATGTTTATTTTTCTTTATTCTTTGTATTAAATGCGATATTTTTTAATTTTTTTATATTCATTACCTACCGCCATCTAGCGGCCGTGCTCAACACTACTACCAGACTGATAACCACTATCACGAGTAAGGCGCGGTACTAACGCCATCTATCGTAATTTCGTATTACTAATGGTTGTTCTTAGTTGTTGTAAATAATGGTCTTACCGTTAACGTCAACTTCGGCGATAATTTCTTTTAAGGATTCCTCATCTACTTCATGCCCCAACATCTCGAGGATGGTACCAATGAAGTCTGTACTGATGACTCCCGCCTTCTCGTGGTCGAAGGCATCGAAAGCGTTCTTCAGAACTGTTGACAAAACATTGTTTACTTGAGAACTATGAAAACTTGTATTGCATGATTGTTACTTTCCGACTTTTTTCAATACATGAGAACTTTATCACCTGCCGGCCGTTATATTTTGCTGTCATCCCATAGGAATTTCCATTTCAGTATGTAAACACTTATTTAATAAATATTGCTCTTCATATTTAAGTCTTTAAGTTAGTATTCCTCTACATTAAATAATGCTGGATTTTGACAAAATAATTTTAATCGTTTATTGTAGTGAGAACTTGTACTAATTAATTTATTTTTTAACTGCATTTCCTTATTAATTTTAATCTTTAAGTTAACTATGTTTGGAAACAATCACTTGAAATTGTAACACTTACGCTGTACGGTAGCTTTGTCCAGTTCCTCCTGTGGACCACGCATGAAAGAAAACAAAAACATTAATAAATAGTTATAAAAAAACATTTTGAATTCTAAATCTAAATCACATTTGACACATCACACACCATTTTGTTTTTTTTTTCGGCACAGGTAACGCGTACACCAACACGTAGGTACTGGTTTCACAAATTGATTTAGATCACCTAGACTTCTGTTTATATATCTCTGGTCTTCTCGGTCTCGACTTAGTTCCGCCTAGGTGGAATAGTTCAGGGGTTGCCAACCTTTTCAACAGCCAACATAGTACAATTTTATTTAGTTCACAAACTCTTTGGACGTATCGAAATTAATGTTAGTTACCGCTAAACTTTGATCGTTAGAATTGATGTATCATTTGGTTAGTTTCCACTAATTGCTGTTTAAATAGCTGTTTCACCTACAGATATAGTTGTAGATGTTGTTATTGACTGTGCTATCGTCTGTACCTAAATTTGGTGATTTAGGAAGTTTAATATGATACATGTTTAACACATAATGTCTTTTAGGAATCTTGGTGGTACTATAACGTAAATGCATGTAGATATGTAAATATAATCGAATGTTTTTTGCATACAAGAATATTTTGAAACGACTCGCATGTATTATATAAATTTTAAATTCAACATTTTGTTAAAATACGATGGTAAAATGTACCTAAACATTAGACATTCACCAGTTTCTAGAATGTGTATTCAGTAAAGAGAGCAATCCTAAAATACAGGATCTGGATGTGTTTTTGGCTCCCCAAAATAGTTCAGAAAGAATGAAATTCTCAACTAACTCGAAGTAGCTAAATTGTTATTATTAAAATAATCATCTATGAATTTACCTGTTTTTTTTTATATTTTTTTCTGGTTATTTACACAACTGCTATGTATTAGTCCTTTACTTTTAAACATGATAATTCTTTATAATGTGTGGTGTATATGCTGTTGCTATACCTTTCAATAATAAATAACCAAACTTAACAAAACAATAAAATAATGTTGATATAGCACAGGTTGGTCCAATAAAGAAAGACAAAAGCCAAATAATTAAATTTTCAAAGAGATCGACAAGTAATACTCACGGGAAGTTACGACAGTCTGTTGTCTTAATTCATTTGTTTTTATTCAAAGCTTGTTGTACGCGAATCATCTGTCATATCATGATAGATGACTCTCGTACAAGGAGCCATACTTATAACGGTATAGTATGATAAGTTGAATTTGTTGCTTTCGTTTTTCAGGGAAACATTAGGCAGTGGCAAGAATTCGAACTGTTAATGATATCAATCTAGACAAGTGTTATTATCTTTACACCTTATATGCACGAGGTCAAGGTTCGATCTTCAGCGCAAGTAAGTACCAATGTGACTTTTTCAAAGTTATGTAACTATACTTTCTTAATCATTCTAAGACACTAGGTACTAACAAACGGTGATGGTCAAACATCGTGAGACAAAAACGATTTAGAATAAAAGCGTGGCAAACTAAATTCCCATGTATATGATCCAAGTAAGGATGTCGGTAAGTACTAAGTGTCTGTGGGCGAGTGTCGTAATAATATAAATTAAAAGCTGATAAAAGCGTTAGGTGTTAAAAAAAGAAATACTTAACCTTTACATTATCAGTTTATGGTTATTTTGGTTTGACCTTTTAATATTATGCAATTTTTTCCTCCCTATGAATAATGAATTAAGAATTTTACATCGATTTTCTTATCATAATTTTACCTTCAAGGTAATAAGGAGAAGACCTGCTACGTCGATAAGGATATTATAAAAATAGTTTTCCGAGAAAAAATGTAATAAGATGAAGCGCTAGACGCTGAAAATAATCTACCAGTAGAAAATTCTCTATGTATTAAAAATGTAAGAAAAATATTGGTAAAGTAAACAGCAAGTGTGCATAAAAATTACTGTTGTGTACCTAGACTTAACTATAGTAAAGTGCTTTAATATATTATCATGGTTAAACTGTTCAAAAAAATTTAGTGAAATTTGGTCTCGCGACAGCAAAAATTGACGAAGGCTTTTTTTACCACCATAACCATCATACACTCAAAAGCTAGTTTCTATAAGCCCAATAACAGTACCAATGATTCCTATACAGTTTAATGTCAATTTTGAATAATATAATTATATTTATTTACATGAAACATGGTGTACATGGTGTTAGGTTATTTACAATAAAAAACTTACTTTGCCAGAATTGTTCTTAGCATGCAAATTAGAACAGTAACTAATATTAAAATTTTCGCCCATAGTTTTTTAACAATTAATAATATCTAACCATGCATAAAAATTATTCCTTAATAGTCTAGAGTTGTAGTAGGGTAAAACGATAGGCTGTCGGGGTTGCGGTAAAATTGCGCAAGCTTTCCCGTGGCCCCCGACAATAGGGAACGGAAAAGCACTCCGGTGGTTTTAGACGATAAGAGTCCGGCACACCCCATCACCTTCCCCAGGGCGGTGGAAGACCATGAGAATTTTCCACCGAGTAACAAAAAAAAAGGGTATAACAATTGGACTATTTCCTAATATACCCAGTTTCCGTATGTAAAGTAATATTGCTTATAGTCCGATGTGTGTTAGTGTTGTTAACCCCTGTCTGTCGTGTGTGCATCATGCTTGGAATGCCTGGATCGTGACGCCCAATGTTATCGACGGGGCCGCCCTCTGCGGTTCTATTAATAAATCATCCATATAAACACTACACGTCACTAAACTATGTATAAATCACGCAGGAAATACTATCAAAACACATTTTCAGGTATCAAACGTAATAACATACCTGTGTACTTCGTTAACTTTATCATTGGTTAGAATATAACGAGTTTAGTTTCAACGTAGAACGTAGTGTAGGTGTTAGTTTCTTGCTTTTATTATTGACCAATTCAGATTCAGATTTTAGTACAACTGGAATTTAGATAGTTACTACGCATCTAAAACTTAAAATCGATTATCAAAGGTCACATAAAGCACACAAAAAAATCATAAGCTTCACATATCAGATACAGTCCCAAAAAATTGTATTATGATTTCTGATTTCATACAATTATATAAGTGTTTCTTAGAGAAAGATATCAAACTCGTTAGAATCGTTGCATCACCTCGAGTAACATAAGCTATTTGAAAAAAGAAAACTACTCTACTATATGTACAAATTATAAAATTTTCAGCAGTGTGAAACATTTCCTTAATCTCCTATTTGCCTAAAAAAAAAATACGCAGGAAAGAAATATTTGCTCCTAAAACAGTTATTTCCTGTATAATGTGGGCCGTTGTCAGTGCTGGTCGCAATTCCCAGAACGCAAACGTTTGCCGAAGCTATTATGCAGACCTACTGTTCTTAGTATTCTGCTGAATACTATTATAGTTAAATCACTGGTGCTTGCAATCTAGTTTGCATTGCTTTACTGGAATAGTACTTATGTAGTTCTGCACCTGTTAACATTCTCTCTCAAAATACCAAACTATGTGCAGTTATGTCCAGTCTTCCCAGAATCAGCTGATGGTTACCCATTCAAACTTCAACCCATTTTTATTGAGAAACATAATATTTCAGAATCGTCATTATTGTCCTGTTTTCTAGAATTGTTCCGAGTATTATAGATCGTCTTTTGTTAGTTAAATCACAAAAAAAATAATCAGGAAATGCTTTCTGCAACACTAATAAGCTTCGGTGTGTACTCATATGGCTACAGGATATACTCTAATCGCTGTATTTTAGTTTAGTTACGAGCAAAAATATGTAAATATCACCAAACAGTTGCAGTAGATTTCTGAAGCTGTTGGGTTAAGCTTTCAGTATCAGGAATATTCCATAACAGCTTCAGAAACTTCGCATAAGAAATCTACTGCAACTGTTTAGTCGTGCGTACATGTATTTGCTCGTGACTGTACATGCTTAGATGTTAGTTTTAAGGGACACTATAATATATAAAAAACAATTATTAAGTCAACCATAATCTAATGCCAAGTATCTAAAAATGAATAATCTAGACAAAATTCCTGAAATTAATATTAATAACATGCCCTAACATTAAAGTTTTTGAAAACTTGTTAGCAACTACTTTTATGTATTAGGGTCCCGCAGTCAATTGCAAATCCTTTTCGTTAAGTATATTATTATTTGTTTTTATTTAAAGTTCACTGTCAATGTCGGGAAATGGAAATAGAATGTTTAAATACATGTAATCTAGCTATTTTGCATACAATTTAGTTAGACGACTATTTTAAGCCATTATGCTTCCTTTCTAATGTGGTGTGTTTCCGTGTGGTGTCCGGATATAAAGAATAGTACCACCCCATATCCTCCACTGGGTGTCGTAAAAGGCGACTAATGGACCTTAAGACCCAGTGCACTGTACCAAGCACCTTGGGTCACCCGAATGGTGGCGGGTAAACAACCAACAATCGCATTCCCAAAGAGGGTTAGTGTCAGGCAGGCGGCCGACTATAAAACCATAGCCAAAACTTTAAGCAACACGTCAAGAAGACGTGTTGCGCCGACCCCAAATCATAATAATTGGGATAAGGGCAGGGGAATGATGATGCTTCCTTTCTACAAAACTTCTAGATTTCGATTTTTAAAACTCCAATTTTGTAAAGTGCTTTCTAGATGTTGTTTCCCTACAATTACTATACAAACTTTTGTACAAAACTTACGATTATGTCCTACGTAAAATCTACATACAAAGAAAACAGTGAAAGAAACTGCACGTAAAACTATCTTTTTTTTTCGTAAGCTTGGGGAAACCTCAATAAAATGCCACTGAAACGATTAAACATATACGTAAAAATCAAAAAGTTTTTATTTCATGTAGTTATTGTCAGGCACTTTTAAAATCTTACTGATTTTGGTTGCACAGTTTCAAACGTCTTAGTTAAAAATGCTTAAAACCAGCTTGAAGATTTTTTTAACCCACTAAAAAATTAGTGAGAATATGAAATACCATCAAACGAGCATTGTTTGACAAACCTATCAAACCAACTATGTAAACAATTAAATGTAAGTTATCATATCAAAAACAAAGCATTTGAGCGAAACATGTTTGACTGCCTAAGAATCAGCAATGGAACGCAACGGAAGGTCTGCAATATAAGCGTGTCTGCTTTTCCCAGTTTTAACAGAAAAATAAAGACAAGAAAAATACGGCGGTTCTTACGGAACCCGACGTAACACTCCGACCGTTCTTGTCAGTTATATTTTTAATTTCACGCTTGAGTGGAACTCGCATTTTTGTTTGCCTTATTAAGTATCTTTTCATTTCATATCTGAATGAATTTTTAAGTAAATCGACGTCAGACTGGTATACTGTGTTTAAATATTTAATTTTTGTAAGGATCACCTATGTGGGTGAAGTGAAGTATGTTTTAAATATTTGTGAAAACGGTGAGGTTATTTGGAATTATGCTTTTGGATTTTTCAAGATGGCGCTGTTATCTTATCAGAACCCCAAAATGAAGCATCGTTTTTTTATATTTGGAGAATAATAATCTCAATACCCATAATAGAAGAAATGGTTACGTAAGAAATACTTAGCTTAAGTCAACAAAGACACGATTGAAGGCAGGAAATAGTACAATAGTAGTTTGTCCTTTTATTTTCATCAACTATAAAGCACCTTGTATTTTTGTCCCGGTAGAACTAACAGGAAATACTGTCGTTTTCTGAGGGGTGCTGCCAATAAAAAAAAGATTCTCGGTTTGCAATCAGCTGTAAACATAGCACAGCTATAATTGACGACCTTACTATGTACGTACTTGGGATGATGTAACATACCTACTTGTATAAATTTGGCTCAGAATTATCGGTGTCCCTCAGGGCTGGCGCCTATTGCCATGGCATGAGTTGTTGCATAGTGTAACCTGTTTAGAATTCATGGGATTTTTTTTACGATTTTCTTTGTACCGTAGGTCAAGAGACTGTTAGGGTCGTTGACAGAGGACAGTAAGACTGTCGCTATTGTCGTAAGAGTGGGAGGGTGTACTAATGTACGCGTAGCAACGTTTTGGTTTCACGGGTGATTATGATAAGCTAAGGAAAGAAGGTTGCAGAAAGATGTTCTTTTGTTTTATCGTTTGGATATATGCTTATGGCTGAACCGAATCAATAATTTGGATCTACATTTTCTTTGACAGGTGTCTAATACTTTACAATTTTATCACTAGATTACTCTAGTACGTCGAAGTCTAGATAAAGTTGAATACTGTGAGAAATATCATTTCTATCTATCAATGTCTTTATTCATATTCGAGTAACTTAAAACATACGAAGACAATGCCATCTAGCGAAGGAAGAGCTAACCTGTGACGTCGGCAACAATAAATCATGATACTTACAAGCTAAACTCGACAGACAAACGCCAAGCTCATAACTCACTATGACGCACATAGTAAATGACGTCATAATGGTTTGTGACGTATATTATAGGGGATAGCCGTAAATTATGTCACACGAACTTTGTGTTTTTGCCACTCGGCTCTTTTATTTATGAGACCGCGAGGAGAGTCCTCTAATAGTCGTACCATATTTTCCCAATTTTTCGTTAAGATTTGTGAGATTTGAAACAGTATTTCCTATTTTTTTTATATACCTACTGGTGTAAAAGTTGCATTCAATATTCTTAACTACCTTACAAAGGGAAATATCATATCAATCTTCATAAGTAGTCAACATTTTAGAATGTACTTCCAAAATACTACCTCTAACAGATAAATACACATCATTTCTCACATTAATACTCTACTAACATGTGGTTTAATTAATGGGCGATCCCGTACCTGTGGCGATATTCCCCACACGCCGTCATAATTCGGCAGAGGTTGCCAATAAGTGCACGACGCTTGATGCCTGCCAATCAACAATCCGCTTCAATGGTGATCGCAATTTGGAGCTAATTTCCGCACAGCTGGATACTGTGGCTGTAGCACTTAATTACACTATATCAGATATTACGGACAGTGAGTACAGGATTTATTTAGTTTAATTCTTTTAAATCATGTATGGAGCATTTTTATAAAACCAAAAGAGTTAAGGTACAGTTTTTTTTTAGTGTTCCATAGCTGAGCAAAGGCCTCTCTGACGCCATCTCCAATTATTGATAACCAGATAAAAAGAATTTTGTAACCTTCTTTTATACCTACTTTATAAAATGTTTGTTTGTAAAATACATAATATACTGCTTATCTATTAATATCAAATTCCTAATCATCCACTATAATAACAATCAATTAAATTCTAGAAGGTATTCACATCATTATAAAATATTTACAATCAGACCTGGTAAACACAACGTTAATCCGAACTAATGATTCAATATCAATTTTGGTTGCTAACGGTGAGCAATTTGCTCTCCGTAGACTGGCTTCACGAGTCGGTAGAGCACCGGAAACCGGTGGCAGCCTCGCTATGACGCAATTTCCTCATCCATAGAGACAGGGAAGTATCCGATCCCAATAATCGATTCCAATGGGTAAAGGGTTCACATAATCGACCTCCTTAACACTTTGTAAAGAGCGTCGTTCTTTTGTTATTCTGAAGACGTTTTATCCAATCGTGTTCGAGATTAAATAGGCGTTTCTAGAATGATTATGACAATAGGGAGTACAGCTACAAAAGTAAAGCTGTTCCAGTTGTGGAAGAGAGACAGCGCACTACAGGATGTAAAGCGACGTCTTTCTTCTACACTGGATTAGTCTTATTTTGAAAAATGATGGTAAAGTGATACAATCTTTTTACGAAATTATTCCAGACATTTTTTGTTACAGAATTTTGTTGCCATTTGATCATGGTTTGTTACCTTTACCGTGGGCGTTAAAAGGCCGAGTAAAAGGTTAAATACCAGTATCAAGAGAATGTGAATCACGTTTGTAAGTATGAGATAACGCCCACGACTTGTTTAACTCAAGATTTTTACCTTATTCGACTTCCCACGGTAATATCGATCGAGATTTTGATTTATGTTAATCGTCTCCACACATCACATTATCAACCTTGTGCATATCCAAATAAGCACTATTATACTTTACCTTGTAACTTGTAGAGATAGTCCTATGTCTTCTTCCCATATTTATTCAGGAAAATCTCAATGTTATGTGTATTACGAATCTGCCAGTCACTATATCTGGAACTAGATTACGAGTAGTTGGCCCAAGTCGGTTCCAATCAGATTATTTACTGTGCTTCAATAATTTATAAGGCGGAACGCTTCCAGTGATGTAGACTATATTTATATGTACCTATCACATCACGAATGTCAATTCTCATTTTTTATGCGACGGACGTATTCTGCAACTCAGTATACTATATTTTTTTACTAATATTTTAGAATGAATCCATACATAGAATTTTGCGGTAAGGGGATTTGTATGCATGAGTTCGATTCCCAACGCAAGTAAGTATTAATCTGACGTTTTCAAAGTTACATGTACTTTGAAAAGGTTAAACCTTTCCTATATGGGAAGAGGCCTGCACCCAACCAGAAAAAGACCAACGACTTGTTCTAATAAAGTACCTAATTTTAAGTAAATAATGATGATAAGTAGACAATGAATTAATCAGAGAACCAAAATGGGGTTATTTTGGGGTATTTTGGAAAAAATATATCGCACATAGAGCCGCGGTAAGATATGTGTAATAAATATTCAGTGATACCTATATTATCTAATATATAAAATACTCGTGTCACAGTTTTTGTTGCCATACTCCTTCCAAACGGCTGAACCGATTCTCTTGAATTTTTGTATATGCATTCAGTAGGTCTGAGAATCGGCCAACATCTATTTTTCATTCCATTTTTTTTTGTTTTCGCCAATGAAGTCGCAGGTAACAGCAAGTAACATATAAATCTCTATAAACAAATAGTAATTGCGCTTCTTCCTGATTATTATAGGGCAGGTTCAGATGAAGGCGTTGCATAGTCTACTTAAAAACTGGCTTAAGATAAAATACAGGTAAAACCTAAAAAAAAGATATATCAAAACTCACATTACAGAAACAAAGCATTTTCCATGCTATCCTAGAAAATATCGCAACGAACATGTTTATTTAGTGTAACATTTCACTCCGATCTAAACAAGATTACAATGTTATCTGATTCGTACGGAAAATAAATTGAGCGCCATTTTTATGAACACTAACTGTAAAATAGCATCAGTATACACAAAAAATGGCGCTTTTCATTTGTATTTTTATTGGGAATCAATCAAAACATTTGACCCGTTAATCTATTTAGAATTGGATTTAGATTAACATGACCCGTTAATCTACAACGTTAGAATTTGCATTTAGTCAACGGTTTGTTGGCTTTTTGATATCAGGGCTACTACTGTCACTGCTGAAAATAAAGCTGTTGCACTTGTAAGCGAGACGGTTCACAAGATGACTGTTCTGTCGTTCGACTGTCACAATTACCTACATTTCTAGAAGTGTCGGTAGAAATGTCCTTAGACAGTACAATACTCAATACTTTATTAATTGCTCTGCACAATCTATAAATAGGTCTTTTGTCAGGTATACATATAGGTAACACTTCTGAACCCTTTTTTTTGGTAAGGCGGGAGAATCCTCATGGATACCCACCTCCTCGGGAGAGGAAGTGGGTAGTGTCAAACTCTTACTGACTAAACCTGAACTGCCATGCAACATCTCCCGGGTTTTGTCGGTGCGTGGCAATGCGTTGCACTTCATCACTCAGCAACAATTGTGATCCCTGTCGGGCACGGCAAAAGTGGATCAAGTCAAGAGAGGGCAGCTACGACTATTTTGTACTAAATTAAAGGGTATTACCACCGCTAGATATAAGACTTGCAGATGTGATAGCGTGACGTCAATCTAGCCCGCGTAGTACCTACTTTAAGATTACAATGGTCTTATTTAAAGAAGTAGTAGGTAGAAGACCTAGATTACTACAAAAATCAGGCAAAAAATAGATTACCTATATCTTTTTTTCCTTAAAAAATAACCTTCAAACTTTAATACAATGGTTTGCTATATAGTTTACTAGTCCACGTTTTAGTGAAACATTTACGGTAGAGAAATAAACCTTAAAGTGCTCAGGGAAGGTCGCCATTAAGTTTAAATGGCACTAGAAGAATGCAAAAGTAATTTAAAACACACTTAGCATGCATGAACAATTTGATGATCAATAAAATAAAGTTTGTAGCTAATTATTGTTACCTGCTGTATAAAAACAACCTCTCTACCTAATAAACATTTCTACAATCTTTAACATCAATAGAAAATTCTCAAATGTATGGAAATGACATTTCGTTTCGATAAATCATGTGACTCAGACCTGTTATCTACATACGTTTTCTGATTGAATTGACGTTATCGATCGCTAACGACTGTAGAATTGTCATTTGAACAAGGGTCTATTCATATACCCTGACTTGGTCATAATCCTTAAAAGTACCTATGTAGTAAGATTGTGGAAAAGAATCTAGAACTTGCTCTAACATCTTTTTAAAATAAAAAAAAATATTTCTCAACATTTCCACAACGCCATCTATTCTTAAATTAAGAGAGTAACTTGTGTTATGAGTACTAGAAAACTAATGAACATACCTACTTACATATGTATTTCTCAATACATAGATTTTGTTATAGATAAATTAAACCGAGACCCAGAACAAAATGTGGGTAGTACCTACTCATTACAAAAAAAATGCTCAGTGTCATTTTTAGTGTGCCATTTAAAAGCAATCAGAATTATATTTTACTAAGTAGATAGATACCTCACTAATTAACTATCCAGAAGATAACCCATTTTATGATCTACTAACGTTTTTGTCAGTTTTTTATCTGTGCATGCGGTCATACAGCACAGTCTGTCACAGTGATTAAATTCCCTAGCAACAATGCAAGTCGTTAAAAAAAAAACAAAAGAATATTCCGCTCCAAAATCTGACCGAATTCGCGCGACAATTTGAATTTGAAATTCGAACATGGTGGACGTATAATTTAGAGATTGTAGTTTTATCCTCCACGAGTTGACAACGTCGCATTTCGTAAAAAGTTTTCATTACATTAAATTCCTTTTTAAGTATATTTTTTTGCGCTTATTACACGGTAAATATAATTTTCACAATGGTATACAAAACATTATTGTTACGAAGTCTGTGAAAGTTAAATCTACTACCATTTAGGGAGCCCGCAGACATACAATTATAAGTTGGCCGACTAAATCGCAGAGTATACCAATAGGTATAATGACATATCATGCTAGCCCGCACATCTTGTCCAACTAAATCGTCCAACTAACTTATTGGAAACCGATCGTATCAGAAACGAGATTCCCTTCCGATTACGCACAATTAACGCGGCTAGTTACCAATAAAATAAAGTTGGTCAACTAAATTATAAAAGTACGCAATTTAGTTGTTCGATAGTCGGCCAACTTACAATTGTATGTCTGCGGGCTCTCTTATTCTCATTAATTTATCACAAGCCCGATCCATATCACTATTAGTTTTATGATTATGATCAACAAGTTTATTGGATGTAAGCGAGCCGTGATAGTCGTAAAGAGGATGAAACTTTATTGATACTTGATCACACGGCGAACAATATACTGAGAGTCTCTTGAGGACATAACAAGTGTTGTTCGAGGTCAGCTGACCTCATTTGTAACCTTTCTGTTTGTAGATGTGACCTTTGGGTGGTTACATTTGTTACGATACATTTCTTTTCGATATGAAAGGATATTAAATATTAAAGAATATTAATATTAAAGAAAAAAATAACTCAAAACAATTGTTAGGTAATAACTAGGTAACAAATTAGGATAACTAAAAAAAGTACAGAATTTCGTCAGTACAAATTTGCATTGCCGTGCGTGTAAAACCAAAAGTTCACAAAAACGGCAGCTTAAAAATATAAGCAGCTCATAAACTACTTACCTACTAGTAAAGTATTCTAACTCGCTAAATACGCGGTGTTCCAGTATATTAAATTAATTTGAATGCAAGATGAATGGCTGCAAACATCTTTGTACCGCCCACTACACACAGTTCTTAGTAAAATGTTCTGAGGACCTACTACTATACCTTAAAGTAAGACTAATGAAGTTGTGGAAGAGAGACGTCATCGCGTCACTTTATGTCGTGTAGAACGCTATCTCTTTCCACAACTGCAATAGGACTATTAAGAGAGGCGGTGGTAGCTAGGTATCATCTTTACTACCATTACTTTCGTTCGAGTGAACGCTACATTCAGTACCATACTGTACTTTTAGTTCCGTAACTATTTACAGACTTGTCATAATTGCTTAAGTATTTAACGTGCTCAGGGGATCGCAATCTTTTCTAATTGCATTAAATTTTGTTTTCGGATTCTTAACGGTAATGGTATGATATCAACAATTTCTCCTAATAAAGTATTTACTACTATTATAAATGTGAATATTTGTTATTTATTATTCATTAACTAGAGTAACACTTTAAGGTACAGATAAGAATAAGGAGACAATTCCTAATTCGGTATATAGGTACTATCTTTTCGAAACCGATTGTAATTTGTTCTTAAGTAAGCAGTATATTTCCACACAGCCAGTAATATTGTACTGTTTCTTATTACCCCTACTAAAAAGAATAAAGAATACCATCGGAGCACGACTCCTAGTATCGCATCTGCTCACTACCTACTAACAATCGCAAGACATCGTAACATCCGTACGGTAATATCCAATCAAACTGTTTACATTTCTGCTTTGTTTCACCTGTTTCTTAAAGCGATTATGGAAATCGCGCAGTGTATAATAAATCAGAATATTTAATAACGTTTCATGAAAATATTTAGATGATGGACTGATTTTACTCAATCATTCGCCGTTCTGTTGTACGGATGTAAACATCAATATGTTCAATTACTTTATTAAGGCAAATATGACATTTATACAAGACTGCAACCACGTGTGATATTTCAATAATTTTCGGGTAAATTTTTATAATATTCGAGTTACAAAAAAGGTTTTTGCTGGTGTTCTAAAGAACTGTGGGTAATTTTTATTTTACCGGGCACAACTATAATACTCCACTACTTAGGTATAATGAATCGACTGATTTTTTTTCTCGTCTTATTTATACGGCTATTTCTAGAAAAAAGGTATAGTATACCTTAATTACTCACTAATGTGTATAAATAAACAGTTTTACTCGAAAAATGAGGTAGTTAACTCATTAATTTCAATCAAATGTATGAATCTTATTTTATTCATTTGAACCTCCGAAATCAAATTACTCCTCACTCACTTTACTACTCCTAAAGTTTGCTACTTCGTACTTCAGTGCTTGCAAACTAAATTCCAGCTATAAATTATTCATGATGAATATGTGCGCCTGTTTTCTAAAGCAATCCTTCATAATTCAGGAATCCACACACACTAATAGAATGTATGAAATATTACCGCCGAAGCGCAGACCACATAATGGAAAACAACATAAATACAGGTGTAAAATATTATGAATAATTTATTAACAAAATTATTTATTACAATATAAATAACTTATTCAATAAATGGAGATGTTTAGGTTCACGTTGTGTGAATGTTGATAGCGTGTTGATAGCTTGTGACATGGCAAATGAGATTTGATATCATGTCAGGAATGAAGATGGTGTCTTCATTGGAGAGGCGGAACCCGCGGGTGGTGAGTTCAGTCGCTTAATCATCACCGCCAGTCATGACTTCCATGAATTCTGGAATAGTAAAGGGTTTTGGTTAGAAATCGTTTTAAAGAGAAATGTAGGTGAGATTAGGGTCAGTAAAGGTGGACAGTAATCCGTGGAAAGAGGTCTTTTCTGGTATTTTTGCACTAGATAGATTAGCCTTTGTAAGTATTATTTTTCCTCTTCTCTCTCTTGACTATTCCACTTTTACTAGGAAATATTTCTTATATTTATAGCATCGTTTATTTTAGGTACACTACTCATAAATGTACAAATCAATCTGAATGTTAGTATTTCTTTGAAGATTATTTTCAAATATTTAGTGTAAAACTTTTCTCCAAAACGCGTGTGGTTTGAACCAATCACGGCATATAAACACACGATCGATGACAATGCATTGTTTTCTCATATTATTTGTTAAATTTATATAAGGGCTAGTTATAAATTGTATGTAGTATTGATTGCTATTCTGTTAGGGCAATGACCTTCTATAGGAGGCATATAAAACTATTGAACACGTGCTTTTATGAGATTTTAAAGCAAGAAAACCTTTGTAAAATGACACTGCTGCACGTAGTATTGTGATATTTAACATTTACAATGACATTGACTGAACAGTTTGTACTATAGACACTGGCAGTTAACAGAACTTTTCTAACAAATATTGTTTTAGTTTATTAATTTTTGGCATTTTAAATTAACCTATCTTGGTTTAATTATAGTTTTTAGCTTTTTATATTGTACCGACTCAAAAATTTGTATGCCGGAAATGGCCGAATATTATGGAGCAAAATTTTCTGCAATAATTTTCCTGTTCCATATACCTACAAGAAAAGATTATTTTATTCTTGCTTTGCCTTATATGTATGTAGGCATGTTTGTATCTATGATTTCCATTAAATATCGTACCTGATTTCAGAGAACATAACATCCAATCCAGTAAACTATTAATCATTTTCATCCATTAAATTCAAATCCCACACGCAATTGAATAATGAAATCATCTAGATAAATTTATGGAAGTCTTAACTTCAAATTCTCGAAAACAGATGCTACTTCGCGTAATAAATTATTTTGCCTCAATCAAATTATTTACGAACGAGCTGAAGTCAACTTAGTAATGAGAATGTTACGGTATTAGCGGGCTATATTTAGTTTTGGCTGAGAATCTGTCACTAGCACTCGAGCTATCTTTAAACTGTACAGTTTGATAAATATGTTAACTGCTGAACGGTTGAACCGTTCTTGCCAATTTTACCCGTGGAATAATGTTGGCTGGATTTTTTCACGATAATCGAATTACGTTTCATCGACGCGTTTTGCTTGTCCTTTTATTTCAATTTGTTATTGAATTTTAAAATATCGTTTATCATTACATTGATCTAACATTTTATTTCAAGTTTAACTATCTTTTAAACCTACATCAATAATATTAGTTGCTACTGTATTTGTTTCAGATTCTAAACATTATTCTCTTCCTCTTGCTCGGGATATTTATTCACTTTTAAATTTACTTTCTCAATTTCATTTACCATATCTCTATGATCAGGTTGTTCTAATATTAAAGTAGATACTTGATTTAAGTTGTACTTACCATCGAAGTCAACTGTGCCTGAGCCGTCAGAGTCAATTTCCTCAATCATCATGTCTAACTCTTCAGCACTGATCTTGTCGTCCAACTCTCTGAGGATTTCTCTTAAGACGTCTGTCGTGATGTAACCGTTGCCTGTAATAAACATATTACAAAATCAGAATTTTGCTAGTAATTTTTAGTATTTCTAATAAATTGGTCGTCGAAGATGTTAAGTTTTGAGCTCCACTAATGAAACTATCTGGGAATCTTGATTGAGTAAAGAAAGAATTCGAACCGTTTACAGTTTATTGTATTACGATAATAGTATTTGAATGTTTTTAATCCGACAAATAAAGAAAAGTAGTTTTTGATAAAACCTAACGTATTTTCTTAAGTACTTGACTTATTATTACAGGTAATTGAGTTGAGAACAAGTTACTAAAATCAATACACGCTCCGACACTTAAGACCTTACTTACAGAACATGGACTAAATGCTTTTAAAACTCAATTTGCTTCTTTGATAAACGAAATATCGTCAATGAAAATGTTAACTGAAATATCGAGCATATGAGTATTCACCCCAATCGACTTTCACCCTTATCCACTTGTGGTAAAGTTCAATGGTACAAAAAATAATTTGTTAGGTCGTGAAATTCTGTGGCATTAATTTCATATTTATTCGTTGAAGCCTCGGCGTCGAGTTGGACCCAACCTTGCTTGAATTTTATATGATAAGTAAGGATATCCTGTTGGTACTAAACTATACTTTGAGAGCTTTTCATAATTTATTGGGGACCTCAGCAATAAATAATGGTTTACAGATTTTTATCTTGTTATGTGAGGAAAATCAAGTCGTGATGGAAAAACAGATTTAAATCAAATGTGCTGACGTAAAAAGGTATTTTACTCAAGAGGATTGGACGAGAATAAAGAGTTTTAATACCGGACGAATACAATTTCATACAATGCTGCTTGTTCCATCGAAAATTTATTTGCTGTTTAAAAGTCGTTGTAAATTTTCGATGTGGAATTTAATATTCTGCCGTGCATAAACTATAATGCCGTTATCTACAAAATACTAATTTTGAGATATGAGCAAAAAACTAAAAAAAAAAAAGAAATGGATGCCACTTTATGTCTATTTCACTTATGAGAGATATTTTGATATGGAAAGATAGATATTTTAAAACTCTATCATATGGTATTTTAGTCAAAATAATTGACATTATGTAATAATGTTTAAATTCAATTTTGGCGTTATAGTTATGTTATGTGGTAATTTTATACTATTGAATATAACACTAAAACGCCGTTATGTGTGGTTTAGCGGCGTTTTTGTCTTGTATATCTTCATAACTATTACATTCTTTTTTTTTAGTATAAATTTATCGATTATTACATAACTACAATGCCGTTATAGCACATAATGGCATTATAGTTTTGTGTTGTTGCAATATTCTTACAATTAAGCCATGACTAAAAAAGGGTAAAACCGTTTTTGCCACATTTTAGGCTAATATTTTAAGTATTTTAAATTAATGTTGCTTTTTTAATGGAAATAAGATTTACTTTACATTTCTAAAATGCCGTTATGTACAAAACCTTTTAAGGTAACTGCATTTTAGCGTAGTAATTGTGGCCTATAGTTTTAGGGAATACTATTAATAGGATGTTCACAGGTAAATCAAAATAAAGTAAATACTATTTAAATGTACATAATTATACTGCAAAAATGAAAAGTGAGTTAACACTGTATCAATGGAATAAAATAAGTATCGTAGTAATTTTTCATACAAATAAAGCATAGTATTAAATAAGTACAGGTAAGAAAAGTCTTGTATAATTGGTAACGCGCTGTTCATAACAGGTTACGTTAAACATAGTCTAGCATGTAAAGTTATTATTTAAACAGCCTTCAATCATGTAAAATAGGAGAAAAAAAAAACAAGAATTAAAACATGATGTTCTTAAACTTAATATCACTAACAAGGAAGGTCTCTAACTAAGGTAAATGACACTTTCAGCAGTCTTAAGTATTTTTTATCAGATTAATTTAAATGTTCATAATTACAGGCAAGCTATGCCAGAATATAAGCTTATGTGGAGGAATTATATCAGACACCTTGGCTATAAGATTAGTTTTTCTGTCTGCGTCTATACCTTTGGGAGAACTACGGAATCCAATAGTCAGAATTTTCGGTTTTTCAGATATTTGTCGTTCATAAATCGCAAACTATATATTCACCGTCAAAACTATTTTTAAGAAAAAGTCATAACTGGTGCGCTTAAAACATACATGAGACATATTTTTAAGATATTTATTTTATTTATTTATTTATTTCTAAAACACTTACATTTTAATTTAAGTACAATGTAGCCACACAACGAAAACCTCGATATGCCCTTGGATTTGAATTTCGAATACGTCTATCTGATAAAAAAAATCCTTCTCACAAAAATTCAAACATTCAGACATTATCAACTTCCATTCCATAAAGTGTATTGGATAAAGTGTTTGTTTAAGTTTGGCCTACATAATAATATGGTAGAATTGATCTTTTTTACGACTTCGACTTAGGAATTTATTCCTATCATTGAGCTTCGCATAGGTGGCATTAACTTTTTTTTTTATTTAATTTCGATACTTATAGACGATATTATTTTATATTATATAATATGATCAATATAATATGTATATACACCGTGTAACATAATTAACGCACATCCTGAAACTACTTTGTTCAGAATCGATAACAGAATCCATTTCATTAATAAAAATAAATATTTTTTTTTACCAAAAAAATATTTAGAAATAATTAAATTGTAGACACTATTTTCATAAAGCACTCGAAGTAAACGAAAATGAGCCTTAAGTCGATGCAATAAGGCTATAAGGCTATAGGCTATAAGTAACGTATTGAGCAATAGGGCGCCCACGCGTTTTGCCAATTATTTGTACAAATTATTCTGACAATATGTAATAAAAACAAATATCTAAGAAAATGATAAAAATGTTTCAATACATTAATTGTGGATAAAAAAGGATATTTTTTTTGGGGTGTCTGTGGATGTGCGTTATTTCCGTTACACGTTGTATACATTTTATTGGAATACAAATAAAATATCTCTGAGCGTTCCGATTTAATTTGTAATCTGCGGTTCTGACGCATATTATTTTATTTAAACGTATGTACGGGATTGTATCCATTTTAATTTAAAAGAGTACCTTAAAGGTTTTCTTGCCGATCCCTCTCCATTGGTATGATATATTATTTTGGAACCAAGCAACTAGAGTCAATAATCACAACTGTTTAAAGTTTTAAATGTACCTGAGAAGGTACTTGACAACAAAAAAAAACCTGTGGAATGATTTTAATTCATCACACTCAAAATATAAACATTTAGTTTTTCAAAGCTAAACGAATAATAACCATGATCGTTAACACAAAAACATTTGTGCAAAAAAATATAACAATGTAAAGTTTATATTACTATCGTGAATGTGAAAGCTACTCAATTAGTCTGTATACTATGACGGTTTGGCAACTAAACCTAAACTTTTAGAGATTAAGTTTGGAGTACCTAGAGATAGCTTGGGCTAAAACAAAGTACAAATTATGACATTTTTTCACGATATACATTTACTGGAAATCAATAAAATAAAAGATTTCCGCTGTTCGTCTATCCCTATGTAATCTTAATCTTTAAAAATGTCAATACACTTAGAGAGGCTTATGTCCAGCAGTGGACTGTGATAGGCTGATGAAAAATAGATTTTGATGCGGCTTTTTTTAATAGATAATTATGATTCAAGAGGAAGGTTTATACGTACAATACATCAGAATTGCACCCGTGCAAAACTGAAGCGGGTGGCTAGTTGTTAATTAAAACAAATGAGAAAAAGAAATAGAAATATAAACTTCATTTAGAATAACTGGTGTTCTACTCGAAGTCAGACCTCGGAAACGGTAATGTTAAATTAGATTCTTTAAAGGGTTTGAGGTATGAAGGTAAGGCGCGAGAGCAACTTATCGGCATTTTAGTGTAGTAATGTGAGATAGCCGCAATTTAGTGTTGTACACCAGCTTAAATATTTTTGGCACTTTTTTAGAAAATGACGTTAATGTCGTCTACATTATGCAAAGTCTCAAATAATATATGTTCAATAAAATGCTAAAATGCAGTTAACTGATAATAACCGCAATCTTACGTAGTATTTCTAGTTAACGGCTTTATAATGTTGGAATACGTATATTCTAAATTACAGAATGCTAATCTACAAAAATGTAAAAGAGTTTTAACGGCACTGTTGAGTACAAAAATCAGTTAACGACAATTTAGTTACGCAATATGGAAAAAAAAAATAGTGGAAATGCAGAACTAAGGGGTCTTAGCCACTTTTTAGATTACAAAATATACTTAACTGCGGTTTAGAGTTTTAAAAATATGAATAAAAGTTTTTTAACGGCATATTAACCATATTTATCTCAAGAACTACAACAGATAAAAATAAACCGTAAATACAGATCGATAGAGCTTGTTTTTCTTATTAAGGTAAGCAGAAAATCTAAAAATTGACCTGATGTGGGTTAGCGGCATTATAGTCTATGGACGGCAGTATTTCTGGCATTTACGATGTGCATTAAGGTTTATGATAGCTACATACTCTCGTAATACAGATATGAAACAAAGTTGATGTTACAACGGCAGGTGGGGAATCTATAAATATGATCGTCTATCTGCTAGACCTACTTATTGTTCAAGAATAGCCAAGATTGTTCATTGTGGACATCTTAATTACGAAAACGCTTCAAAAATATACTAGCTTATAAACAATGTTGTATATAATGAGTTCCTAGTACATATTATGTCTATTGGCCTTGAATAAATTAAACAGTTGATAATAAGTTCGACGAAATAAGTAATAACAGTTGGACTGTCCTTGCTCGGTTTATGCATAATAAAACAAGGTCTATTAGTCGGTACTGTTATTTTAATTACGGCCACAATGTTTTGTTTCCTCACTTGAATATTAGATATATTAATATTTTCCCACGTAGTAACAAGGAATGATTATTTTTTTCTTCTTTGCCATTAAAAAATAATATATAAAAAGAGATCCGAAAAAAAGAGGCCAATTTAAAGAATGATCGTTATCCCGTTCGCGGTTAAAAAAAATAAATAAGAACTGTCAAAAGTATTTAAAGAAATTTTAGAATAAACTTTATGCTAATTAAGCAAGTCAAAGTGATACACACAGTATACACTTAACTTATTTGTCTCTTTGTTACTAGGATAGTGATGTTATCAGTCCAGGTATTTAAACAAAATTTCAGTGAACCTTGAAAAAATCTCAAAATAACTGATATAACAATTTATTGGAACGCTAAACGCTGAGTTATAAATAAAACGCTTTCACGTACTATCAGAAAAAGTAAATAAATTACTATTCTAAGAAAAGTGAGCATCTATCTGATGGAACATTCTTTTTTTGCAACAAGTCGTACTTTAATGGAGATATCCATTACCCGTGCTTTCAAAGCAGGGAATTTTATAGAAACACGTTTTTTCTTTCATTGTATCGTTCATCATTCTTGAATTCTTCGCGAAAATAGGCTTTGTGTTTTTGTTTTATTGCTTGCGAAGCTGTTATTTTTGTTGTACATTTTGGGAAATAATGTAACGATATAATTTCACTTGCATAGTACTTGTAGTGCCGAAATTATTTATATATTTATTAAACGATAATTAATAGTCATAGGAAAGGTAACAGGAACAAAAAAATATACTGATTTAATAGATGTGTGAACATACCTCAAAACTTTCATAACTATAAACCTGCTATAACCCTGTCAATTGATTCATAAAGAAATTGTTTGAATTAATGTTATGCATGGAAATAGATTATAAATTGTTTGTAAACTCAATAACAGACTAATAAGGTGATTAGTTTAGTGTAACTCAATGTCTTCCAAGAATTTAATATCCAAGACCTTTAAAAACAAATAGCTAACTCATGCACTAATTTTAGACGAAGTCTGGCCGACCTGATACCGATTACACTGTCAACGAAATGATTAATAGCATATCGTCTGAAAATGTAAGACACATTGCCAAATTGTGTAATGTTATTTAAAATTAAGACAATGGTTCAGACTAAGTGTTTGTCTCGATACACGTGTGATTAATAGGTCTTGACCTTACACATACTTGGCTCGAATGGGATATTGGAATAATTTTTAATAAATCATTTTATTCTGCGTTGAGATATTGATGTCATATGACAATTTGTAAACATCGACACTCTTGTGAATAGTACATAGTAAGTAGGTAGGTACATATCTTTAACATAAAGATGATCAAGATTTTAATCTCAAAGATTTTAATAACGTTTTCAGTCTTAAAAGAAATTGTTCACAAAATTGAAATTCAGTTCATTGAATCTTGAAAACGTTGGAAAGCTAAAGTCTTGTTTGATCCCGTTACAAACGACAGGATTTACTTATTTTTTGCTACCTAGTGCCCGTATTTTTCACTTTGACAGCATCGTGACTCCCGACTCAACTTGATCGGAATTAAACACTTTCAGATTTGCTTTTATCACTTTCCTCTATCGGATAATAGATTTTCGAAGTCTCGAAACTTGTTTAAGTGATAAAGAAATATTTGAACGAAGACAAATTCTTGAGGACTCTACGTTAATCTTTGAACTTTTACACAAAGTGAAGGTTTTCTTTGTATAAAATTCTGTTTTACTGTCGTCATCGTTTTAAACCACATCTAAAAAGGAGTCTTTATATCACCTTTCCACTCCTTTGACATGTCTATTTGTGAGTGTGGTAGAATTTTAACGCGGTTTGAATTTTCAACGACGAGTACTTTGAGAAAGGTATTTCAGATGCCAGATACTGCAGCTTTTGTATTAAATTTGGGGTATCAAAGATCAAACGGTAGCATAAGAGCACTTTGTTCCTCGAGAGCTACTTCAGTTCAAAGGAATTTGGCCTCAACAAACATCAATATCTTATATTTTTGGGTGAGAATGGAATGCAGGTGTGTACCTTCTTTGTCGTATAACCGGAATGCCTCTTTGAGTTCTTGCTGCATCGCCTCAGCGTCCTCCTCAACCATGAACCTGGAGGCCAGGGTCACGAACTCCTCGAACTCCAACTCACCGGAGCCTGGAAACATTAGGCAAGGAATTTTAGCCTACAATCTTTTGTAAAGTCGTCTCCGTCCAAGAGAGTGAACTATTCAGACACATTTGACAGATTTGATTGATTGAACGATTGAACACTTAATATCATTCTAGATCCTCACTTATTTGCTTTTTTGGTAGTTTAAGGAACAAATCTGTCAAACTCTCTGAGATTGACTTTATGTTTAGTATAGTTAACAATAACATCGAAATGGTTATAGTAAGTTTAAAAAAAAACATTGAACCTTGGCATGTCATTTTAAAAGTCTCAAACAAGCTGACAAATTATAAGTTTCCCAAGCTATTCTTATGGCTACAAATCATTCTTTTATTCTAACGAGTTTTGTTCAAGTTCGCACTTTTTGCACAAAAGGCGCAAAGTTCCATTTGGTAACAAATGTTTGATGTTCACTTTGGAAACAGAAGGAAATTATTACACTTCAAAAAGTTGGTATCGAATTATTTTGACGCCCTGTTTAGCAATGTTTACTGGTCATATCGATATGCCACGTATTTTAGTGTCGGTGGTTGCTATGGTAACGATACTATTATCACCTATAATAATGCTCTGATGTATCGCTCATAAAATAAGTGAGTATGAGTCGTAATATCAAATGATTATGGTACAGACATATTTTATGTTACAGTCTGGTCCAAAAACCGGACCAAAATCTAGGTGATCCAGTTTCACAGTACATAAAATATATCACACGTCACAACTATTTGCTGTGACATTATTCGTGACAACATATTAACGAGCACATTGTGTTACGGCAGACATATTGTTGTTTTATGAATATTCGACATGTTGCAGGTTGTAAAATAAAATGTAAAATGTTTTGGCTAACAATCACGGTGATTAGTCACATCGCGTTCCCGAGCTGCTTGATGCACGAGCCATACAATATTACATACATACTGACAGTTCGATCCCCTCACACTGTATAGTATTAATTCGTGTGACCTAGTTATTATTTTCATTTAAATTTCCCGAAAAAAGTTTTCGATGTAACTGACAATATAAATCAAACCATTTATTTTTAAATGAATGTAACATAGAGAGATTGAACATTTTTTAAAATTCGAAACAAAAAAAATAGAAAGCGTGCTAATATTGTTACTTGTTCATCTTTATTAACTAAAGAGTCCGTAAATTAATTCTTAAAACAAAAGACAATAATGTGGAGAACACTTTTAAAATCTTGAAGTGTCCGAAAATACGTTTGAAATAAAATAAAGAACAATAGATTTTTTCCTGATGGACATAACGGAACACAAATGGCCAACTAATGGTGTTTAAAAAGAAACAATTTATTGATCGTTGAATTGAGATGTTCTCGTTATTTAGAGAGCCAACTGTGCTGTAAATTGGCATCAGTAACACTTATGTATCCAATAATTTAACTGATAAAATGTGGTTCACATTTTCTTAGCTAACAATTAAATTAGCTGGTATTTTTTTTTGTGGAAATCAGTGACTATTCCCGAACTACTCATTAAAAAAAACTCAGGCCTATTAGTTTTTTACGCCATGAAAAATTCTAACGTGTTAAAATTACACTGCATTGTATTCATTCGGCAAGAATATTTTTTTAACCGAAAATATTTAAGTGAAACTCTTTTTTTACAAAGAACTTCCCCCTTATTTTGTTCGAGTAATGTAATTGTTACGATCATGACCTATAAATCTACCTAAATAGACGTAGCAACTGTGCGATCCCACGCAAATTACACGTGGGGCGAGGAAGGGACCTGTAATAATTTCTAGATATACTTACTCAAGCGTTAATCAATGTCTATCTATCCGTAATAATATCATAAGTGCGAAACTAGATTGCTCTGTATGTTTAATTTTTACAGCTAAAGTCTTGTACCAAATTTAATAAGACATTTTGTGAATTTTTCAGCATTCACATGGACGATACTTAATAAAAAAGCTGGCTAGATTGTTTTTATTAAAGCTTGACTAAAACTACAACATTCAGTTTACCCTAATAATCACACTAAACGAAATATTACTATACCTATCCACTGGAACATAAAATGTATTAGATTTATATTGCAATAATCTCGTGGTTTTTCCGTCAACCATCCTTATAGTGTCATTTATTGTCAACCAAATACAAAACACAATTGAAACCGACCACAATTCTAACAGACATTCTATCACTCAAACATCATCCTGTTACCTTAACAATTGATTAGATTCAAGCAACTGGACAAGCTAGTACTAAACAAGCATACAAACATTGCACATGACACACAGACGGTACCATAACATCTCGTGTAAACACAGCATATGTATCGAACTGGCGTCTATTTACATGAAGCATTCACTGTCATCACCAGTTAGTGCACTTAGACACAGGTGTATCATTTGACGGGTATACTAAGTGGATAGCTTCTGTTTATTTGCTTCAATACGTTATGATGTATCTTGTGTATGCTTATGGAATATTTGTCTTAGACAGTCTTAGTTATTAGTAATGGAGTTGTTGGTCAGATAAATTGAAACTAATGTGGTTACAATGAGTTTCAATTCAACTAAAATTTAAGCCTGAATTGTTAAATAGTTGAAGATTCCTTTTGTATGTATTCAACTACTTTTAAATTTTTGTTAACATTGTTGATTAATTTTAGTTCTTTATCCGATTGATTTATAAAATTTGGTTTCCATTTCGTTTTATTAAAGTGAAACTAATTTATTAGTCCGAAAAGTTTCGACACTAATATTTTTACTAAGTTCCGTTATAATTTGCATGCACTGCAAAATTAGTCATTCGATTCTTTAATCATTTGATGTTCTATTAATGAAAGGTATGGGAAGTTACTGACCGTCAACGTCGACCTCATCGATGATCTCTTTGAGCGCGTCGTCGCTGACCTGGTGGCCCAACATGCCGAGGATGGTACCCACCATCACTGTGCCGATGCATCCCTTCTTCTCTTGGTCGAAGGCCTCGAAAGCCTTCTTCAGGACTGAAAAGATCAATACCCAAGTTCACAAAACGTACCAACAGAATTAAAAAAAATGAAACGCTAAAAAGTTGGCATTGAATTAAAAAAAAGTTGTTATGTTCTATATTCAAAAGTTTAAAAAATAATTCAAAAATACTCACTGCCAATCTGTTCCTTGTCAAGTTCCTCCTGAAATCACCAAAAATAAATTAAATTAATTTCACAAATTAAACAAAAAATAAATTAACATTTATTTCACTAAACACTTCACTATTAAAACACAATCACATAAAATCCGCTCACCATTGTTCACAGTCACGGGCTCAGTGGTCACAGGAATTGCACGATGGTATATGCTATAGTGAACCACAACAAGAGGAACACGAGCCCTTTTATCTGAATGGAATGAGCGACTGTCCGGAGGCGCGCGAAAATATCACCCAGGTTGATTCAGTCGGTGGCTTAGTTCTCTGCCTCATGCCCCGAGCAGCGAGTCACTCGGATTTGGCTTCGCAAAATGCTTTTAACCGCTGTCTCTAAGGTCATCATACATTAAACAGTTGCCGGATGTCCATTGCACTAATGTGCATCAAGTGCGATATGCCAAATGCGTATTACAGTATATCAACGAATCGATTCCGGTTTGATATTAATTACACATTAATTAAAATATCACCCTGCTTTGGACGCTTGCCACGCCAGACGGTGAATATTTTTCAGTTTATAAACAATAGTAATAAAAGTAGGTAATTCTATTCCTGTAATTAGTACAGAAATAGAATTATGTTTTGAATAAGCTATATCGTTTATCGAGAACGTACCTTTTAAAATAAACAATAACATTTTCCTTTCTGTTATATCGAGTTATTGAAGCATGGCTAACGTGTGTTGTCAGTGCGCTTTCTAACGCTTAACCGATCGTTTAATTTGTTTCGACATTAAATGAGTAAAATTCTCCAAGATGGGTTTGAAGATTAGTAGAAAATAAATCACCATATATCGATCACTTCATTTGATTTACAAAAAAATATGTGAAAATTACAGCTTTAACAAAATTCTGTAATAACACAAATTTGTCGTATATGTATCATGAATTGTAAATATTGTTTAGAACTTGCATTTCCCGCAATTTTTCATAAAACAAATAAAAAATCTGACCAAAAAGTATTAATAGCGTCATTTATTGTAATAAAACTGCAATTCTACTAACGCACAAATAAGCATTTGTTCAATGGTTAGCAACTATACATAATTATCCGGTTTCTGTGTGAAATTTCATTCCCGTTTGAAACATAATTGGCAAATTACGCTTGTTGTAACGAGGCTGCACTAATACAAAACTGATGTGGCAAAGCGGCCGTAATTGTTATACAATATTGGCTAATGTAATTTTGTTGTCCTCTAAAATATACGCGACATTTAACAAAAGCTTTATCTGAACTATAAAAGCGTGTAAGAACTAACCACACGGTAAATACTGGCTATGTAGCCGTGTATGCTGATTGCACACAACCTACTCGCAAATGGTTTTCATATAAAACTTTTATATTTTCTTTGTATCTTAAAAAAAATATGAAATATTACTCGTTACCTAAGCAGACTAAACAAATTTTCTTGATGCGTATAAAGGTATACTCGACTAAACTCAACCAGTTTTACATATTAAACAAAGCAATAAATAAAGACAACTTTGGGAGGAAGACAAGGTCTTTTGCACATACATAACTAAAACTAATTGAGTTTTAGTTTAAGTAATAAACAGCAATTCGCGAGACCGTTTACCGTTAGGATTATTCAAAGCCCCGCTTCAGTAGTTTTGTATCAAGGGGTCTATTATCACCTCCTAAGGTAAGACTTGTAGTTGTGAAAGAGGGATAACGCTCTACGTGTATTTCGCTGTCTCGCTTCCGCAATTACTTTAAGATTTGGTAGTAGGACCCCTGTTGTTAGTTAAACTAGATGCATGTCAGCGTTTAGCACGGCGGAGTTTGATTAGGTTTTGGGTAAACTGTTTATACTCCGAGTATGCTGACGATGTAGACAATGAGTTAGTTTGTCTGTTGATACTGTTTACGGTCTTAAAATTTAG
Organism: Chrysodeixis includens; assembly: GCA_941860345.1. Classification (NCBI taxonomy): domain Eukaryota; kingdom Metazoa; phylum Arthropoda; class Insecta; order Lepidoptera; family Noctuidae; genus Chrysodeixis; species Chrysodeixis includens. The sequence continues at coordinate 3,627,344 of OW796095.1, read as the reverse complement.
ATATCTGGGTTTAAATAAACTGAGTTTACTCTGTCAGAAGTAGAAGATTTCTGTTATTTCGTATATTTCAAAACATTACGTTTAAATCGATGTTTGCCATAAAATATCCGTCGCAATCAGCCGAATTCGGCAATATCGTCTTGTTGTACAGTACTCTACTGAGTATATCTAGTAAATTGGAAACAATGTAACGGATTTTGTTTTCGGAACGGAATTTCTCTTCTACCACGAGGTGTTTCTTAAATATTCGATGTTCTGTTTTCTAACTATATTTTACGAAAAAAGCTCCGACTTTTCTGACAACCGAAACAATTAATTTCCCAAATAGTTCTATAATTAACAGCAATTTCATCATCACATTTCATATCTATCAAAACCATATTTCCAATTAATATAATTCAATGAACATTAACAATCAAATATTGATGTAACCAGCTTAACACCGCAGTGTAAATAAAAGCAGTAATCCAACGAGTGGTAAGGGGCAGGCGAAAGAGGGGGTGAGGTAGGAAGGGCACGGGGGAGGGGGAGGCAGGTGCGACTGCTCGCAGACAGTGACATATTTTGTTGCTCCCATTGGAGCCAAATGTAGAGTAAAGCTAATGATACGCGGCAGAATTCTAACAATTTTTGTTCAACAACATGATTAGCGGGAGAATTTGCCGACTTGTATTTTTGGCTCTTTAGTAGGAAATACGTGGAATTTCCTTTTATGATTTTAATAAAATTTACTCTTTTTATTTGTTCATTGTAATTCAAAATTTTTTAGATAAATGTGTCCTAAAAACATGTCGCCTGCAAAGTACAGGAAGTTTGATTACAGAACGAAAAAAAAAAGAATGATTGTACTTAAATTATCTTTACTTCAATTACATTAAATCGTCATACAGCATGAAGATTACTTACATCAGACCAAGATTAAGCGTGTTTAGGAAAACGTTTACTAAATTGAATAGCGTTATTACGTGTGTATTTATCGTGTGCCAGCAATTTAACTAGCGCGTAAATCATTTGCATACTACCCGTGAACAGATTTCAAAGCCATAAAATATTTCATAGTTTCTCGTATAGCAGCCATGTTATTAGTTAGCTGACACGCAATAAGAGCCATCGTTCGCTGCGTCCGTTATTATGTCCTGCACTGCCCTGTAGTTTGCTAAATTAAAATAATTGCACTTTTTTGTGACAGAATTTGAGAAGGGAATTTTATATTAGGTATTGTGAAATTATGTTGATGTATTTTTTATCTATAATTTTAATCTCATATTTTACGCCGATTTTATTGTGTTGGGTTTTTATTATATTATCTCGCCCTGTTTTATTGGAAACCATGGATATAAATTTGTTTCATCATTATTGAACAATCTTAAGCCTTTTTTTTTAAATGAACTCTCACAGTTGAGATCGGCTCCTTTTTACGTGTTTTCGAGAGCTAAACTATAAATACACAAGAATAGAGAGACTAGTTTTAGTAGCCATCTTAGGCAATAAGTAACAAAAATAACTAGTTATTTGCAAGCGATAGTAACAGTATGGCGCTGCCAGAAAAGTTTCAAGTTCCTAAGCTTTTGTCTGAAATCCGAATCCTATATTAGTGGTAAGACAATCGGAAACAATGTCTCGTGATGTTCGGAGCTGTCACAAATAACTGCACTTTAGAGTGGTTTTCTAGCTGTTTTAAAATATGCAGTACATTTTTGTCTTTTCTTTTTCTTTTTTATGTGGAAAACACAAGCCTCTTTAGATGAAAACTTTAATTACTAACCTTTACCAGACATTCTATGTATGGAACCGATTCCGTTTTTGAAGTTAGTAGAAAAATGAAATATTTAACGTGTCAGAGAGTGTTTAACATTTTGTATTATAAATTGCCTATGATTTTCGTAATATAAATTGTATTTCGTAAATCATACACTGCACGTGTATGATTGTTATAATCATACACGTGCAATTAAAAGTTTTATTATCAAAAATATTCCCCAATTATTTCTAATTGAAATATATAGGTATCGTAATTTCTCCTTCATCGAAATTCCTAGCGTGAATCGAATTCAACAAATTTTTAACCCAACAAGCCGTTTCAAAACGACAGTACGATTGTAAACTGGTACGTCTTAGCAATTAAGACTGTTCTCATTTAGTTTAGAAAACTGCTATACGCTATTACAAAAATAAAAACAGAGAAAAAAAACACAATAAATTAGTTAAGGTATGTAAGTATTTCCTTGTGTTAAGTATTGTGTGACGTCACTGACGTCTGGGCGAGTTGGCATGGCGCGCGCGCAGCGGCCGGCCACATCCAATTAATGTTTCATCTGGTGTAGCCCTAATCACTGGTACAGGTGTTCCGCAATTAATACCGGGTATATTCAACGATTATTTATAGTTTGTTCTTGGTCGTTGAGTACTGTAATACGGTGTGTGCAGTCATTAGATAATTATATCTGTTTATATTTTTGTTTATCTTCATTACCACTTTGGTAATTAATTGTTGGGTATTTATTTTTGTTTTATAGATTTGCGAATTGAAGCACAAGTTTGACTCGTGATCGACACGATGTTTTTTGATGTGATGATAGTTGGCTCATATGTTCTGTAGCAATATCGTAGCAAGCTGTTGGTAGATATTTAGGAAATAGTTCTAATTTTCCACTTCAATTAAAAATGTAAATTTTCATTTATTAAAATGGTTTCAAAAACGAAATTTATTGCCGGAACCGTACATTCTGTACAATACATTTTTTTATTCACAAAGGCGCGAGTTCTCACACGTGTAACTCCCAAAGGGATATAATGACACCAAAGATTTCCACAAGCTTTTATACTGTTCTGTCATTTATTTTTTTCCTCAGAATACATTTCATAACAGATTCCATTTGTCAATCATTTTGATTTTTTTTTGATATACAAAACAACAATATTTCGTATAAACAATAAAGAATTGTTTGCATTGTAGGTAACCGATATATTCGATACTCAACAACTTCAGTCTCCAATGACGTGAATCTTTGTACAAACTAGGGATGTTATCAATATGCAGTTTCCTATGTGGATACATGAAAAAAATTGGTTATGGTTACTGATATAAACGCTTCAGATAAACGTTTGTTTTGGATATTTTTGGTTAATGAATTTCATTTTTAAGGAATTTCAGAAGTATACAGGATAATTTAAGGTTTGGGCGGATAAGGTGACGACGAGTCCAGTCACGACGTGTTTTATTTAAACTCCCGCGAATATTAGGAATTATCCGTATCTTTTATATCCGTTTCTGACATCCGATAGTTTGGTTACTAATACGTAGCTTCATAATATCCCTGATAGAATCCAAACTCGATACTTTGCTTTGAGGAGCGACGCAGATGTGTTGCTCAGTGTATAAAAAGTTTAACGCTACTGAAAAATCATCTTAATAAATAATACCAAGAAAAATAAGTGCCCACAATCAATTTATTTATGTTTTCCTTATACACTGGCGTTACCATAAGTGGTAATGTTATTGAACTGAAAGAAAGTTATCGGAATGCTGGCGTCGGCGTCGTGTTTCAATAGAACTTCGGAATATTCCTCTTGTCATCGCCTCGTGGCACAAGTGCAACGTGGCAGTACAATGTTACCAGTTATATTTATCTTGTCTTTCTTATTATAATATTTCCGTGTCACAATATTCGTAACCTTACTCCACCGAAACGGCTTGTCCGTTTCTTTTGAAATTTGTTGAGCATACAAATACATATTATCGGTTTGGTCAGAGAATTGGCTAACATCTACTTTTTATCCACAAATTCTTTGTTTTGGACAAATCTTTTCTTTTTACGGAAGTACTACTAATGCGCACGAAGTCGCGGACAACAGCTAGTATACTTTATATTTATAATAATGTTATGTTTATTACATAGTTATTACCTGCTGTCGCGTGGGTTGGCTGCTGTTGGCCTATTTAAGAGCTGTTGTCAAAACACTGTTTATCATTATCAAGATTACTGTTGGTTGGGTATTTAATAATTTTAGTGCGAGCTGTGGGGGCCGAGCTTTCCCGTGTGTTGAATTATAATTATAATTTATTAGATGTCGCAATGTATTTATTTATTTAACATTAATAATTAGCCATTATATTCTCTAAAAATCTAAAAGTTTTGAGTTACTAAATAAAGACAAAAATGAGAAATATATTGGCACACATTCACTTATCTCTTTACTTAACTTTTAGAGCCGCATGTGGCTTAATACAGTCCGAAAGTTGAAAGAAAGTCAAAAAAGGACCAAAAAATCTGTTTGAAAACACGTCCTTACGAAGTATGAACCCACTAGCTAAGTAGCTCTATCCATAGAAAGGTATTTAACGAGTGCGAACTCATGTTTTCTCTGCTTTTAGTATTACTAAATCCAGGATTTATGCCACTCGTATTCGATATTGGAAAATACTATATGGTACTGGTTTATACCATAATGGTCCCTAGTATTATCTCCTATTACCATACTAGGTTCCAGATACCTGTTATTTTAATAGGGTAATGAATGTACTAGGTATGTATGTATGTAAGTACTAGGTATCCTGAAATACATACATACATACATAAACGTCACGCCTCTTTCCCTTGGGGGTAGGCAGAGATCACATCTTTCCATTTGCTACAATCCTGGCATACCACTTTAGCTTCATCCACACTCATCAATCGCTTCATACACGCCCGTCGGTTTAGGGTACTCCTGACCTGACCCTTTTTTAGGAAATGAGTATTATGAATATTTGGTATCTCATACCTAGTATTTATCCGAATTTTCAGTAGCAAATAATTGTTTAGCAATGAACTGAAAATGTTCCGGCCTTGTTGCAGCATTAGTGAGTGATGATCTAATAAGCTGTCGTTGTAATATAATGGCTGCCCACAGCCCGCAGCCCTGCACAAGGGTGAGTGTTGGCCGTGGCTCAACGGCCATTGATCGATTACTCACCGGCTTAATTAATATCGGCACACGTAGAGAGCAATCGTTTTGGAGGATGGCGCCGCGTATAATTAGACTAGAGTGGTGAGGGATGGCTGTTTTAGTATTTTAGTTTTTTTTTTCTTGATGTTTCTTTCCCACTGCAGATTTATTCTGCCTTAATAATCTTCTTCCGTCTCTCTTTGTCTAAAGTGTTAACAGGTATTTTTATGTATTTTTAATAGTTTTACTGAAACGGAAAGAAGCTTAACCACCATCAGCATTATTATCTCAGCTGTGTACGTTTAGTGCTGGACATAAACCTCACCTAAAGATTTCCACAAAGAGTGGTTGGAAGCGGCCTGCATCCAGCGTTTTTTCAAAAAAGGGCAATAATTTTAGAAATTTTTGTTTTGGCCTTAAAATCAGCAAGTACTCAACGTATTGATTACATCGTGAATGCCCTTTTGCCGGACATGTTTTAATAGTAACGGAATTTTGTAAAGAATAAGTATTAAAACAACACTAGGTAAATAAAATTACAAGACCAACACACTATATATTATAATACCTACAAAGACAATAAAGACACAATAAACGAAACTTATTCAGCTAAAACAAATTAATTTTTCCACAATAAAACAGAACAGAGATAATAAAACTAGCAGAGTTTAACAGACAGATGTAATGAATGTTCAGAGGACTAACAAAGTCGGGAAAATATATAATAAAAGCTGTGTTTTCACAGCCAGCGCCGGGACCACAGTTGCAGTCACTAATTAATTAACGGACTGTGGTTACGACAACCGTAATTAAATGTTTGCACACAGATTTCTAGGTAACCCAGGTATCGCTCTGTAAAAACAATCAATTGTCACTTGTTTTTATATAATGACGTGTCAATGAAACCTTAAAATGTTAGTCATTGGTTTTGGGAAAAAAACTCCATATTTCTTTTTTGATTTACGGTTTTCGTGTGCATACTGGTTTTGTTTTGTGGTTTATTTTATTGTATCGATTGTCTGCCCTGTGTGTTATTTTAAGTAAGAATGATGGTAATGTAATAGCAGCCCTGTGTCGGGAAAATTATTTTCCCATATAGAACGTTGTATTGTATAACATTATTATTGCGTTACACTACAGCCTACAGGTTACAGCGCTTGTATTATAATATTATTACCTCGTAGAAATAGGTAAATACATTACTGCACGCTGTACTGGTATAAAAAAAAACCGTTGAAATAATATTCAGGTATCAAAATCCGCTTTTTTAAGCAAAAATCCTTAACAATGAATACAATACTTCAAAACGCTGCCTCGAATAACATTTATTTGGCAACGCAACTCACTTTACACCTAGCTTTAACACCAGTAAACGCCAAAAGTGTTAACCAAATTGGAACGATTACAAACACAAATGTCACATGCACTGGCGTTTAACTTCCAGACAAATATCTGTTTTACAAACAAAACATTTACCTCACCAGCAATGTAACCTAAACAAAAATCAATTGTTATCTCACGCTTGTAAACAAGTCATGATAAAACCCGCCAATCTTTTTACACGTAGTCCATCTTTCACGGATGATCGATGATGACTAGGTGACGAAGTCATTATAGGTGCCAAAGACACAATGTCACTGCCAAGCGCATTGTGAGTGCACCAGGAACAGAAGGGCTGCCAATACTATTGTAACCCGTTTCGCTCTATTGTTAGTTAGCCGTCTCGTATATAAAACTATTGTTAGTCAATGACTATTTCATTGTTGCCCTTTTTATTGGCTGTGTTACTTGCGTGTTAATATTCGTCTTTTAATAATTTCAGGTTTAGGTACTTGACGGATTTGAGTAGGTATTTAAAAAACTTATTAGTCCCTCAGATTCATTTACAAAAAATATAGGAAACGCATTTTTTGAGACGTGAGACGTCACGTCTCAATGCACTCTATAATGACAAGTGGCGTTATCCCCCGCTTCCATACGATTTACTATCTTTGACTAGTTATGTCTTCGTCATTTTATTAATTTAATTTAAAGAATATAAACTTACCAAATGTTTTTTTAGAAATTTATCTGACGGACTAATTCGATTGTTTTAGTCAACGCATTCTAAATAAGTAGCACTTATTGTTTCTTTTTTTAAAGGGTTTTTGTTTCCACGATTTTCGAAAGGAATCAACACAAAAAGATTCAACCATCCAAATCAAATTTTGTCAAACGCTAGATTTTTTTTTAATGTTTTAATCACGATCTTCATCACTAATTTTACAATAAATTAAACTGGTCAGACTTTTCGACGGGTCCTACGTATAGTGGTGTAACCAGCAAAACACCAAAATACGTTTTTTTGCACCAAAAGCCTTAAAATTACCTTAACTTTATATCCTGTAAAAATTATATTATTTTATTCAGTAATTTCAGAGATACAAACTTGTAAACTAATATAAGTGACATGATTTTCGGCCACACGACCATCTACACTGATGTAAATCACTTGCACCAGTGTAGGTAGTCGCGTGTGCCGCGTGACGTACGCGCAAGTGCCATTTACTCCAGTATGCGCGCTGCGACGGAGTCGGGAGCACGTTAACACTGGTATAACTGCGTTAACTGCTAACGTATTCAAACTATTCCGTGCCCTGTTTTTAGGGGTTGTGTTACTTTTTTACATATTTAACAAGTTTTATTTGCTTTGAGTAAGTAGTGGTGAGAATTCACAACAATTAAGGGCTCACGAGGTCAATTATTGATAAATTTATGCGTTAAAAAATTACAAACAAATTACTAAATTGACAGTACTAATATTTCTACAAAAGGGTTTAATTAATGTTCGCCTAATGCAAGATACAGATTGTACTGCTTGGAGATTTGTTTGTCCCGCCTGCATTATTTTTTTACGTATAAATTATATAATGTAGACGCACGGTGAACTGCATACTCTTCACACTAAATTATAGAGTTTGTTTTTCCCTTTTTAGTTAGTGGTTGTTTTTTACAGTCGGGTTTTTTGTTTTTTTTAATTACTATTTTATTTTTTCAAAAAAAATTACATTTATATCAGTAGGTATACAAAGTAGTAGTATACAAAGTCACATGTGGCGTTGTTTTATTTTCGTGATATTGTTATCTGACGTAACTTACATTATTTTAATAATAATATCTTTTTACTAATAAAATAAATAGCAATACTACTTTTAATACATTTTTTGCAGCAATTAACGTAAGGAGTTACCAAATTTTACTACTTGGTAACTGAAGAGACAATTTTTTTTTATGTACCCAAGTACATCATTTTTAAACGTGTAGAAATATTCCAGAGGTTAACAATATAACAATATTCGCAACCTCAGTTTATTTTGGTAAAGTTGTAGTACTGAAAAAACAATTAAGTTCAATCAAAACTTAACAAAAGACATTCAAATTAAACTTATAGAGGACTCAGTGGTCGCCTGCAACTTCGACCGCACGAGTGTCGGTTATAAATGCAAAACATTGCCCTCCTCTGACGCAGTCGGTTAAAAAGTCTATGTTTTAATCCAGGTTGTCAGCTAACTTGATACGAAATTTCTTCAAAATTGGTTAAGTCGTTTGAGCGTCAAAGAGTAACACACATCCAATCCATACTTATGCAACTTTCGCGTTAACTATATTAGCAGGATATTTTCAAATGTATAATATGTATATTTAAACAAGTATGACGAGTGTGGTGATGTGATGAGGCATTCGTATGAAGGGTGACACAAATCACCATTTAATACAAGTTGTAAAAATGTAATGAATTTTCCATCATCTGATTTAGACTCTAAGGTCTCATTGCCCTGTTTTTAGGGGTTGTGTTACTTTTTTATACATTTAACAAGTTATGTACACAACTATACACTTAATAGAAGCACATAGTTCGAAAAGAGTTGGACCAAGGTTATACTAATTTCTTTAAAATACCTTTTTTAGCGGATCTGCAAAGGGAGAAATAAATTAGAAACATCAACGTACAAAAACTAGTGGACGTAACTGAACAGACGTAACGTACGTAAAAAAATAGTGGAAATGCTATTTATAAGAAAAATTACATGAAATTCAAGACAAGCCAGTCTTAAAAATAAAAAAAAAACAATTAGGTATTATCGTAAGAAAACCTCTTTGAAAATGAAACCTTTTTTTACTTAAAATAAGAAGATTACATTTTTTCGTTTTATTATTTTTAAGATTGCAAGGCCAATGGTTTTATTTTTCATTATTAAGAATGCTACTATCTAATTATAAAGTGTTATTTTGTATTTTAAATGTTTTTATTTAACTTTTTGCCACACTAATTTAAATATTTACAGTTAATAATAATACAGCAAACTGTTGCAAGTAGCTTTCCAGTACTGAGTAAACTGTTGTAAGTGTTAAAAAGTCGAGAAAAGTAGATAAAAGTAGATATTATTTTTAATATTATAACTTCATATTGGTCAATAACACGGAAATACTATGTTTAAAGAGTAAAATTCTTCAGATTTCCTTTATTATAAGTATAAGCAAGTACACTTTATACTGGTATAAGTGGCCACTTATATCAGTTTACAGGTTCTACTGTAGTAAAGAAAACAAGCTACATCAATGCAAGTTAACCTATTTTCCAAAGTATAAAAAAAGAAGAAAAACCAATAATGCAGTCTTATTTCTTAAATATCAAAATATAACATACTAAAATTTCAAGTGTTTTTATTGATTTACGACAAAGTTACAAGCTTTTGAACCTTTAAACCGCTCTCTTGAAAAGTTGCATTTTTGCACTTGTACTAGTCTACGTAGGACCCGTCGTTTTGATCATCGAGATCATAGGTAGTACGTAAGGAAGAATTCATAATATAAAACCTTAATATTATCATACCTAAATAGAAGGTTAAAAACGTAAATATACGTTATTTACGTACGAAATGAAAGTGTTAGGTACATAAAAAACTTAGAGATACATTACCTAATGTAGTCTGTTGCTAATGTGCGCTCTCACTTACATCCACATTAGTAGCTACTTAGAATTCCCCTGCACATTCTGCACATTTTCACCTCCGGGCTATTTTGGTTTTTATTTTTTTCAAGCACATACTTTGTGGAAGTATGTATACGAAAATATGAATTATTCGTTTCTTTAGTAACATTTAAACATATTGATTGCTATTTAAATCTACATTAAAAAAATATACATTTATAAAATAATAAATAGGGTCCAACGGCATGTATGCTAGTGTATTAGATTCTATTATAATTTATTTAATAATCTTATTTTTTTTCTATATTCTATTGTTGCTAGTCTTGTTTACACCGTGACTTTTAGGTCGTTTTAAAAAAGCAGCCCAGTTCATGTATCCAATGACTAGTAAACGTCTATAATAAAAAAATATGTTTTTTTTAAGATTTGAATGAATAAAAATACATTCATTATTATGACACAAGGCAGTTTTACGAACACTCTGTAGTGAGCGCGGTCCGAACCTTGTGCCAAAGGGGCCGCGCGGGCGGCGCGGCGGCGTCTTATCACAGGTCATTCACCTTAGCGTAAAACAGCTGTCTTACTATTGCAATCATAATGTTCGCAGTAAGTATGTAGCATGTATCTTCAACAGTTTGATACGTAAACATTTTTAACAGGATGTTTCATATTTCCAATGTATTATTAATTTTTTTCATGCATATTATTTTAATTAATGATAAAAAAATTATATTCGCGCCTAGAGGTATTTTATGACGGATACATTGTGTGGACGACTTTTTTAAAACGACCTAAAAATCACGGTGTATAAACTGCAGACAAAATGAACGTGCCAGTAATACCTTATGAAAATTCGATATTAGATTCGTGACAATGGAAAACAAAACGAAAAAGTGTAATCTCGAAGCTTCGTAGAGATTAAAGTTTGCAGACAAAAATAAGTCAGAAAATCTTTTCAGGTTCTCAACGGTTTTCACGAAGAAGTATATTGTGTTTATTACAATATGATATTACAATTAACCGGGGTTTTTGACAATAAAGTAAGCTGTGATGATCTCTTTAATAAAAACACAACTGAAAGTTTCAGTTATTTCTTCAATTTTTTTTCAAGTGCCTTTTTTTCAAGTTCTTTAAGTGCCTGAAAAGGCCTACTAGAAATAAAAACCTTTTGATTTTGATTTCAATAAAACTATTTATTTTTGAAGGTTTTTTTTTCATCCAGGCTGTGTGGTTCAATATACACTGGGGATATTGAACCACACTGCATGGGTCTTGGATTGGTCTTGTTATATTATGATTCTGCTTGAGAGACTAACATTCTTATAAAAGAAGTTTGTTAATTTTAAGTGGAAGAGACACGCCGATATCCGCCATGTAGTGTGCCGGCCCGCTTCCTCAACTGCAACAGTTTCCGAGTAAAAGGTTTTTTTTGTGTTTTCTCTTTTATTTTACATTTTACTATCAAGAAATTCGAATCTAAAATCCCGTCTATTAATTTTAAAATTTCCATTCGTCATTTAACACTGTAAAGTGAGAAACCAAAGTTTTGCTGCACTATATTTCATATTAATCATTATAATAGAACGATTTCACGACTGACTTCATAATATTAATTACAAGAGCCCAGAATAGTGTGCGGCACGAAAACACATTCATTAGCGATGTATTGAATAAATATTACAAACACATTTCGCTACTTTAAATTTATTTACATTGTGGTTAAACATATCAAATGTAAAGTATTTGTAAATAGCTATATAAAATTACGCACATTCTAAAAGTGACAAAAAAACAATTGATCAATTAGAATTTAATTTTATTATTGGATTCATTTTTGACATTCGATCAACAGTTAGTAAAGTGATTGCACTAATAAAAAGTGTTATTTCATTTCTAGTTTTAATTAATGCAAGTGGTTAACCGTTCTAATGATAATAAATAAATGAATTGATATTTTTATAATCGAATTTTACATTTCATTATTTCATTCAATACCAGTAACACGATATTTTTATTTAAAGAAAACAAAAGCAAATGCGCGCAATTCTGTCGTATAGCAATAAATAACTGTTACAGCAGGCGAATCGACATCACTTTCGACGGATACGTCATTAGCACGCGTTCTAATTGATATTCTCTAGGCCTATAGTTGTTTTTAAATGTACGTATTAATAGATCTGGCGTCCAATGAGTAAGACAATGCAAGGCGCTTCGTGCCGGGCCGTGCGCCCGAGTGGCCGACTCTTAGAAACAGCTGTATTGTACGTACAGTCTGCAACAGGAGACGGTGTTCATTTTCTTAGACTTTTTTTTTAATACGACTCCCGTTTTAAGGGATTTAATCATTGTGTTTAAGTGACGCGGTAAGTTTCACTGGCATTAAATTCACATGCACAAAGACACCCAGACTCAGAACAAGCATTTGTGGAACGCGAATTCTTGTCCTACGCGGGGATCGAACCCGTGACACATCGCGTACAGTGGTAATTATACCAATCGGCTATCAAAATCAAAAAATCAAAATCAAAAGTCATTTATTCAAATTAGGCTACAATGTAGCACTTTTCGAACGTCAATAATTTAATAATTTTAATAGACAGCACCCCATCGCCCACCCTTCATCGCTTCCTGTGCTTTCGCTACGGGAGAAGAAACGGCGCAACAAACTCCCCAGCAGCACGCTGTCTTTCTAATACATTATAATAATATAGCAAAGTAGGAACTGTGCCAGATAAATCACTATTTTAGGTCATTAAATCTGTGCAGTCAGCTAAATAATTATATACTTGCTTCTTGTTTCTTTACCAAAACTCTTGGTTGACTAGTTAAAAATGCATCAGGCATTAAGTTTACAATTGTATAATATAAATATTTAAAATGAGAAGTGCTAAAAAATTATAATTCACACACATTTAAATTCCATAAGTTGCTGTTGTGTTATTAAATAAAATAAGCTTGATATCTAAAGTGTAGTATTATCTTAACACACCCAATTCCTACATGTTGCTAGTAGCGTAAGTACTATACGCCATTTCATACCTGTCATTGAAAAATACATCGCTGTGAATGCGAAACCGAACCCCGCATCCCCGGTTCTAGGCAGATGAGGACACTCCAGTCGTTCCAGCCGGTAAAAGTCCGGCACACCTTGTCAACCCCCTGACGAGGGTAGAGGTCCATGAGGATTACCAGTGGGATAAAAAAAAATATCAATGTGTTAACCGACTTTTCAGGGAGGTTTGGAAGGAGAAAGGGGAGGCATTTGCCCAGCAGTGGGATCTTCTGTACGCTACTAAAAAAATGTGTTAACCGACTTATGCCGCTGGCTGTACTACAATTGTACAAGATTGATTCACGGCGAGGACACTCACTCGGACGGCTATCGGCTATCTGATACATGAATATATTTTAGTTTTAAAGCGCATGTCTGATGCCGGAAAACATTGTTATTTGGCTTGGAATAATTATGAATTGGATTATTTCTAATCATGTATTATTAGAAATGAAATGATTTGAAGTGTAAAATGTCAGCACTGTTAATGATGAGATGAAAATTAAATAAAATAATAATTACAAATAAAATTTTAATTCGAAAAATTACGTTACACATTTGCTATGTGATAAATCATAAATATTTCTGTCACATTGCAATGAACCAACTACTTTAAACTTTCATAAATTATCTCGTTATCATAGTCAATAGAATATGCCGAGTCGTCACTTTTGTTCCATGAGAGAAAAGAAATTTCAGAATGTGAGGTTATTGTTAGATCGTTGTTGAAATGGTGCCTTATCCGCCACTCGGCCAGCTGGTCCTCAGTCGGTAGCAAAGCTGATATGTAACTCGGCGCATTGCTCTTCATACTCCTCATTGACCTCCTATTACAATTTCGAGGAAGGTAATGTGTTGTCGGTATCACGAAAATTTCGTCCTCCTTAACTTCGAGCAACGGCTTCTTTATCGTCTCCTTCCTCAATGGCACTTTTGGAGGTAAAACTAAAGCTTCGACTTTCTTATGTTTCACAAATAATATTCTTTTACTACCTTTCAATAGGTTCGGGTATTTTAATATGACTCCGTAAACGCAAAGTGCTCCACACACTAAACACACTAATCCGGTTGTAACATAGTATAATATTTTCAGCTGTTGAGTGTAATTAGGTTTTTTCCCATTGACTTCATGATAGACGCATTTATTAACATCAATATTACCTGACATTAGCCTTATAGGACAGAATACATAACTGGCCAATGGATCTGCATTGTAAATCCTTAACAATTGAGGGACATGACTGACGCAGTACACTTCATTTGGACACGTAGATTGATACCAAACAATACCATAATTGTCTAAATCCACTGTACCTATTTGAAGCATCGAGTAATTTGCACTTTTTGTCAAATATGTAAACTTTATCCAGGAACTATCTATATTCATCGCATCCAGTCCCAGTTCTCTAAAATGAACAATACTTGCGATATCATTTGAACGTCGTCTATCTTGAGTGTAGCATCTATTTCCATATATCGGCGAGACCATTTTTATTGCACTATTGTAGGATATATTACTATCACTATCACCGTTATAACAAGTTCCATTGCTTACGTAAACGAAACCAGAACTGCCATAAGGTCTTTCTAATTCTAATAATACTTGCGTTGGAGTGTGTAGTACATTAGGTTTAACCATTTTTGGAACATCGGGCTCGTTTGCTGTGCAATATTCTTCAAACTGGGTAAACGTTTTATGTCTAAAATTATCAGGATTTTCACAAATTGGATCAGTCATCAACACATCTTGCCTTATTAGCTCTCTTAAATTTTTATCTGAACAACTACAATTCCATAAATTATTCTGAAGGTTCATTCTTGGTTTAGGATTCACTATGGCAAGCAAATTTGTAAATAAATTGTCTGATATTTCAATTAGATAATTGTTATGTAGATACAAAATTTCAATATTTTTTAAGCTATCAAAGGCTCCTGAGCCTATTGCTGTTATTTTGCAGGAATTTAGATATAAACTTCGACAATTTTGGAGACCAGTAAAACTAGATCGACCAAGAATATTATAAAAGGAATTGGATGAGAAGTCAACGACTATTAATGAAGAAAATGTAGTCGCGCCAGTTATGCGGGCTGGGTCCCAGTTCTCGCTATTAGTAATGGATAGAGTTAACAGCGTGTCGTCCACAGATCTCAAAGGATCTCTTGGCGGATTAACAATAATGCAATCCGTCATGACGAATCTGAGTAAACTTGTAAGGCCAAGGAAACTTTCTGTTGTCCATGATCTTATTGCTAGCTTATAGAACGTTATCATTCTTATACTAGCAAGATATTGGTTCATGAAGGCGTCGGCCGGGATACTCATCAGGTTTCCATTGTTTATGGTTAATTCGTGGACACTTGACCGTAGTTGCGACAAAAAATTGGTCGGCAAAGTGTTGTTTATAAACATAGGGTTGTCCAAATGTAAAACGACATGTTTGCAATAGTTGAAGCTGGCATCCTGAAATAAAAATAGTACTTGGGAGTATTTGATTCATTTGCCTAACTAACACTTAAGAATTTTTTACACTTATACTATATTCCTTTACTTGAAGAAGGTTTTTGGTTTTTAAATAGCTCCCTATTTTCTCAACAGGGATAGTTAAAAAAAATGTTTCTTATTTGATTGATCGAAAAAAAAGAGCTTAGTTCTATGTAAAAGATTCTTACCGTAACTGCTTGCACAATATCATATTCAAAATCTCCAAAGAAGGGTGCTTCCCTGCACATAATCTTGCAACCACTGAGCAGACATCGTGGCGTGTGGTATTGTGGTTTATCTCTAACTAAGATGGTCATCCGGAATATTAGGATAAAGCTCGTCACTGTTATCCCTGCGAATATCCACTGCATCACCAAACGTAACCAGCCATGGTTGCACGATGTGTTTCTGAAGAGGAAAACAAGTATAATTTATTTTAGTTACGTGATTTATGGCAACAAGAAATAGGCTTTAATAATGACATGACGGCTAGCTATAGTCTCAATAGCCATTGTCATCCATATTTGGCTCTGGCTAAAGACATTATAAGAACAGGCAAAGAGTCATCTTTTGTCTTTTGTCATCTACAACGCAAAGCAGTTGTAGAAGAGAGACTCTGTCGTATCTTAAATTAAAATTGTTACATTGCGCTTTGCTTTTTTGTGAAAATTCAATATTCTTCATACTATCAATGTTTGAAAAAATCTACATTTAAATTATAATTCATAAAATAACGCAATTAACAACACTATAACTTACTTCACAACCGTTGACAACCTGTTGGCTTTTTCTGGGGATCCTCCACCGTGCATTCCTCATGAGAAATAATCACGGAAACAAAACGAAAGCTGTGCGTGAGTGGCCAATGAAGGGAGGTAATACAATGACTCGTACGGTAATAAGCGAGATAAGCCTTCCAATGATACTGTATCGCGCCATTAGCGGTCCCGATAAACTTTGTAAATATAAGTGATCGAGCGAACTAATTTCACGGACAAGGGCGTTTATTACTTCATGTTACATCTGATTGATCGAGCTTAATCGATCAGAATTTTTGATACTTGAAACGTGATTTTGGATTGGCACTATCTTCTTCCGACATGCCTTACTTGTACTTTGGATTGAGTACTAATCAATATTTGTGATGCAAACTTCGTATCATCCTCACAAGTTTTATCGGTTTTTTTATGGAAAACTCGAGTTGTTTTCTATATTTTTAGAATAAATTGAGACCATTGCGAAATCAAACGTTGAACTTTGAACTGTTGACTGTCTGCGTCGGCCAGTTTGAAGCTTATCAGCTAAAATCCCTTTGACAAACAGTTATAATATATGATAAGGGGATATGTTTTATTAGTGTTCGTTGAGTTTATTTTTGCAAATAATTTCACAATTCCCTTTGGCTATTATTTTGTTTACTAGTTCGCCGCTGGCAACTTCACACGTATTTACTGTGTAAATATATTATATTTTGATGTACTAGATAGTAGATTGTTTTTGTATAAGTGTAATTTATTGGTGATGACATTGTTGTCGTGATAGGATAAAAGAAGACTTAGATTCGTCTACTTTTAGTTGTATATTGCTTTATACAAGCTTTTTTGCATTCATATCCTTTATTTCTATCAACCCACTAAATACCTCTTTCACAACAACATAAGTACTTATTTAACAGATAGTGGTAGGCCATCAAGACTGGTTTGCCAGAGTTGCGCAGAGCATGCGCGAACATTCCCGCGACTCTGGCTTTGGAAATAGATTCTAGATAGGCCATACTTTTTATATACTTGAGTATTTTACTTAAGGAATAGAGTTTCCTAGGGATAGCTAGGATAGAGTTCCCTGGGAATAACTAGGATAAGGTTGCCGAGGGATAACCGGAATAGAGTTCCCTAGGGATAGCCAGACTATAGCCGGGATAAAGTTCCGTAGTGATATCGGTAACTGGTTTAAAAAAACTTTTTTCATTATATATTTTACTCGAAGTAAAAACATCAAATCCATAACGGAACACACTTTTATTTACCTTCATTATTCAAACATGAGACCCTGTCATGTTTGCAAAAACAAAAGAAGTACGACGTAATAAAAAATATTAGCAATACACGCGACTCGCACCAACTTACATAAAAAGTTCGTTCAACAACAAATCCGATTACTTTCACACGCAACCTTGGTCAGTAACACTGCAACTAATTCTGGAATTATTTATGTTATAATAATGACTACAGAAACGAATATGAAGCACTTGTAGGCCTGGTGTACTCTAAAGTTTTTACATAGGTCTTTACGCCTAATTCTTTTAACATATTTTCTCAATATCTCTAGAGTGGCACAATGTTTCATTAGTCAACTCATCACTTTCTGATTCTTTCTCTTCAAACTTCAGTCCATCGAGATCGTTTTCAGTGGATAAATCCAGTAGAATATTATTTTCTGTCCATTTTGTACTACTCAAAATATGCAAAATGTTCCTTTGAATCACGCAAGATAGTCAGTCTGCTCTTGCGTTGAATGAGAAGAGGCAAAACAGCACGTGGCAACGCGTCTTTTTCTCAACAGCAACAAATCTAAGACAATACAGATACACTGAAGTCAACAGCATTGCAGTACGCCTACGAATTCATTAATTAATTTAATCAAAACTTGTACGAGTAACAGCTATCTGCATTTGATAACCGTTTAATATACGGAACACAAACTATGAAGAAAACATCACGTGCCTTTACTGAAAGTTTCGAATCTTTTATAGTAATAGTTCTGAGAACTTTTTGCAGAATTTTCCTGAGCAAAGATAATAATATGATAAGGTCATAATGCTTGTACTAGATAAGATTATAAGATTTGTATACTGATAAGCGTGTGATTTATGCAATCATACAACCTGAGATAGACCTTTAGATATCAATGTGCGTTGTAATGTTTTTGTTATTTGTTTTCCTTTCTTGAACTTTGCCTTACGACTGAGTGCTTAACTAAAACAATGCATATAGTCTGATAGATAGATTTAAAAAAAAAAATACGATTAAATACGTATTCTTTCTTTCATCGCGTAATTACTTTTCTGTTTTAGTGAAATATCCCATCAGGTTCACCATACACCGTTTTCTTTGCGTCTTAATGCAAAAATGTTCTCGTGCTTAATGTTAATTATACCTAGATGTTCTTTTAAAGCATTTTCACTAGACTACTTACCTATTCATCCATATATTTTTGCATTTTTGTTCATTCCTTCCTGTATGGGTTGTTATTGTTATAATAATCTCTACATCACATTACAAGTTAGTGCCATGTTACCTTAAAAGCTTTTACAAGCAGATACATGCTCGACCAAGTAATCTGTTATGATTCACAGATGATTCAAGTACGTTTATCAATACTTAGAATTCTGTATATCGGAAGTGTGTTAAGGAGATAGTTTTTTTTTTCTGCCGGGTGAAACACTAATGTCATTAATCCACGCCGAGGGGAAGGCCTAAGGACATATCGCGCAGAGCATGCGCTACCAATCCTACAACCCTGGCTTATGCAGGAAAAGAGACCCGGGGTGTTTTCAGTAGGTCCCATCTACTAAAAACACCCCGGGCCATTGCTAGCGCATGCTCTGCACGACAAATACTCACTGTCTCATTGGGTTATGTATTCATTCAATGGATTTCTCAGATCAAATAGGCAGTCACTCTATGTAATGTACAGATTTTCAGCTAAATTCGATCAGACTGGAAGCCGACGCGAGCATATTTTGGAAATGTGTTTCGTAGAAAAAGGGTTAAGGTGATTTTGTTAAATATTGTTTCATAGAATAGAGATATTCACAACGAGTTTACCTAAAAACCTGATATGTTTGGTTTGTTTGCTAAAAATCGTTTTATAAACTAGTTTTATACACGATCAGTCAATTCGCAAAACAAGGCTTATTGTGTCAAGCTGACATAATAACCAAATCAAAAACGAGAAGAATGTCGCTTTTTTGTAATCAATTACTTATTTTCCTGCCACAGGCGATATTTTAAATAAACGATACAGGTCCTCCATAGATTCTATATTCTAATATTCTATCGATCATATAGTTCTTTCACAGAGGCTGTCCACATAAAACACTTTTTGCATCAAACGCACACCTGTTTCCTCCAGTTAGTTTTTGTAGCTGAATTTTCGCGAGGCTAGGCGAAACTGATCAGTTATTTTTGTTTGCAGAGTAAAGTGTAAAGAAGACAACTGTTTCGGAAAGTAGAAATATTTTTGCTTCTTGATATTGGCAAATAAGAAATGTTTTCAATTTTGTTTCGTGCTTGGTTTTCAAACACATGTTTTTTTTGTTTCTATTTTGTTTTAGATATCTATCAACTACCACATTTTTTTTTAAGTATATCATAACAAACTATTTTGTGGACTCAAACACATAATAATAATTGGGATAGGGCAGGGGAATGATGATAATGATGATGATGAAACACAACATCATAACAACATTTGAAATAGAAACATTATATCACATTTAGACACACAATCACGTTACAATCGTAAATACATAGCTATTACGGAAATATTCGTTCCCTACGGTACCCTAATATGCTCGGAGCATTATTCATATGTCATAATTATCGATGATATTTCCGACCCGGTCGCTTCCAATTCCGTGTGGATTTAAATGCAGTAACAATGAATACTGATAGGGATGCCGCGTTCGATTTGTCTCTGGTCTCTTTTACACGCCAAAGGCTGCTTACAGCGTCAGGCTGCACGCTGCGTCACAATAATTGCTTTAGAAGTTTAAGATGTTTATTTTGTAAATGGAACAAATGTAATCTCTTTTACAGTTATGTATTTTTTTACATATAAGCTCGCTTAATTTGACGTTTCCTAACTGGCGGACCCTGAGGAGAAACGTCTAAACAAACTCAGGGTTACACTGTTGAGCATCATCTCTCGGGCACGGCAAAAAGCATCAAGAGAGGCCAGCTATGACTATTTTGTACTTAATCATTATGCTAAACTATGCTATGCTAATCTCTCTTCTATACTTGCAACAATCTTACTTACTTCATCATAATCTTACATACTTTAAGAGGTTATTGGTACACCAGGATGTTGTGACGCGGCGTATCGCGTCTCTCGCTGTAGGCTGCCTGCGGCATTCGTAGGACAGGACGTCCTTTGCGTCTATTTTTTCCGCGCTAACAAATTGCTAAACTAAAATTTGAATGTTGTTTGTGCGAGCTATTTATTTTCTGCGAATTTTATTTTAATCGTTAATCGGAAATTTCCCACAGGATTTTGTTTCTGCTAGTTTATTTTTCATTTTATTCCGTTCTATCCGTATTTGATTGTTAAAAAATAAACTGCCAGGTTTGTTATTTTTTTAAATACTTCATAAATGTATGTTTTTCTATTGAATTTATATGTTACGTATGTAATGTAGGTACGTAATGTTACACATAATTTGAAGGAAACAATTTTTCATTTTTAAACAAACAGAGTTCTCATGCTGTAATAATATTGTTTTACATCATTTTGAGACATACGAACATGCAGTAAAAAGCAAGCAATTCGACAAAACCGTACCTTAAGTAAAATAAAAGTGATTTTCATCAAATATTAATACAAAATTTCTCGCACTCAGTCAGAACTGTGGCAGTTTCATAAACATCGCTACCATTGAATTACCTTAATTGGAAACTATTCATAATTAAGAAAAGGGCTTCCAAGATGTCAAAGTTTAATTAAGCAACTGTCAGTTGGCATTAATTGGTCGGCCGTTGCCCAGTGGCCAGTGGGGCGGTCGGGGCAATGACAGTAACTTTACCAAACAGAGGAAGATTGAAACTTTGTGAAGTTTCTCTTTGTATCTGTGTAAACAGAGCTATCGCGTCTGTTGGTTATAGTGGACTATGTGCTTTGGTAACAAAGTATTAGTAGGCTTACAAAGAGGTTTTCCTGGTCTCTTCTCTCGCAATGTTGGCATGAATATTGAGAGTGTGATGATTGGTTATGTGAGGTGTAAGGAGTTTCTAAAAGACTTACATTTTAAAAGACTTTTCGTAATATTTATTTACTTTTACAAAATAACACCTTAAAAGTACATGTAGCTTGTATAAGTTGCGCCTGCTAAACAGATGCTTTTTGAAATCGGAATACATTTGATACATTATGTGCATTATGAACTGACAGACACCTAGTAAATTTTATACATCTTAACTCTGATAAGAGACAAACTGAAACTATATTTTTTTTTGTCCAGATAGTTACTAAAGGTTTTTAGAAAGTTGAGCTATTAACAAAACCAAAAAAAATATCTCGCAACGCTCCTAAAGTAAACAAAGTAAACTATACAAACAGTAGACACCGAGTTAATTGTTCTTTTCGTACTTGTCAACTTAATCTACTGATCTGTCCAAATTAGGGGCGAAAAAGAAACTGATCTTTTTGAGAGAGAAACTAAATAGCTGCGGGAATCGATACACTTTCATTAGTAATTGAGGAAGACAGGGGACCGTCATTAACACCATAATTACTAAGACATTGAAGATACCATTTAAACCCTTTTTGTAGCAGATAATTAAGAATTTATAGCAGGTAAAAAAACGAAAGATGACGACGATTTGAGAACCTCCTTTTTGTAGAGTTGAAAAATACTACTGAAAGAGACATCAATTATAATTTATCATGTATCGATATTACAATGTGTGACAGAAACTATACAAAAATATTTTACATCTATACTAGTATCATAAAGAGGAAAGATTTGTGTTTTTTTGTTTGTTTGAAATGAGTAGGCTCCGAAACTACTGAACAGATTAAAAGTGTTGAGTACTACCTAATAACGCGTACGAAGTCGCAGGCAGCAGCTAGTATTCCTATAATATAACTGAACTAATACATCAATAAAATAAATATAATATATTGTCATCTGTCAATGGCGGGAAAGTTGCTACTGAAAGTATGGCTAGGTAATTCGAATGCTATTAATTTATTTTCAAAATCAATTCGATCGAAAATGTTGCTAGTTACTTGAATTGAAGACAAGGTATTTACCAGGCCTATATAATTAGATTTTCAGTTCTGTAGAATGCTTAGACACTTCAAAGAAGCACCAGTAACCATATAATTGAAATTTCTATGTATCGGTTAGTATAAAATACTACTAAAGACAATTTCACGCAAATTATTACTGAGAACTTCTAATAGAGAAATCAATGTGTTTATTTTCGCTATATTATTTGCTGAGGTAGGCAAAAGCGTTTTAGTGTACAGTCACGAGTAAATACAGTCATGTATACACGACCAAACAATTGAAGTTTAAGTACTAGTCAAATGATTTCTGAAATAGAGATATTTTCTTTGAAAAGAAACATTTTATGTTTAGTTTACGCCGGCTACGCGAAACATTTTACAGTGCACACAGTTGCACTCGCTGTTCCCTTATTCTCATAGACGATATGCCGATGCCGAGCCGGTGGGACGGCAATCCGACACGACCGGAGAGAGATCAGGTGCAGGACCTACAGAAGCTGTGATTTTTATTCCAAAACGTACACTGCATTCGAAAGTTGGTGCGCGCCGTGAGGTTTGAGCTTTTGACTTTGCAGTCGTGTGGTCTTACCTCTAGGCTATCACTGCTTCAAAGCTCCTAAAGTTGTTACGAAACATACCTAGCCTACCTACCATAGCCACGACGGAATGCCGAACGATCAATATGTGTGGCAGAGTTATAGAGCTAAATTGATCATCACGCAATAATTCATTGTATTATTTATCGACCGATAACATCATCCGACGACGCCGAAAAGTATAGTAGTTTTTTTATATAGCATGAAAACAAATGAATTGACTGGCCTGTTGGTCTAGTAGTCAGTGGCCCTAACTGCTACATTAGAGGTCGTTGGCTCGATCCCCACCCGAGCAAAAGTGTTTGTGTTGAGCACTATCATTTTGTTCTGTGTCTAGGTGCAATTTATCTATATTATAATATGAAAATATTTCGAAGTATTTAAGTATGTTCATCTGTAGTAAAGTACTCATCGCACCAGAATGAATGAAGAATACATTAGTTACGGAGACGCCATTTTAAGATAATGTTCTTATCTTTGCTGGCAGTTTATTTATTGTTGAATTTGAATAGGAGAAGCTACGTTGTTTTCTTAGTGTTTTTATTGGATTGTAACTTTATAGGTAGGGTACAGTTTTTCGCTCAAACTTCGCTGAGTTTGAGACTAGATGGCGTTGGCGATGGCGCGAGAAAAAAAAATTTTTACCACAACTTGATTAACTTTTTAACATAATTAAACTTCTGCTTTTCAATAAGTTTCATTACGTTTAACCACACAAAAACACAACCCTTCTACGAGCTTTGATCACCCTTTTCATTTGTTCTTTACTTCAACATAAAAGGCTGAAATCTTAAACAAAAGGCGAGCGCATCAACTTAATTAAATGCGACAAAAAGCCGCGACAGTATTTTGAAATATTAACAAACCTTATCAGGTCTTACGACGTTAAATCAGTGTCGCGCTGTCGAGTAACTCCGACAAAAACGTTGAATTAATGTTATGAAGGAAAAAGAATATTTATATCGCACCAGAATGAATGAAGAATACATTAGTTACGGAGACGCCATTTTAAGATAATGTTCTTATCTTTGCTGGCAGTTTATTTATTGTTGAATTTGAATAGGAGAAGCTACGTTGTTTTCTTAGTGTTTTTATTGGATTGTAACTTTATAGGTAGGGTACAGTTTTTCGCTCAATGTCTATCTATACATAAAAGCTACCTGGTACCTACCAGTAATTCCTAGAATTCGCTACAATTTTGAGGCTTTTCTAAAATAGCAATTTCGATTCATTTTCTTTGGTAACTGACATCGATAAGGACAAAACGATGTGAAAATGTTTTGCAAAATATCTGACAACAATATGATTAAATTTTTAACTTCATCACTTGAAATAAATCATATGATTCATTAATTTAAATTGTGCAGTTCAAACAAAATCCAATTATTCTCAGTCTGGTCAAAATATTTTTCACTTCTACTAGCAAGAATTCCCGAAACAATTTATTACCGTCCATGTTGAAAACATACTCAGCCGCTGCTTGTTTACAATAGAACATCGGCCCTATAATAGGTTCTACGTTAAGGCTGTTTTGCATAACGTATGTACATTGTATAAACACCATGTATACTGTGATGTGGTAATGCATTGTTGTATGGTGGTTCATAATACCTATAGCAACGGTTTAGGTAGGTGTTTCGATACAATCTGTACTCGATATTTGTTTAGTTTCAACAAAACCGTCTGTATAAAATGACGTCAGAACAAATAACCGTATACAGTCAAATAGGAATAAAAGAAAAAACAATTAAAATCCAACTATTTTCGGGCGCGTTAACGCGGGAATTAATTGCTAAAGTCAATTTCTACAGGCTGTGCGAGTTGTGGGCGCAAAACAAAATTCCGCCATAAAACTCCAGTTAGTTATTCGTGAAAATGTTGGCAACACCAGCCAGGCGTCAGGGCTGTGATTGCAATATTCCCTCCGCTCTTGATGAAAAATATGTTCCTGGTTACTATTTTTTGTTATTTTCCTTTTTTCAATTGCCCCGCTTGTTGCGACGAGGTCGTATTTTACGTTGCAAGTTACTATGGTTTACGTTAGGCGATAAATTATAATGCGGTCGGAAATCGGTGCGGATTCGATTTGATACCGGCCCGGAAAGTATTAGTGTGAGATGTATGTTTGTTTTGGGCGTTGGTTGACGATTTGCATCAGTTAATTCCATAGGTTAAGTTTAGTATATAAATAAGTGTATTCTGGGTATGGAGTTCAATCACAGAAGTTCAATCATTTTCTTCAAGAAAGCTAAACTTAATCTTCAAAGTAAAAATTGGCTAACCATACATACATTATCATTTAAGAATACATTAATAAATAATAACGTATGTATGGTAAAGGCGATTAATTCCATTTTAAAGTTTAATACAGCTCTTTTAGAAACAATTTTTGATTTCCGTGCTTTTAAAATGTTACCAAAACAGCAGCTGTTAAAACCAGCTGTTTAAGAAACATAACAATATTCTCAGCAGCCAAGTCTCGCCCAACCACTGTCTCGCCACAAGGAAATGCGATAAATCAAATGTCACCGAGAGATATTGCTTGCTTGCTTTACATTAGTTTATGACCCTCTATGTATAGCAGCAATGTATTGCATCCTATTGGTAACTACCTACAGCTAGGTACGGTGGAATAATAGACAATTGACAACGTGTTGGGGAGCTGTAGCTCAATTATAATGTTAAAACGTAAATTGTCTGACTGCACGGATAGCCGAGTAGTATAGGTCACCACGCCAATTACCGCTGTACGCGATGTGTTGTGGGTTCAATCCCCGCGTAGGACAAGAATTTGTGCGTTCCACGAAGGCTTGTTCTGAGTCTGGATGTCTTTGTACATGTGAATTGAATGTCTGTAAAACCCCCTGCAATACAAAGATTAAATTTCTCAGTGCGGGAGTCGTTTAAAAAATGTTTAAATGTGTAGAGCCGTATAGGTTGTTGTTGATAGTGATTGTGTTATAAAACAATTCTGTAATAGTAAATGAAAATGTAAATTTGTATCTATGAACAAGCTAAAAATCGGGGTCTGACAGATGTGTTGCTTTTCGTTTAAAACGGTTTTGGCATTTGGGTTTGAGTAGGTTTCCACATCTCCCATAAAATCAAACGAAACGACGCAGTGGAGCCGCGAATTTACGGTGATTCGGTGATTCGGTGCTGCCCCAGGCTAGGCCGTCCATTTGCCTGCAATATGGCGCCCAGAGCGAACCACTACTGATACGAAACGGTTTGGTCTTGTGCATGTAGTTTCACGAGATATTATCTAGAAACGAAGCCGGGTTCTAAAAGGTCGATCAGTTTAATCCGATGTCCAAATCTTATGATCTCGATTGTAATGTGACGAAACTAACAAACAATTAAGTATAAAACAAATAGGCAGGAAAACAATTAGATACAGCAGTTGGGTGATGATAATCCCATAATTAAATTGATTACAGAAACTGTGCATAAAAGTATGTATTACTCAGTCAGTAAAACTTTATTACGAAACTATAAAAATCGTTTGTTAAAATTTTGCCAGACTGCCTCATAAAATCCATTTATCTGTTCTCACTCCAAAAATGTGAAATATTGTGGAGTGCCGCGCCACGGGCGGCGGGCTAGTTTAATTATATTCTGTTATCATTACTTTTATTTAAATGCCAAGCTTAAATTGCTGGAAAGTCATGAAACTTGGCATATTTTTCTAATAAATTTTATAGTCTTTCAAAAACCTAAAAAAATATGACGTAACCTATTTTAATGTTGGCAGTTGTTGTATTTATTAATGTACTAATATTTGTATGTTTTAGGACGACCTAATACTTAGGTAATAAAATGTATACTTTGTTTCATTTTGCCTTTTATGGAACCAGCTTTCAGACTAACTAGGATTGAGTTGATCTCTGGAACACTCATCTTGATCTTTTACAAACTATTTTGTTTTGCGACATAAAATACCAGGAGAAAGACCGCAAGTGATTAAAACTGGTAGTTAGAATTATCAGGATCTTGAAAAAAATTAAAATAGGTTAAATACGTATACGTATATGTAATTATACGGCATAGCAATGCATAAATAGATATACTTGTTAAAACATTTCCAGTTCTGTTGTTAATTGAGAGGTAACTTCCATGTGTTAAACTTTAAAATTACAGAAAGGAGTTCGGTAACGCTCCGGTACTTATTATCATTACAAGTTGAGACTTGATTACACTTGAGGAGTCTGGCGTGATACTTGTGCTGTCAGAATTTACTTATCGTATGTACTTACTCGTAAAATTGTTGCCTTTAAATTTGTAGTATTTATGTATGTGCGTTTTGTAGGTATTGCGGTTTAGTATTATTGTTCAGACTTTATTGTTTGGGTTTTATGTTACGTTAAAGTAATGCGTGAATAATTCTAATCAGTTCTTTCCGTACAAACAGTAACAGAAGTTTTTATATTATGTTCGAACTTTACCAATTGTCAAACCAGTTGAATTTGATATTCCGTGTGGTGTCCGGATTATAAAGCGTAGCACCACCCCATATCCTCCACTGGGTGTCGTAAAAGGCGACTAATGGACCTTAAGACCCAGTGCACTGTACCAAGCACCTTGGGTCACCCGAATGGTGGCGGGTAAACAACCAACAATCGCATTCCCAAAGAGGGTTAGTGTCAGGCAGGCGGCCGACTATAAAACCATAGCCAAAACTTTAAGCAACATGTCTAGAAGACGTGTTGCGCCGACCCCAAGTAAAATGGGATAAGGGCAGGAAGATGATGATGAGTTGAATTTGATAGTGAATTTCTATCTGTGTAAAAAGACTGTTGTTGTTCACTGTTCGTCCCGGCTAAGCTACATGAAGGATGTTCAAAAATAAAGGAGTTACGAGTATAGCTTCAAGACAGTGCTAAAACTGAAATAGCTGTAACACGTCATGTGATAATAATATGACCATAGAGGAAATGTAGCTAAAAAAACAGCTCATAAAAGATCTTAAATAATGTATTAGGTATGGTATAAATTGCAACACTTTTAAGAACGCCCGCGGTGAGTTTTATAAGAAAGGGCTCGAATGAAGGCGACGTTGTACGATAAAGATGCCATAAATTATAATATTATTTACACTTTGCGTACTTTAATTACCCGTCTTAGTAACGTAATATTTTACCTCGGTTTTTCTTCTTTTATGAACGAAGTAGACGTTGACCTAGATCCTGCCATATTCGATAAAAAGTTGACAAATTTATTGCTTAAGTGATTAATCTTAAAAATCACCTCAATTTCTATAAATACTTAGCGTATCCATACGAAGCACATTGCTAATTCTCTTGCAGTCGCTAATTTGAGTCGTCTTCGGGTCAGTAGTCCACCCACATTATACTTGTAAAAAACTATTTAATTTGCTCCTCAAAACATACTTCAACACATGACTTTGTGTTTAATGAAACGTAAAAACTACGAATGAACAAATCTTCATACTCATATATGTTACAAAAATCAGTCATGTATAATAGGTAAAGGTAATCTTTATAGACTATTACCTGCACTAAGAGATCACATTCTTATAGTTAAACTTTTCTCATTGTGCAAGTGAGATATCACACTACACTTCACGTAGCTGCGTCACTCTTTCACAACGAGAGCCCTGCTTTATCAACCCATAATAAGCGCGTCGATCGTATAGCAGAATGTTCAGTTTATTATGATAATATTTTCAAGCCATCGTGCACTAATGGGCTATCGACCCAGCTAATGCTTGTGGCTTACGTAGATTAATATTTAAACTTAATAATATATCGAACATTAGGAAGCACTCGACCTGATAAGAGGGAAACAAGCTGGAAAACTAATCTGTTCCGACCTAGTTTCACGCTAAGTTTTTGATCAATTTTGTAGTACTTTTTATCTCTTGTTTGTTAAAGTATTTTCGGATTGCTTTTAAGGGTATAAGACTGAGATTTATTCGCGTGGAATGTAGGCATGTCGAGATTGGTATAATTTTTCATTAAGAAAATAACAAAATATGTTTTTATTCTTACCATAACAATCACAAGAACGTGAACAAAGATAAAACAACGGAAATATTTTTATTAAAGTTTTAGCCCAACATCAAAATGTTAAAAACATCGTTCTTATGTTTCTCCTCCCTCGGAAGTTGAGTAAAATGATTCAATTTAATTGAACAAACTTCTCCGAATCATTGGATTACGGTTTATTTTACTTCGTTCCAATTTTCAAAGGGATTCAATTAATTGTTGGGAGAGATGTTGCGACGGCAATTTTATTTTCGGTCTTGTTTCAAACTTTTATGGAAGTTAAAGAAAATGTAGGTACAGTATCTATAAAAAGGTGGTGTGGAGTGTTTGATATTTAAGTTTTACGAACACTTTAGACAGCTTATATATATTTTTTACCGTGTTGCTAAGCATCAAACACACTCATAGTCGGTAAAAGCATCTGTGGAACTCATAAATTCTTGTCCTACGCGGGGTCCAAACCAGAGACTTATGAATATTACCATTAAAATAAATAACGACTTTTTTCTCATTTCTTTTCTGGATACACGAAGGCTAGAAATGCGATATCTTTGTTAACTTCATCCATTATATTTCGTACGCTTATGTACTAAGTCTGGTCTATACTTCAAAAAGATACAATGAGATACACTTAAGTGCCTAAATTTTACTGAAAAACTATTCAGAATAAGTATGTTCCACAAAAGAAGACCGCTTATTTTTACAAAACAAGACTCCTCTTTCAGATCATAATATTTGTAAAAAATATGGTGTCGTAATAAGAAAAGTCAGTAAAGGCTTATAATATCATTATTGTATTGCTTTTTGGGTAGTGTACATGAAAAATGTTTTAAGTGTGTACTACATTCTGTAGGTAGGCGCTATTATGCTTTTAATAAACCTATCTGCGTCTGGATCTATGGGAACAGGACGATGCTAATGAGTTTTAATAAAAAGTCAAATAATCATAGTTAAATTTTTATTTAAACCGAAATCAAATAAATACACCTTTACAGCAAATTTTCAATATTAGATTTAAATTACCTACATTTATATTAATATTAAATAATAAATGTGACTGCAAACCTACATACTGGAACAGGTTAAACGGGAACAACAAGATATCAACGAATACTATTATTTTAATTCGAATAAATGCTGATTATTAAATAATACTAACTGATATACTAGCTGATATATCTTAATACTAGGTACACATATTACAAGCGATCATTCGTACAACAGTGGAATAACAATGAATATATGTTTATATAAACAACACACATATGTAACAGTGAATATAAATACTTAGTACTAGTTTGATATGCAAGGTTTGTGGTGCCCAATTGATTACATTGCTCCCACCTTCACGATATGTCTTATGCTGGTTCTTTTTTTTTAATCCAATGAATATTGGTGTGTATATGAAGATATTTCGAGTACATTTATTAAAATTTAGAACGAGTATAGAGTAGTGATAAACTTGTATAGATTTACTTAATAAATTATTTAAATTAAGACCTCATTTTAGTTCTGTCAACTTTTACGTCAACCGATGTTTTAAGATTTTTGGTGTTTGGCTAAGTTTATTTAGTAAATCGAATATAAGTTACACTGAATTTTTCTTTTACAAGACCAAGATTATATAGATAATTTCCTTCACTATGGACTTCTAAAGTAGAACTTCTGCCATTGTTGAAGTGAGATAGCGCAATACACTGCGCATACTTTCGTCTCGCTCCTACCTCAAAGTTTCATAGTAAGGGCAAATTTGTCAGCCGATATGATGTTATGGATGTTATAACTTCAGAAACACGACAAGAAATATAAGTAAGTATAATACGAGATATAAGTATAATATTAATTAAACATCTATCCTTTGAGATATTATTCATAGATGTTAGTAACGAGACGGTTGCTATCCAATTATACATACAATTGAGTCAATCGTACAGATATGTATGTAATTATCTTGATATCAGTATTGTAGGCAGATAATTGATTCATTAGTAAACGCCAGATTTAGATACATTCAGATAAATACCTTAAACAAGCTGAGCCTCGCATTCTTCCATTCCTCATAGATCATACCGTGATGTTTTATCCTATACCTATTGCTGTTAGCTTTTTTCCAGTTATTACCAGTATTTTTTGAGGTCAGCTTGATCTACCAAAACCAACTCTTCAGCTTTGTAATATAAGTATAGATGTATAAACAGCTTCTATCTATCTGTCTGTAGTACTATCGTGGATAGTCGCATGGAATGCAGTGAGCTTAGACTCCAAGAAAAGACATGATCTTATATCCACACAGGCAGAATCAGGTGCAAAAGGTGATGTATAATATCTCAAAACTTAGATTCGATTCTTAACCCTAACTTGCGTCGGATTTCATAAAAAGCTTTAAAATACAATTACAATAATCATGAACATCAGAATACAGTGCAACACGACACATAACATCGAAAAACGTTAAATTTGAGACAAATATTAAAGATTAAGACGGTTCATGAAATATCCTTATACATTATCAGGTTATACGACTCTGACTACGCCTTAATGTACCAATAAGTGCAATATATTGTATATAAAGTGCAACAACCACTAATTACGTGTATGACGATAAACATTCAAGCTTCAACATCGATTATAATAATATATATAAGGTGTATAATATGTACTACATATAATATAGGGTGTATAAAATGTGTCAATATGTAAATTGAATAGAATAAGTATTCAATCTCGCGTCTTACATCATTAACACATTTTTTTATAAAATATGTGTGGGATATGATTTGATGTATAATAATAATTTTAATTGGGTTAAATAAAGATGTTTGGTCTCCTACAGGTAGGCTGTGAAGGACATCAGGTCATAAACTGACTGCCACTTCTGCAAAAAGGTGCTTAAATGGAATTGACATTTGAATTCTTGGAGAAAAAATTGTCTTTGGGCAGAAGAAAAATAAATATTGATTTGGCCACGCATTTCTGTATGAATTTGTGTTACATCTCTTACCCATTAGGTTTAAATGCTGACTTCTATGTCAGATTTTTTTCCAGCCAATTATTTAATTCAAGTT
Source organism: Chrysodeixis includens (assembly GCA_941860345.1). Classification (NCBI taxonomy): domain Eukaryota; kingdom Metazoa; phylum Arthropoda; class Insecta; order Lepidoptera; family Noctuidae; genus Chrysodeixis; species Chrysodeixis includens. Next base: position 3,595,226 of record OW796095.1, on the reverse strand, counting down.
TCATTTAATATTATTAAATGACTTTAAAACGTGAATATCTATTAAAAGTATTGCTTTGTTCATCTTTGACTATCATTCCAAATCGCTGTATTCACAGCGGCCCAAAACAGTTCCGAAACACTATTTGACCAAACTTACTATTATCCCCAAAATTACGAAATTCGAAGGACACTTTAAGTGTAAATGTGTCAGCACTAAAGTGCGTCAGTATATAATGTATTAAAAAACCTCCCAGTTTCGTAGTTTCGTAGAGAAACTCTTCAAATCTCAATCCATGTCCAAAAATCCCGAGGTTCCTCTTTCTTATCCAAATATACTCATTTTAAGTAATGTATATCATAAATATTCTTATCATTAATAATTCAGACTAAAGGATATGTTTTAGGTTACATTTTTATCACTTGATAATGATTTTGTTAATCACAGGGCTCCGAACATTTTTCTTTTTAGAAGGCTGGGACCAAAAAGGTTCGTAATGATTTTTAATGTCTTCACGTCAGGGTCGCCAACTTAACAAAGGAAATATGTTCAAAGTCACATTTATTACTCCTCTACTTACTAACAATAAACTATAAACATACATCGAGTATTAACTGAACTTAAAATAATTTAAAGCTACGAGGTTAAAACAATATATCATAAAGCTTCCCAACTTACAATTAAAAACAATATATTTATCAAACTAAAATTACTTCTAATAAATAAAAAACTTATCCCGGACATACGAACTAAATAATTTATCTGTCAAGAGCTACAAATTAACAAAATACCCGAAAATAATTACCACTGAAATGACCGAAATTCATCTAACACTTAGTTTACTATTAATTACTAATTCTACATCAAATAGAACATTTATTTTATGGGCTATGTAATATAATAATCAAGATAACATATCCGTATCCATGTCGAAGCTAACTGCCAGAGAACAAATTTCAGCGTAAGTATTATTTTCAACTGGTAACATTCACTTGCTATATAAGAGAAGTATAAATATATGTAGTACGAGGCAATACCTGAACCTCCAGCCCCTCTTACATGTACCATAGAATAATATCGTAATAGTCAACATTGTAAATACGTAAAAGCTTACTAATAGGCTTTACATAGTAAGGGGTAAACGATAAAAAATATTAGAAATTCTCATTCAAATTCATGGGAAGTGTAAATTTTTAAATAAAAATGTTCATTGCTAAAGATTGTGTAAAATACCTAGCTCATCGTGAAATCACATTTTTTTACATATTTACTTAAGTTTCTTTCATGCTAAGGGCATGCTACGATCATCAAGACAGTGAAGCAGACATCTCCAGCCTGGCCTCTCCCAACTATGTTAGGGTCGGCATGAAGTCTAACTAGATCCAGCCGAATGTCAAAAGTTACACGGAGGATCCGAAAACGTTACCCCCGCTACCCAACCACTGGGACTTGATCTCTTAGAGTTAGACCGGCTGTCAGGCTATACTAACGACTGTCATACACTTGTATATGAACCGGCTTATCGTGCTCTCCGGGGCACGGAGGGGGACTCGATGCGTAAAGAATGGTCACCCATCCAAGGCCTGACCTCTACAATCTCTCGATTCGCATGGTAACTAACGAGCTGAGTCGGCTCGAGTCCCTCAAATACACGCCTTCAGTGATACCTACTAATGCTAGAATGCCTGGTGTTAAAACGTGTAGTTACCTACATTTTGGAACATTACTATTTAGTAAGGCAAACCGTTAGAAGATTTTCTACTTGTAAAAATACTGTACCACTAACTTACCGCTCTTGAAAAACGACCATCTTCACTTACCAAGCTACCGCTCCGTATATCTACATTATTTTGTTTATCAGCCCAAAATTGATATGTATCGTAGTTTATTGCACAAATTCATCACTTTACAAAGTTTTCAACGAAAAATACAAACGTTGCGAATTGTACGCTTCGCGCCATCCGGCCACAGTTGGCGCGAGGTTAACCTTTCGCAAGAAATTAAATTAGGATTAACTAATGAAACATTATGTTACGACTATTCTAGAGCCATCTAGCGGCGACCACGAGGAGGGCGTTGGCCGCGAAGCTGATGGCGGGGCAGGAGGGGGGCGCCGCCGAGGTGCGCCCGTACGCCGGTTTTCGTTTACAGCTCATCTTCTCAAGAGGCATCTTAGCGACGCTGTACTCCCGGTGCTCGAGGGCCATGGTGCAAACAGTGCGCTTCTTCTGCATCATCTCGTCATCTCTGTCTCGCAAGCCTGCCAGCCAGGCCTCATACCACGCCAGCTCGCAATCACACACCAGCGGGTTGTCTGCGACAAAATTAAATACTGAAACTCCTATAACATTTAAATTATGAAAAGTTATGACATCCTTTCGTCAGAGCTTCAATGACATCATGAAATCCTTCAATTCGCTTTCACTGCATCATCACATAAAATTGTAGTAATTTGAAACAAGCGCCGACGATAGTCGTATAATCTGTGAGTAGAAAGAACATCTTACCCATAATATCAACCACTCGAAGTGTATCCAAAATCGGTTCCATTATCTCTTCGGGGATGTGCTGCAGCTTATTGTTCTGAAGATTGAGAGTCTCCAAGGAGTTTAGATTATCGAAGCCCATTGTCGGCAGTTGGTGGATCCTGTTACAACAAAGTTGGTAAGTTTAACCTACTTATCGTTTAAACTTGTTGAGAACGAAGTGTAAGCGGTTGGATCTAACATTTACGTTATCTTGGATTTCGCGTGAAGTATGATCCTATCTTTTCCAATAATACGAGATTCTATAGCAACACACTACATTGTGTATAGTTGGCCCAAAATAAAGTAACACAACGATTTTGGCTGCCTATTATTTAAAAAACAATTCAATATCTGTCAAAAGTTGAACACCAGACTAAAATTAAAGTAAAGATATTAGTGCTCTAGTAGAAAAGTATTATTAAAACAAAAACAGCCAGTAAAATGACATAAGAAAAATAATCATCCAAATCTCACGAGAAATAAATTAGTAGCACAAAACCAAACCGAAAGAGCAACAGGAAAAGAAAAAATATTAATCCTTTACCTCTGGAAAAGCTATAAGGATGTAATATACGTTATTTACGGCGAAGACTTTAGTATTTAATCAGTACGACGTAAAAACGGCCATTACGTGAAATATTTACTCTTGCTGCTTCATGTTTTTTATTTCCTGTACGCTTTTGGGATTTGAAACGAACGAATGGGCTATATACGTTTTACTTGCCAACGTGAATTTGGTATTATTTTTAAATCGCTTTTTATTTTCTTTGGGATTTCTGAGGTACTTATTGAGGTCGTATTTTAGATTCGTGGACTTACATATTTTTCTGCATGTTCAGGAACGTGATGGAGTCTCCATAGCCAGTGAATGCGTCCTCGCTAATGTAGGTTATGTTGTTGGATCGAAGGTCCAAGTGACGCAGACGATGCAAAGGACGAAGAGCTTCCGAAGGTATTTCGTGAAGACGGTTATCGCCAAGACGCAGGTATTGCAGGTTTTCTAGACAAAAATAGGTAATTAGGTAACTGCAGATATCAAATTTTAGGGATATTGATGTAAGTTTTCTTAATAGAGCTAGTTTACCTTCAAGTCCAACAAAGGCTTTTTCATCAATCCTTTGGATTAAGTTTCCTTCCAGCTCCAACGAGTTCAAGAAAGTGAGATGTGAAAATACCTGTGCGGGTACCTCGCGGAGCTGGTTATGAGCCAAGCCTAGAGAATCTAGGCTGCGTAGACCTGAAAAGTTAATATCATTAAATGCCAACTTCCATCCAACAATATGAATGAGTCTACTATTAAACGTAAAGCCTCCCCTATTTGAGGGAAACCAACCATAATCAAATGTGAGTAATATTGTCCAACCCTCGGTGTAATCCCTTAGATGTCTTTTACGACACCCGTGGGAAGTGACGGATCGGTAACACCCGTAAAAAACAAACATTATACGGAAATATACTTAGATGAGACAATACGCAGTGTTGCAAGAATAAGAATTATTATTACCTGCAAAGTCGCCTTCGGAAATAGAAGCGATACGATTCTCCTGCATTTCTAGCTTTTTCAAATTCTCGAGTAAAGCCAGAGCTTTTTGCGGCACTGCTGTCAAGTCGTTACCGCCAAGATTCAGCCGTTTTAGTTTTCTAAAAGCAAAGTAACGCTATATCCCCCTTCTTTTGTTATTTTAGTACCTAAACATGATTGCAATGTTGTAAAAATGCAACATTTTACACCATTTATATGCAGAACGAGTTTCAAATAACGGATTCTAAAATAAATATCGGTTGATTTTTGTTACAGGTTTATTATTTTTAATTTTTAGCATGCATGAATAGGGACCGTTTGAAATAAAATCACCCGATACTTCGGAAAATTGAAATCCTGCCCCGAGACCGGAACAATTCAATTTATATTCACCAATCTCCTAAACAATTTACAAATAGTTCAACGGGTACAACATAGAATTTTATTTATTAACCATGGACTATAAACATTTGTTTATCAATATGTGTACCAGTGACTCTGAATATTGCAGTTCTTGTTAAAATATGAAAGTTTGATATTCAAATTGTAATTCATTTGAAAATCTGTTGTGTCTGTTTTTCTTATAGTTCTATAGTCCAATTATAACATGGAAATGTACCGCGCATTAAATACAAAAACAGTATTAATTACCACAAAACTAAACCTCATTTTTCTGTAAGTTACCACAGATTTGTCAATAATTTCTGCTTCTTAGCTTTAAAAATACTATACGGGCCATTCAAATCGTATATATTCAACTTACTTCTCGAGTCCTTTGAAAGCTTCGCCGTCGACAACAGATATCCTGTTCTCGTACAACGTAAGTATCTCCAACGTGTCTAGCCCCATGAATGCCCTGTTGTGCACCGCTGTCACCTAGGAAAAGATACCTTTTAGATTCATCTTCAGTTATATGGCTTTTCTTGTTATTTTTAGTAGATTTTTATTCAGCATCTTATGTTTTTACGACAGCGTCGTTGGTGTGACACAGTCGCTCTTATGTTATCTTTTTTTGTTTCATTGCAAGAGACTTTTGAAAAAAAAAATAGAAATAATTATATTGTTGTTTTATGTGTGTCAAGTTTTGACGACAATTCGATTTCTCTGTAAGTATGTTTTTAATTGAATTAAGTGCGGACGTGTACAAGCACTTTAACATAATTGCAATATACGGTATATTTTCCTTCATTCTGACATATTCGACATCTTTGTAAATATTAATTTCTTAAAAAAAAAAATTGATTATTTTTAAATATGTAAGTAAAAGACTCTATGGCTATTAAATTATGTGCTAAGTTTAAAAAACACTTTTGAATTTAAAATCGTTCTTGTTCAATTTCAAAATCAAACGCAACATTGAAAACCCTATCTCTGACCTACATCTTTTTTTCGTTGATTCGATTAGGATTTTCTATGTAAGTGTGTAAGTAAAGAATCGATATTTTGGTACTTACCTTATTATGGTTCATGTTTAGAATGAGCAGGTGATTGAGGTGCGTGAAAGACGAGGTCGGTATCGTCGCCAGGCTGTTCTGCGAGACATCCAGCTGTGTTAGCTTGTTACCTAAAAGTAATATCATTTATTAGCATGGTGACTAAAATTAAATATTTTTTACGCTCAAAGATTTGAACCTAAGCAATATAGGTTTTCAAAACCTGTAGAGTAGCTCTACAGGTTTTGCAAACCTATGAGGTTTATGAGTGGACGCAATTTTTTTAGTTTATTGAAAAAAATAGAACTTGAATGATAAGTTATTTTTGGACTGGGCCTACAACCACCAGACTGTCGCAATTATGAAAAAGAGACACACCACTAAGCCGTGAAGTGTTCCGACTCCACAACTGAACTCATTAAGTTTGGTAGGCTCCCAGGTAAATCAAAAACTTTTAATTTCAAGTAGATCTTCTCAGGTATTAGCGAAACGTTACTGACTCTATTTCCTCTACATTCTATTCCTTCGTAAACTACTCACCAATGGAGCTGAGCGAGGAGTCTTCTATAACAGCCAGGCTGCTGTTATGTACAGTCAGGTGGCGGATGTCCAGCCCCAGGAATATGTATGACGGCAGCTTCGCCAAGTTGTTGTGGCGGAGCTTCAGGTAGAAGATTATCATCGGCTTCGCGCGGAGAGTGTTCATTGCCTGTGGATAACGAAAGTATTAGCTATGATGGCTTTATTTTGAGGTTAGCTTTTTTTGAAGGGTTTGTCGTTCCCACTTTGTAAATTAAATTGGATGGTATCGTCGTCTTCTTTCATTAGAAGTAGAAAAAAATACAATCATTCAAGATCTTATTGAACGAAAATGCATTGGTCTAAACTTGTACACTCTTATGAAAACACAGTTTAGTGTATACTGAAAGTGTATGAATTTGGGCATAATATAGTGACAAAATCGTATGTTGATCACACTACGCAAACAATTCATTATAAGTTGTTCTTATCATTGATCGTGCACATGCAAGAAGCTCGAACTCGAAAATAATTTTCTTTAATGAAAAACAAAGAACATTATTTTAATTTAAAATGTTGTTTAGCATACTCATTAATATTGTTCTCGATAAAGTCACGCAGCATGAACTTTTAATTAATAAAATAAGGCGTTGCTGAATTCGAAGTAAATAATACCGTTACAATTTTGGTTTCGTGTGGAAATATATTCTTGCTTTATGAAGTAACACGTAAAAAGCAATTTAAAGTTTTGCGCATTTCGCAGTCAAGTGAATTTAATTGAAAATAAAATACCTATGTAAAATGAACTTTATACACAATATACTTAACACACTAAATCTAACCTCAAACTAAGAATAGCTTGTATTATGAGCACTAGACCACTCATACATATACTTCTAAATACATACATATTTTAGATAAATTACACCCAGACACAGATCAAACGACCGTTCTTATCACACAAGCATTAGTGCAACGCGGGAATCCAACCCACAACTTATGCATCAGGACCTATACAGCAGTCAGGGCCACTAAACACAAGATCAACAGGCCAGTCAAAACTATCAAATGTGGGTTATGAACTTAGCTATACAATTTACAAGACTTACTTTCTGTATATGCTGCTGTTCAGTGAACTCGCAGAGTATGTCGAGGCCGTTCTTCTTGACGGTACAGCTGCAGGGCGTGATGGTGTCCGGCACGGGGCACTGCTGCGCGCCCTGGGGGTGTGCCGGCCGCGCGCACAGCACCACGCAGCACACCACGAGCCAACGCCAAACCATTGTGGATAACCTGCGTTACAAAAGAGGTTTATTGAGTCAGCTGTTGTGAGGCAAGATTTTCGAATGTTTGATGTAACGAATATCACCGAACTTATTGGTTAGTTCGATCTTGACTTCTTGACACAAGTCTAAATCTTTGTGTGCCGGTTTGTATAATATTTATTACGTTTGTAAAGTTTTTATAAACTAACTTTTTTTTTTGTAGTTCTCAAAGTTGAGTGTATAATAGGTGAAACTGAAATTGGATGCAATCTAACACATATTCAGCCTGACTTTAACCGTATAATTGGCATTTTTTTTAAGTTGTTTTGTTTGGTTCTCATTCATTCTCATCTCTCACGTCCGTGTGGTGTCCGGATATGAAGAATAGCACCACCCCATATCCTCCACTGGGTGTCGTAAAAGGCGACTAATGGACCTTCAGACCCAGTGCACTGTACAACCTTGGGTCACCCGAATGGTGGCGGGTAAGCCATCAACAAACGCATTCCCAAAGAGGGTTAGTGTCAGGCAGGCGGCCGACTATAAAACCATAGCCAAATCTTTAAGCAACATGTCTAGACACATGTCTAGACGTGTTGCGCCGACCCCAAGTGAAATGGGATAAGGGCAGGAAGATGATGATGATGATGATGTTTGGTTCTCATTATATATTTATAAAGAAAAGTGAAAGCCTAGTTCTCATTTAGAAACTATTCTGAATTTCAGTCAGCGTTGTTTATTTTACACAGATTTAAGTCCTTGCCAGACACTTTCAAGTCACAACAACAATTATCTTACAAAACAAAAGTTCGTGCAACTTTAGTCCCTCAATTCCTTTTTGGAACACTAAGGTGACGCAATTCATTATACGGAAACCTTTGTTGGACAATAACAAAGGAAACAAAATAACAACGACGTCTCTGTCAATAACTTTCTACATAGTATACTTTCTTCCAAGTAAAGGGCCAGTGTCAGATATCTACACTGGCCACTTTGTTTAGAAGAAAATTAAACGTTTTTTAAGTGAAATGCTAATACACCTTTTTTTTGTGGGAAATCATCAAGTGACCCCGCCCGCTGTGGGTGCAGCGGGAAGGAGTGTCAGACTTATACTGATTAAAACCCACTGTTTCTCCTGGAGCCCTTTGAGTGTCAGGGTCGCGGTAACTCTCACGAACATCCCGCAGCCCCGACAGATGCTAACAGACCTAACAGCCATTTTAATGACGTCAATTGACAGTACATTTCTATTGCAAACATGCTGCTTTTGACGTTAAGATAATGATAAACCAGTCAGTTGGCTTGGTTCCAGTCCGTAGGCAATTCGAGGAGGTTAAACGCAAAACAATATTGAACTAAAAAGTAAAGAAATTTGAGTTGTAAGCCCCTAACACCATTATATGGACACGTACAGGTAACGTAACATAAGCAAGCGTCTTTGGAGACCACCGTTTCTTATAGAACTTAGAGTAAAATTTGTAAATTTTCTAAAGTTTTTTTTAAGACAAAAATACCTAGTCTAATACACAATAAAGTGTTATTCGGACACGAACACGACAACCGACATTGTTACACATTTTGAATGTCAAAATCTTATTCAACCCCGAATATTAATGAACGGTTCGGCAAGTTACGTCATTAATATAAATTAAGGTTTATAATTAAATTATTATGTCGGCTTCCGCTTCTAAGAAACTAAGGAACATCTGACTATCTGGGTAAGGTGTAAAATTTTATCAAATACCTACATATATTAAGTTATTGACGTATTTTATAATAGATCGCGTAATAAGTTAAATCGATTACCTACGGATTAGAAAGATTTTAGGTTAGGCTCGACTTCCATAAAAATACGTAGCCACGCACTAATTAATCAAAAAAATATGACTACTCACAGGCTAAACTATAGACCTAATTCGAGGAACGCTTTAAACTTGAGCAAGCTTCACTATTGGAGAGTTAGTATACGAATGTAAACCCTAATGGGTGTTTGACAATAAAAAAGTCTAATTAGTCCGTCAGAAAGTTTTCCAAAAAACACAAGATACGTATTTTTTTATTAAATCAATAAAAAAATGGAGATATAACGCATTAAAGATTGTGAATTGTATGGAACAACTAGTAACGTCACTTTTCATTAAAAAGTGCACTGAGACGTGATGCCCTACAAGATTTCAAATGTTATAACTCTCTGTATCGCCTTTATTTTTTATTAACGCGACAAAAAGCCTATATTTTTTGAAAATCTATCCGATAGAATAACTTGTGTTTTAAATATCCTCGTCAGTGAAATACTCAACAGTAAATATTATAGTTTTTAAATCTCTAGCTGTACATTACTCCATTCTTGTCGCAACAGTACTCTTACAATACTAGCTCAAAATTCTTCAAAGATTTCCGTTGTTAAAATTTTAAACGACGGAGAATTTCTCAAGTCTTCTTTTGTTTCATCTTATCCCGGCTTTAGAACGAGGCTTCGCTACAAGAAGCTGTTACATTTACATTTTAGTTCTGAAATATTTTCTCGAGTTTGAATTTGAATTTTCATAGAACTTGTTGCCTTTTCTTATGTAAAATTCAGATTACTATTTTATATTTGTTTTGAAAATTGTAAATCTTTGTTGTACTTTTTGTTTTAATTATTTATTAAAAATGAATGAATCGGTACGTTACAAAACTATTTCTTAATATACGAGAAACAAACTTTTATGTTTTGCACTTTCATTGTTGTGATTTTGACTCGGGAACTTTATGCGTGACTTTGATTATGCAGTAAAAATCTTTCAGACCATAATTCTATTTCAGCGTCCATAAATCCGAAACCCTTTATTACTCGTAAGGCACGTATCAAAAAATAATGTTCGTATACATTTAGATTGAGTACGTACGGCACATATTGGCGAACTGAATATTCTATCGTTGGAGGACGAGGCAGGAATACTGATACAGTCATTCTGCGCCCCCCTCACGTCGCCCGCCCTTAATTGATAAACCCCTGTTAGCTTACCTTTTTAATAATATACCTACCTTTTTACTGACCCTGTCTCAAGAGGATTTTTTGTGCTTTGCATGCCCCGATTGGCTTTTATTTTTTTTTGTCTTTTTGTTTTAGATTTTCGTTCTGACAAGTTATCAGACAAGCTGTATTAATTATAGAGTCAAATTTAAGAGAATTTTAATTACGTGTTTTGTGACTATATTTTTGTTCATTAGTCAATTTAGATACTTTTTTGACACAGTCTGAAATTTTCGGCAAATTATACAAAACTTTCTTTAATGGTGATCGAAATTTCTTTATTAGAAAAAAAACCAGCGAGCCGTTTCATTACAAAGCGAACCTAAAAAGTCTCAAAACTTGGGAAAACGCAAACCTTATTAACTAACTTGTTTGTTTGTGCTTCCTTGCGCTTAATTTGATTCAAAATCGACTGAACGGAATTAGGACATTAGTTTTATTTCAACAAAGAATTCAAGACAATGAAAAGCAGAGATTCGTGTTTAGGTTTGACCAAAAACTAATTACCTTAGACATTTTTTGTTTAAAACTAAATCTATTATTAAAGCAAGACTATTGTCATTGTAGAAGCGAAAAGGCGTATCACACAAAAACATTTTGTGGTTTCCACGTTTCAAAAAGTCATAAACGCAAGCGTGAAACAAGAAAATGTACCAATACGTTATTAGAACGCGAATCACACGTAGTGTCATACGTACACAGAGACTTGTGTTACCGTAACATAAATCAAACGTGCAACACTACCGCTTAGGTAATGCATCAATCAAGCTGAACAGAAAAGCCATTAGGTACAGCTATTACGACAAAGTTTTTATCTATAACGAAGCGTAATTGTTTGAGCGTTTGGAAACTTTGAAACATGCATTTTCTTCTACATTTTTGTTGGTACACTAATGAGTGATGTGCTTAATTAAGAGACTTATTGGCGGTGATAAGGTTTTTTAGTAAAAAGAAGTATATTTTCAGGGTAAATATAAGTAGTTTATATCCTGTAGTTGTAATTATCAATATGATGATTTGTTAACTAAAGTTTTCAAAGAAATGTCTGTTTTTTTTTTTGTTCTAAGCTATTTTAATTAAATAACTTAGGCATATCATTGTGTGCATATTTTAGGTTATGACCTATTTATTATGCTCATAAATAAGTGTAGGTTAGAATAAATGATTCCCGATTCATCAAGGCACTTCAGTAACAACAGCGTAGGAAGAGCTAATTCGTATGCACGCAATACCTTCAAGAACCGTTCACCCACGTTCACAAACACAAGACAATCGGCAGACTTCGGCTAATTCCGTCATTTATTCGTGTAACCCCGGATTACATACATAATACTTACGTGTGAGTGTGTGTGCGTGTCAGGTCGGCAAGCGATTATGGTGTGGGGGCGAAGGGTGTGCCGATGTCATGGGGCACTAGGTCATGTTCACCAGAGTCGTCCGTGGCCCGTCCCTGCCGGAGATTGGATTAATTTAGTACGAAACAAACGCATTCAGACAAACATTCGGTATGTGTGTGTCAATGGACGAGATTGCGAGGTATCCTTCGTCGGTTACTATTGGATACTCTGACTAATGTGTGAGCATGTGACGTACGTTGTTGTGATTGTTATAGGTAGGTATCTTGGGGCTCGGCGTTGAGTGGTACTAACTATGAGTTGATAAGCGCTGGGGTCTGAGAATACTACTGTTTATTTGAGGTTATGTCAGACGTCTGTTCGTATTCATATTTAGTACTGACAGTAAATGTAAAGAAGCTTGTTTGTTATGGTTAATGATCAAACTAATGCAATATATTATTGTAAACCTTTATCTTGAAACATTCTATCTATTAAAGAAAATCGCATCAAAATGTATTGCGTAGTTTTACAGATTTAGCATATATAAGGATAGACAGACAGCAGAAAGCGACTTTGTTTTAGAGTATGTACTGATTTAGTAAGGAGATAAAAATAGCCTATTTCCTTTCCTAAAGTTCAAGCTAACTTTAGGAAAGGAAATAAGCTATTTTTAGCAGTGACAACTATCATTGACGTAGGTGGAGCCGCGAATAAATGATACAATTTAATCCGGAGAAAATTCACTTTGTTGATACATTTTATTCCTTAAACATTTTTTAATATGTACAAAAGGTAATTCGGACATTATTTAAACAGGTAAATTTGAAAGTTTCTGCTTACCAAATAGAATTAAATCAGCGAAGTCATTTCAGTCCTTAGGGAAATCTAAAATGCCGTTTCAATATTGTGCGCTTTCCTTTAAACACCCTCTTTGGTACTTTAAAATGGGCTAATGCTAGTATAAAAAGGTAATTGATTTTTCACGGTAGAAACTATATTGAATGTCAATGAACTTTTTGAGTTTAAATTATTTGGGTCGTTTCATAATAATAGAAAAATCATAATTGAAAAAATATGGAGAGCAAAATAAAGTCAAACAATTTTAAAAGTTAGCCTTTATATCACAAGAGGCTACTTTTTGGGATAATTATTCATCTATTTCATACAAATAAATTTTAATAAATCCACCTATCCCGAGTCCTGGTCTTAGATATGGATCAAACCCATGACCTCCGGTACTGATGTCTGTGTACTAACCACCAGACCAACAAGCCAGTCAAGTATTGCAAAGTAAAAGAACACCAGTATAGAAAAAGCAAAAATATTTGCTTTTCAAAATTTTCCAGTTTCCCATTGCCTCGATAACGGGACATAACTTTATAACGATGGAGAGTTGCGTCAGTCCCCAACAGCGATACGTATTGCATTCACGCGACACTATTGTTGTGATGGCAAAGGTTTAGCTTTACGATCGAAACTTCTGCGGGCTGGCTCTTGTTGTCGTCACGAATTTATTTATAGGGTTGTAAAGTCTGTCTGTCTGTTTATAGAATTTTTAAAAAGGTTTTATTATTTAAGTGGTGGATTGTATGTTGTCCCTGTTCGTTGTTTCTTATTCGCGCAGATGTTTAATTTGGACTAATTGTTTAAGGTTTCGTGTATGCTATGTTTACAATTTATTGTAGTTCAGAGATAAGAAATCTTGTGTCTGCCTTTACAAAAATAAAAGAAAAATGATCATGAGTTATAAACTTCTACAACGAGAAGTAGTACGCTAAATGATACAAGATCCAAGCAGTATGCAGAAAATCATATACACATATATGAAAGCAACAGTTAATGTTTTGTAACTTAAGTTATTAACTTTGAAACGTAGCCTGCACGCTACGGCTACGGCGTAGCTCTACGACGTAGCAAAAATTCTCTATACAAAATACGCATCACTGTTCGTTTCTAATCTGCCCGCATTATGAATGGACAATACAATGCTTAACATTGTATAGAGATCCGGTAATCCTGTAAGGGATGGAAGTAAGCCAACCACACAATGCCATGAATTATTACCCTTAATATCCATGAAAAAATATTTTGTAGAGCTTCAATGCGTATATTAATTTTATTCTTCGTAATTATTTTTTTAGGCATACGATTCAGACACGGACGTTATTTTTATTTTTGAGTACTGAAATAATTGTATGGAAGAAAGGCGACATAAAACTTTATCAAAAATCCTTGATCACGTTTGTTTTTGATCCACAATTACATTTATATTGAAAGTAAACCTTAATAAAAAACTGTGAGATATTATTTTATCCAAAAAAGAGGTCGTTTTTTCTTACCAGCTACTTTATTTACTACTATATTTCGACTAGACTGACCCCTAGGGACAAAAACAATTGTCTCATTGTTCTCTGGAGGCAGATATAATGTTTTATTAAATTATTATTCCTAATATAACTCAGTGATAATTTTGATATCATTTGCTGACTAAAGCACATAAATATTTATGTCTCGACCTTAATGAAGTTGTATAAGATGTGGGTGTCGTTTGGAACATGTAGGAAGATGTGATAAATATAGCTAATTTAGGCCTACATATAGACTGAATGTGACTTTAGTAAGGTTATAAATACTTCATTTAAGTTGTTTCTATTACTAGAAGGTAAAACTAACTTAAACTGGAGTTCGATTTATCGATGAACTGCAAATAAAACCTTTTTGAATGACCTTTACATTTCATATTCCTTTACATTACATACCCAATACAGCTTCTACTTCAATAATAATTATAAACTAGCTTATATACGTCCCACTACTGGGCAAAGGCTTCCTTCCTTTTAGGGAAGGTTTAAGCATTAACCACCACGCTAGCTCACTGCGTATTCCTCTCAGATTCCAATTTTTGAAATCTAGGTTTCCTAACGATGTTTTCCTTTACCATCGGTAGCGCCTTAGAATAATTGAGAAAGAAGATACCTACTATAGTTATATGTACATATAACTTTTAAAAAGTCACATTGATACTTGGAATTGAACCTGAACCTCATACATAAAAATCCACACATAAAATCGCGAGGCCACCGTGACATTTCTACTTCAATATACTCATAAAATACTAAACAACAGTTTTAAACCGGAAAACAGTAAATTCGAAACGTTGACGTGTCCGTTATCGGGTCTTGATGTATTGCAGTAATCGTTACCGGCAACATGAAAGGTGTACGTTACATCCAGTTTAATTGTGGACTCGCTTTCATATACGATGGCTACGTTAGGTACTTTATAAAACATAAACTGTATTTCAAATTTACTGTTGCGATGGAAATTGTTATTGTATTTGAAAGTCATTCGTCTGTTACAGTCTTCACAAAGAACTGATAAATACCTAATTCTTATAAAAATCGCTATGAAAACGTTGTTTTCTATTCCTTAAACGTTTAAACCAAAAGCAACGTTTACTTTATAAATGCACTGTCAATAGATATTGTGAGTACTTGATAGTCAGATATCATATTTATGGTTTTAATATTGACAAGTATTTGACGAACTCTCAAAACTAAGTGGCATTAAAATAAATATAATATGATATACGCAAACAAACCGCTCAACTAGTGTGGTATAACTAGTATTTAGATTTACTTAGGTTCTATTTAATTTTCAATACAAAATAGTACTTGATATAAATTGATATTTCCTTTAATTGGTAACGTTGTTTTGATCCTCGTCGCTACGCTACCTCCAACAGAAATACATATTTTATTAAGAAACTAAAATTTATGATATTACAATCAAATAAATTATTCAAAAGGATTTTTGTAATTAAATAATGATTTTTATTTATCCTCGCATACTTATTGGTGTTACTAATTGGTTCTAGGATACCTTATATTAAACAATATTGGTAAAAAAACAACGTAATTAAGTAATAAACAATAGTTAATAGTACTCCTTCCTCCATCACTCCCCCCTTTTGACTATAAAGAACAAACATTATCAAATAACTTACAGCTTTGTTTACAAATAATTTAATACAATATGTTACACTTTTATACTAAATGTGAAATATCGATATAAAACGTTGGCGTTGACAAACTGCTATGATTTTTAGTCCCACAATAAACCACTAATGAGGAATACAAAAAGACTGCTGTAAGTCGCCAGTAATTGGTATTTAGCATGCAACGCTGTTGTGCACACGTTTTACTGACTATTTAGGTACAGACACGCAACGATTTGTGCATAATTGTTGTGAAAAGTACTTAAAAACTCACAAATTGTCACGTGATATACTTAAATCACAGTACAATAACGATAGGTCGTAACATTTTTTTTATTTCCAAACTCATTTCATTCATTACTTTTTTTTTGAGTTTGACAGCTGTCATTTAACTGTCAGTTTGACATCTGTCATCTGTCACTAGAGTTGGATCAAGTTGCATGATACAGCCTACGAGCTACTGGGCACAATCAATACGCAAAAAGTTTTTTGCTAACTGTCTGCTGCAGCCTTACAATGCTTGCTAAAAGCTTTTCACCCGGCTCTTACTATGTTTTTGTCTTTTTGTCGTGTGTGTCAACCACCGTGTGTGAAACACGCTCAGCCGGATTCAATGTAAACAAAGTGAGTTTTTTTTTTGTGACGTACCTGCACGGACGTTGAATGTTTGAAGAGTGAGTGATGTTTGCAACACTAAATCGATTATTTTGTTTTGAATGTACGGGAATTGTTTTGGACACGCTACGGGATAAAAGGCAGATTTTACTTAAATTTGTTTTGCCGCAATCTGACATCTGAAAACATTTGTTTGAGTAGAAGGTTCAAATAGCTCAGAATACTTAGAAAAGTGAGACTGTGTCCAGTATTTCGTATTGCTGCAAAAGTGTTTTAAATAGAATTACCAAGAAACTACACAATCAATCTACGCCATTGTAGTTTTTATTATTTAGTATTTTCCTTAATGCGACTACGGAAATGATTCATAAGCTTTTGTAACACTTAAATTGTGACCTAAGTCATTAAGTTTTTACACAATAGGTAACAATAATGCTTATATAAGTTCTGTTGCGAGAAGGTTACTGGGTCACGTAAGATATTAAACGGAATATAAAGCTTGAATGAATTGGCAATAATTTGTGTTAGGCTGGGCGTACACTAGAGGGTCTACCACCTTTAAAAATAAGACTGTCGGAGTTGTGGCGAGACATTGTCGGTCGTTCTACGCCGTATATAGAGCCGTTTCACCTCTATAGCTCGCCACCACAGTTTTTTTAAGAAGTATCGAATTAATTATTACCTTTTTTTACGAATTCCGCACGAAGAAATTTAATCCTTGTATCGCGGCGTTTTCGCAGACATTCAATTCACATGCCGAGGCACCCAGACTAAGAACAAGCATTAATTATTGTGGAACATACAAATTCTTGTCCTATACGGGGATTGAACCTGCGACACGTCGCGCACAGTAATAATTGGCGTGGTGACCACTCGGCTATCCGTGCAGTCAAGCTACAATATAAATGCTTGAATCTGTAAATGTTTTCAAACAATTGTATAAAAAGACCAATTATTTTGACAGGATTAACAAAACGCGGCTTTAAAAGTCAGTTACATTGGGTTCGACGGATTTTGCGGACAGTACAGTATTGAGTAGATTTTGCTCGTTTCCATTTTTGACGTACAACTCTCAAAGCCAAACATTGATTGCGGACATCGCTGTTTTTTTTGCCCCACATGGCAACTAGAAAAATACCGACACGAAATTGTATTCTTCTACAATTATTCTACTGCATATTTCAGGTGTGAAAAGGTACCTAATGAAACATACTTATACATTCCTACTTGCTAATACCTATAAGGACTAGTATATTGATACAAAGATGTCTTAGCATGTGGTCAAAAGTTGAACTTTTGTCGTTTTATATGAAAAACAATTACTTTTGACAGAAGTTGTGCAGCGGTGTAGTGTGTTTTTGATGTTGTCGACAGGATGCAGGACATTTCAGGCAACAAATTGGCGATTGCAAATATGTACGTGTCTATTCGGTCCGTGTTACAAAGCAAGAAAAAATGGTTCAAATTATAAAATCCAACAGAAATTGAGTTAATTCTTTTTAGGAATATGCACACCTACACATAAATAATCTCTTGATTATTGATCGTCGTTGATCTCATCCACGTGATAAAAAATCTTTGTAGCTCTTTACAATGATGTTCAAACCTCCTTGTTGCAATAACGTAAACATACATACTGTTTAAAATAAGAGATTACTCCAACCATCAGTTACTATAGGCACATCCCTTCAATCGCTTTCAATCCCTTTAATCGATATAGAAGAGGAGCAACGCCCACTTGTTCCTTATTTTCCTTTCATCTTGAAATCTGAATGAAGATCAACACACCTACGTCAGTACGTAAACGTTATGTGTACACACGTATTTACTGGGGATGAAACACGTCGTGTGTTTGTTTAGGATAGAAAGTACTAAGCTCTCCCTATCTGTGTTATTTTTACAGCGAATTTGTTGGGCGCGTAGTGATAGTGTTGCCATGGTTACCAATTTGAGGTTAAGAGAGTTGATTGGCTTTTAGACTTTTGTTGTTTTGTCAACTAACTTAACATTTTTTTTTGGCCTGAAATAAATTAGAATCCACAATTATTTGTTGAAAATTAGACCGTAGGTCGATGGTGAGACGAATCGAAACGATTGAAGGAAGTAAAATGAGGCTTACGAGAGTCATACGATACTTAATCACATTAAATCCTATCACACTTCCATATGCGTAATGCGTATTTTTTTTTCTTTCTGGTAATCGACGTATATTAACGTATTAAATTTAATGCGAATGGATATGACACACTTTGTATAACAAACTATAGACCAGATATCAAACAAACGACATTCAACGATTATTTACCGTCGCTCGTAGCTACACTTTCAAATGGGCGACGATTATGACATCGTTTGAGGAATTGCCTCTTTCATACATTCCTGTATTATTTAGTTACCACGTAAATAGCGACCACCATCCCAGTAAGCTATATTTTATTCAGTTACCTACAGACAGCCTTCGCTGACAGACAAACAATAGAATATTAAACTTTAAGGTAATTTATTTAAGAGCTATTTTCAAGTAATTTAACTGGCAGCGGCCATAAATTTCCGAATACAAAATTATTCATAACTGTTAATGTTAATTAAATTCAATCCTGTTAGGTGTTCCTGCATTAGTTAGTGGCGGACAAACCTAAACATAAATATTACAACTATTTGACCAAATATTCGATACAATATCTATTATATAAACAACAAAAATGTAATAGAAACGTGGATTTTTGGTCTGAGAAATGAAAAAAATACTTTATTTATTAGAACAAATACAATTTTTTAGAAGACAAACGGGTCATATTCCCGAAAGTTTAAAAACATTAAAGACAAAATTGACGTCATATTTTTATACCACGACAAGTCATTTGAGCTTTTCAACGAGTTTAATTCATAATAGATCAGTTATCACAATTATTTATTAACCGAAAATGCATTCAGCCTCTGTACTGATACAGCTAATCCAAAATGTACTTTATGTCGTACACAATTAGACATCATTTTGAATACACTTTATCCAAACAAAGCTGCGGTGATTTGATCATTGTCAATTTATCATATCAATGTATAAATCCTATGGTTTAGTTAACTGCAGTACCCTTAATTGTGTTATTCAATTATCGTAACGTAATTTGTGAAACGACGAACTAATAATCACATTGTTCGATTTTAATTAGAATATTAAATCAAAACGTTTATATTGCTTTTGCTCTTAAATGAATAACGGTGTTTTAAGTATTGTAAAGGTTTGTAAAAGTATCACACGACACTTATTTTTGCGCACTTTCCGTACTTTGGCTGTAAAAATGTCCTCGCATATTACTCTTATATCTCACGCTTAAGATTTACAAAGTAACTGATAAATTTCCTGAGTTGACGAAAAAACCATATTAAGTGTATTTTGAACACATTTTGATGTTTCTTCAATTGTTTAAAATAATTTCCTAAAAAGATTTCCATGCTCACGCGAAACTTCACGTAGATAAAGTAGGGGAAGATCGGGTAGCCCCGGACACATAAATGAATTGCAAATAAGAAATAAATTAACGAAATTATTGACTTTAATTTGTACTTAAAATAAAATTAGGAACTTCTTTAATCATATTAATAAAAAATTAGTAATTAAATTACATTTTGTAACGAAATAGAGTAAGAGTTATTAGGTGTTATTTTTTCGGCATCGCAAGAAGTGGCGGGTAGCCCCGGACATCATACTTAATGGTGGCCCAAACGTTTTTTTAGCCTTACAAACGCCACAACTATAACAAGAATTCGATGCATCAATATAAACGCAATCTTTATGGGCCCAGTCTTTGCATTCCTGGCATTGAATGCAAACACTTACTTAATTTTAAAAATGTATGTGATAACTTGCGTCGAAGTTTGACAGGAGCGGCGAAAATTTTATGGCCGGAACAAAACATTCGCTCACGGCTAACTTACTCCTCACTCACGCCGCAACTGAACGGCATTCGTTTTTGTTCTTAATTACACAAATTAACGATAATAATATATCTATGGAATGCGTTTAGTTTCTTAGATATTAAAATGTCCGGGGCTACCCGCCGTCCGGGGCTACCCGACTTTCCCTTATAACATTTGGGTTTCAAAATTGCTTGTCATGCTTGGTCAAAATATACGTTATATTTTGACCGCTTGGTCAATTATGTAAATTATATCCCAAGTACCATGAAGGTACAATCAATAACAATCGACCTTCGACAAATAGTTTTATTTTCTAAAAACGAACTCAAGTCAAAGGCGAACAAACGGCTGAGGAAATAATAACGTTAATTAACACGAAAAACAAAGGAAACGATCCCTTCCGTCGCCGAGGACTTTATGAGGGTGACTGTACCGTACCATGTTGTTTTACGAGCAGAACTGTACACGTGTTTTTGCTGCTACAGTACATACATACATATACCTACGTATATACATATATTATGTTATGTTACGTATGAAGTTTACGACGTATAAATATACAAGACAGTTTTGTCCGTACATACGTTTTCCTGTTTTGTGGGAACGTCACACAATGGTAACAACTGGAGGAATTCGACGATTTGTTTTTTTATTCATATTTTTGTACAGAAAAATATGTTTTGAGATATTCGGTTGACAGATTTCTATTTGCAGTTTTGTTAAGAAATTGCAGCGTTTTTATTATGTTTATCTTATACGAAATTCCTGTTTTCGCATCTTATACAACATAAAAGTAAATTCCTAGTTTATATGAATACTTATTCTTTACCTATATTTGTACTTTTTAACACAGAAAACTGATTACTAGATTGGTTGTGACTTTTAACGCTAGCCAATTACAGTCATGATCAGTTGATTTGACAGCAGATTCAATTGACCAACCTTTCAGGACCCGGTGGTAAGCCAATTTTAATAGCCACCTAGTAAAATTTAAACTACAATAAATATCATTTTTTGATGTGATGAAAGTATGTTAACAGTAATTTTGTTGCGTGTTACAGTACGTAGAGATTCGTGGAAGGACTTGGGGGAGGCCTTTGCCCAGCAGTGGGACACTAAAGGCTAGGAAAAAGAAACACCCTGTAAAGTATTCTGTTACAACAAAAACAGACCTGTTCTTTTCCAATTGAATATTGAATATTCCTTTAATAAGATGTAAACAAATGGCCAATATCATTTATATGGATAGGCCTATCAAGTTTAAAGGGTTATTAGGTGAGTTACAAACACATAAGAGTTTACATTCATTGCCAATCAAGCGTAATAGTTAATTTCGTATGGCCCATTATATAAACCATACGCCATATATTGTGGCTACAAGAGTTTGGTAATTAAACTCACGCGTATATATTATAAAGTACAGATAGCAACAGAAGTCGGTCTTCTCTTTTTATTGTATAGTTGATTTACAGCCTGGTGTTAGAATGTTGAAGCCATATAGGCAAGTCCGTCGAAGTCGGTTAACAGTGTGATTTTGTCTAGTATGTTCAACTATACGAGGTGTCAAGCCCATTTTGTTACTTGATAGCATAACAGCAATTAATTGTATTTGATTGTGTAGTACTGGTTTGCAAAATCGGATTGTGCTACACGACTTCTGAGGGCCTAGTACTCACTCTAGTAATATGTCTCGGGAGTTGAGGAAAAGAGACATCGCTCTACACTGTGTATAACGTTGTCACGCTTCTACAACTGCAATAATAACACATCAAAATGTTTTAGAAAACCCTTTGTTGCTGACCGTACCAGAATTTACTAGAAGTAAATAAGCACTCATTTAATTAGTACATGAGCCCCACTTGTTTTGAGTAATGGGGGATTTAGACAATTATAATTGACATAAATTAAGTGGATGACGTAAGCAAAAAGGCTTTAACTTAACGTGTGTAAAACAAAAATAAAATGCTTTTAAACGAATGTTAGGCTGATAAATATTTGTGGCCGAAACTAAATTGGTAAATAACAATATTCACAGTTTATAACTGCAAATGTTGACAATATTTATTCATAAATAAAAAATATTAAGCCGGCTCATATTCCATAAATATTTTATACAAAAAATACTGGCAGTTTAAATGTAAAATATCCAGGTTCCAAATTTAAATAAATATGATCCAACAACGAATGTCACAAATACGTTCTGTAAATCAGATATTATTTTTAATATGAATGAATAAAACAGTGTTGCCAAGCATTATATAATATTTATGTGCAAGGGTGATAAAGACAATTTAAAAATTACATTAAATTATATATTTTTATAACAAATGTTTATGTTTGTTTTACAAATAATGTGATGTAATTTTTTGCTGGCGCTTCAAAAACATTTACTCATATTTATTTAAACGATACCAGACTTTATGTCAATACTTTTACCGATATATTGTTTACATATCACAAAAAAAAACATAGAACTAAATTCTAAATTCAAAATATCATTCTTCGGGAAGTTTGAAAATATTGATTTTCTTTCTTATTACACTAAACTTAACCATTTTCTGTCAATCACGTGATTAATAACGTAGACCAAAATAAAGTTTTAAGTTAGTCAAAAACATTTTTAGATTCCGTCTTCTACCGATAAAAGCCAGACTAAATCCAATTCTGGAATCGATTTTCTTCCATTCGGTTTTACTCGATAACGTGACTATTTTAGATTTTGCAGTTTGCCGACATGTTCCACTAAGCGTTGTAACTTTGTGTATATTTTTAGTGACGTCAATAGTCGAACTTTTGATACAGTAATAGTATTAGCAAACTTGTGAGGTTGTGTAGGTATTAGGCAAAATAGACATGTTGATAAATTGCACACAAAAAAGACATTTTTTTGCCCACATTGTTTTTTAATGTTATATTATCTGTATTTGGTATTATAATAAGATAGGGTTGTTTATTTAAAATCTGATGAAGATACAATCTTTCTTAAAAAACAACCGTTTTATGTTTCATTCGAGTATTATTTCTTTATCATTTTTTCGATGCAGTAAATAGAGTTAACGGATACCGAAACAACGTAACAGATACGTCATTGTTTCATAGTTTATTTTTAGCCTATGATGTCTTAAATAACTTAACAATATAAAAATAAACAACTCATATACTTGTTTAGATTACATTGGTAGTTATGGTTAGTAGATAATGATACAGTTTTGGCATGGCCGACATCTTCACGTCAATTGATGTGGTCGGCCTTGGAGCAGCTCTCCTCAAGGCCAGGCGGGAAGGAAGCACCAAATAAGGAACCTAAACTGACAATTGTATTACTATTCATATATTTATTTAGATTTTGTTTGTGACTATTGTTATTATACAGTTAAAAAAAGTTACTTTAATTTCGTACCTATATTGTAGTTGTTATCAAGCAAAAGAGTTGTGTTTATTTTTGTAAATTGATCTCCGCAAATGCTGGAATATAGGATTCTTTTCAGATAGTTGGGATTTTTAAAAGAAGTTTTACTAGTATATAGACGGGGCTACGTCGTGTAAATTGGGCCTGTACTTTTTATGTTAGAAGCTGATAAAGCCACGGAGTTGAACTAGTTAAAAAAAAGTGTTTTGTTTCACTATCTCGTGTTGACCCAATGATCTCGTGTTGTAAACATACTAATCGATAGTTAATTTAAGGGAAATAAACAACTATATAAGGGAACTAGGGGCATGATGGGGCCATGAGGTAAGACGAGGTCACGCACTCATACGAAAATCCCAACGTTCCTATGACACGGCGCATTAGCCAATCAGAAGCTGCTATCGAACAATACTCAGTGCGGCCATAACAGTCGGTGAGAGTGCGTGCGTTCTTCGTTTATAAACTAATTACTGCTACAGTGCATCTAATAATCTAATTAATATAATATTATGTGCACGTGAACGACATCAGAAGAAGGTAAGAAAAACAGTTGAACTCATTGTGTTTATGCACTTTGTTTTTACATTTTACTTGCTGTTGATAGGCACATCCAAAATCATTCTAGTCTCAAGCACTTATTTTAAAAATTTAAATATTTAAAAAGATAGTGACAGGGGCAAGATGGTGTAGGTCCTACGGGGCATAATGAGATTCATCATGGCCCATCGATTTTCAAACAAGTTATTACTTAAACATTACTAGGTTGTGTTTTGTTTTTCAATTTACAGCTAGATTGATTCACAAAAAGAAATTCATCATCACAGCCTAAAATATTGACCTCATTACATTTTTCTTTTTCAGATAAAAATGGTTAGAAACTACAAGAAAAAGACAAAAAATCTTAATAGATAAAGTTATGACAAAAAAGTCAGGATACAGGAAGGCGGCCTTAGACCATAGTACCCTAGACCCATCTTGCCGCATTTATCATAAACCATCTTACCCCGTACGTGGGGTAAGATGGTTTTTTTATGTGTTATTAAAAAATAATTAATAATGAAAAATTGTGATGACATGTCCGTCCAAAGAATATGCCAATTTGTAGTTGATTAAGTAACTAATGTGCCATAAATAAATGAAAACATTACATTAATTAGATCTGTGTATTTTTGTAGTTTTCCCTTAGCGTCCCCATCATGCCCCTAGTTCCCCTATAGGTTATAATATCTTATGATAAATATTTTTGGATCAATAGGTTCAAGACAAAACATGACTTAAAAATTAAGACTATTTTAATCAAAAAATAGTATATGTAGTCTTGTTGTTTATGGAAAATAGAACTTAGTAGAGTGTTTTTTTCTAACCCAGGTTTTTGAACTCAAAAATATATTTGTACGAACATCTTGTGGGGTACAACAACTCACCTGCTCCTATAACTACCAGTAAATGCACACAGCACTATAAACTTAATATGATACACAAATTTTCAGTACAAAATGTTTATATTTTTCACTCACTCAAGAAATTCATTCAACACAGTCAGATAAACTCTTTATCTTTGAGCACTCGAATAAACTTGCTTTTAAAATGTAAAACTAAATTTTCTCACTGTGAAATGACTGAATGAATAGCAACACAAAGTAAACTTAAAAATGTAATATCCCACTTAAACACTGTAATCTTTAAGTAAAGTACCTCACAAACATTCAGTGACACCGTCGAATAGTTTTATCACTCACACCTACCATATCACTCTGTTCGTATTACATAACACTCCCTCTAAAAGCACTTTTACCCGTAACAGCGCAGAAATCAACCATTATATTTTATTGCGAAATGCACTCTGCGAAACGGTGACTCGCAAAAATGTCTACACTCACAGTTTCAAGCTTTTTTCGAATGTCAAATATATCTGCGCAGAACGTCGCACGACTGCCCAGGCCCCTTCGGTTGATCATATTCTATTATCATTTGATAGGCCACCTCCGTTCTGAACCGAGTCATTGTGCGAGGAAGTGTCGTATCGTTTTGTCGTTGATAACTCGATTCACGTGTCGGCAGGGACTGGTCACCAGTCCGTGTGAGGCGAGTCGGTGAACTCGTCATCAAACGGATTATCAACAAGAAAAAACATTTCTTTGAACAATGGGACTCCACACGCGCCGCCATGGAACTTAATATCCCGTTCACGTGCCGACCGTTTTCACTCAAGACTTCCTCCTATCCCTCAAAGAGACCCATTCAATAAAGAAGGAAAGTGGAAAAGAAGCACGCATAAATAGCGCATAATTGTGCGTGATAATTTCATTGCGTGTTTACTACAAAGCAATCTACACTCGATTCACAGAGACGGCGAATTGGATCACGTATCCGATTATCATTACAAATATTTGCCTAACAAATAGCGCGTGCATTTCGAATCAGTGTGATTAACCTAACGTGAATTGGATGGAAACGTGGGAAACGTTTCTGAACCATTTCTGACATAAGTTTAGTAAGTGGGTAATTTCGAACGCAAAATTTGTGGATTTTGACTTTAATATTTGGCACGTAACTTTTACCGTATCATTTTGAGGTTAAACATCTAAATCTAAGTTTTATCTATTTCGAAATTTGATATTGCATGCCTGATGCTCATCACATGCAAAATTCTGAATGTAGAGCAATAGAAATGTAATGTTTGTGTTGACCTCATAACAAATGCTTCTTGATTGGCATGCAGGTGCCACAAATTGCTCTATAAACTACAACAGCTCCTCAATCCGTGCAGAAAGGGACGCGAGACCTCTTAAATATTCAACAGGAGATGCAAAGCTGATAACTCTTCAAGTAGCACTTTCTTTGAGACTAAAAACTGCTTAGTAAGCGTTAAGAAGCAAGAAAGCAATCACTTGTGAAGTGGCCGTAAATTATAACTTGAAATGTAAATCTGGCTGAATACATTTTTTCTTTGCCATTAAAAAAAGTGATCTTGAGAAATTCAGCATGTTGGTATTATTCTTAAAACTAAAACGAAAAACAAGTGATTTTTTAAGAACAACTCAAACGTCGGTATCTGTTTTTTTTTTCTTTTATTTTTGTTGCAAGCCTCACTAATGGAAAATGGTGCCTCGAAAATATCTCGGTTATTTTTCTATCTAGGTTTTAAGTAAACAAACGTTTTTGTTTCGGTTATATAAATCATCACGGCAATGTTTTACCTTTCCATTCAGCTTGAAAGTTTCAAGCAACGATTATTTTATGTATTTATAAGAATATCGTAGTATCTGTCAGGTTTCCAATCTTAAGTTGCAATTTTACGTTCAATTCATGTTACAACAAGTACTATTAACTAAATAGATTTATATATTTTACTTGAGCGATCCCTTTAACCATCTTAAAGGGAAGGTTATCCTTGAACAACTTTCCCTGGTCAGGCAACCCAGTTGAGAGAGGGTAAAATTAAATGTAAACATTACGCACGGTTGTTTTCTGAGCATCTACAACAACGCCGTATATTTTGATGAGTTCCCTGAGACCCATCGTCCTCGGGAAAACCAGAATAACCACAACATTGTACATGATACGGTATATGTTGCGACCAAAAAGATTTAAACAATAACATGTGTTAGGTACGAACTCTTTGCTGTTTTTGCTAAGAAAATTAAAAAATAATACGACGAATTTGTGGCTTAGCTTTGGCTGATGATGTGTGGCTCGAACGCGGGAAATTTATAATTCGAATACCTACAGCAAAGTTTTGCTCAATTTGAATTTAATTGTTTAGAACGTTCATCCTTTGCGAGCTGGCAACGTCGCATTTTTAAGAAAAAAATGGTGATTGTCTTAATTTTTGTTCTTTAAGGTGTTTATTTATATTGATTTATTGCAAGTTTCAAGAAAAAATCATGGCTTCATTATGCTGTTCCAAAAGTTTATAACAGAATTCCATCGTAACATAGAGCTAGGAGCTGTGGAAAACCTATTACGTAAGTTAGTTAAGCTTTAATTTTACTTTTTAATTTTATTTTAATTCTAGTATATGTATAGTGTATTTATACTACCTATTGTAAAAAAAATCTTAGACCTATATTATTATCTGTATAGATATAATTTTACACTACAACAAAATTACTTCACAACTTTTCACACAAAAATACTTAGTCATACCTGTCGACAGAAGTACCAACGACACCTATTTACAAAGTATTCGTCACGTACATAATCCGAACTACAAACTTGGAAGTTTAAGTAGAACCTTAGCTACAGTGGGGTAAGTTGTATCGGATAATTTTAGAGATGCGGAGGTCGGGCGGTATCGATCGCGAGGTAACACTCCTCGGGCCCGACGTTCTCGACAACGTTTTCGCTACCTTGAACCCACATAATAAAAATATACCGGGATTATATGAAAAAACTAAGCGTCTATTGTAGGTTTTGTAGATTTCTCGAGATTTTCCTTGAAACAAATATTGTGGCTCTGTCAAGGTGAGGGTTTTCATTTGAGGTAGGTATATCTATATTACTTTTGAAGGTCGATGTGTTATTGTGACGTCATGATGTCGAGTTTTTGTACTTGTTCAGGAGTTGGCTTGTCTCTTTCACTTAGAGTATTCAATTTTGTTCTTTTTAGAGAGGAACTTTTTTGCGGTTCTCTTGAATAAATGAAAATAAAACTAGCATAGTGAAATAAGTATCAATGAGTTATTGTAAACAATTAAAAATACCTTTACGGAGGTTCTCCAGATAAGGAATTTATCTCCCTTTGTAAATTTAAATGCATTTAAAGAATAGAATTTGGCCGAAACATAGTAAAAAAAAATAACTAATTTCCATTATAAAAGGGATTTTCGTACAACTGTTTTAAAAACATATTAATCCTTAACACAACAAGAACATATTATTCACAAAATTATCATTGTTCTATTAAAATCAAATTACAGGACAAAGCAAACACAAATACGAATCAAATAAAAAGCACGAAATAATATTAAAATAGCCGTGAAAATAACATCGTAAGCTAACAAAACAAAAGTCAACTTGGTTTTTTACTATAAGCTGCTAAACCAAGACTATTACCGTTGTTGAAGCGAGACGACACAACGCACAATGTAGAGTGCTACCTCTTTTCCGCAGTGGGAACTGTCATTCTTTAGAGTTCCTTAGTACAGGGGCAGGAGGCCAGAATACAAACAAACCGCGTAAATGACATACATTCATTACATTAAGAGGCATTAAAATGTACATAATTATGAAGCCTTAGGTACGTAAAGGTACGGAACACCTCGTATATTAAATTAACTTCGGAATAAACATAAACTATTCTTTTTAATAACTTTTTTGGTAGTTTGGTAAAATAATAAATTGCTTTAATTGTTTATTTTTAGAGGATTTTATCACGAATGATTTGTTTTCATTTTGCTTTTACTCGTAGAACTTTAATATTAGCATGGATGTTTTGTATGCATTAAATTGTTATGCAGTATATTTACACAGTCATATTACTTTGTTTACTTCATTAGAGAGAAGATAAAACTCTACATAGCAGACCTTATTCCCTATGTATAAAATTATATAAAAATTACTTAACTATCGATATCCAAAAAACAACTGAATATACCGCCACTATTTCCCCAATCATATCGTTTGCAGAGAAAGCTTGTACACATTATACGGTCACCTACACCCGGGTCGAACGTCGTTAAGGCAATTTTTCCCCTTTTTCGTGTAGCAAAGTGTTGTTAGATTTTCAGATAAAACTACTTCACTCCAGGTTCTGTTACTTGTTTTGTAATACTCATAATTTCTGTGGCGAATAGTTACTTATATTTTATAATTTCAAAAAGTTACGAAACTCAGTATTTCTTTCAACAACTCGACTTGATTCAACACAATGTGTAATAATTAAAACATTAAACGTTTACACAGAGTGAAAAGTTCTCAAGTTTCTCGAGGGTAGCTTATAAAATATGCAACAAAATCATTTATTTAAAACATTTTACTTGCAGTTTTTGCTGCTAAAAATAATCTTGGCTCGGAACGGAACCACGTTACTTCACCAGGCGCTTATGCGAGATATATTTGAGAGCTGGAACATAGGTCAGGACTCCTACTATGATCTCTAGAACCAGGACTGTGGCCGTTGTGGAAGCGAGAGAACGCTATAGCGAGGATATAGCGGCGTCTTTTTCCCTCAACGACAACAGGCTTCCTTTAAGTTCGCCTAGTACAGATTCAGGTCAGGGGTTAAGCAAGTCTGTCTCCTTTTAATTATTAACTAGGCACTCTCTGAATTACATACTAATTGTTAAGTGTTCTCGTTCGTTCCTTTGTGGTTTAACACAATGAAGATTTGTAATAACGTTTACGGTTTTGCTAATTATGTGTTAAAATTGTTGTAGTAAAATTTTAACTAGAGTTCTGTAACTTAATTAGGTTTTGTGAACCTAGAAAAGGAATGACTAATGTGGCGGCGAGTTTTAGCTGGTGTGGTGGTAACATTATAGTTATTACAGAGTCATACATTTTATAAATGAATAGAACCAGAGTAAAATGATACGAGTATTAAAATTTGTTACAACATGTGGCAGGGTTGATACCTTGAGTCCAGACATTTCTTAAAACCTTAAACGTTTAAGTGGAATATAAATGTCCTAGTACCCTTGCGGTATTCGCTTAATTTTGGATATTCTGTTGGTATCCTACAGATTAGGCGAAATTCTCTTTAGTACTTTGGTGTCTGATTGTATAAATTTCCACTAAACATTCATTGATTTTACACCGATAACAATAAAATGAAAGACACTATCTTGTTTTATCAAGTTCAACACCAATATTGAAATGCATGCCAATATTACATTTAATCAAAAAATATGTGAAATCAATTCTTCTCAGTAATTAAGTAAGTACCAAAAGAATCGTTCGATAGTCCTTCTTCAAATTTACTATGCAATACATAATTCAGCTCTAAACTAAACTAATTTTGCGTCTCGAAAGCATGAATTAGTATGTACTGTATAGGCCGTGAGTCAATTTAAGTAAAACATAGTAATATTTTAGTCGTGACAGAGTAATTATACGGTGGCTTACAAACTACAGAGTAAGGAACTTGCTATAATTTGCACTGCAAACTGACACTTTGGAAGTTGTAAATTTTGCGTATGGACGTGCATTGTATTTTGCTAAAAGTAACGACTCTATTCTGCTTATTAGATCTTTTAGTTTACAAATTCATAAAGTACAAAAGTGGTAATTTAAAATAATTTTAAATTTGAGCGATATTTTAGGTTCCTTTTTGGAAATGACACTTATCCTTCGAGACGAACGCAATAATTAGAGGGCATTAATTTGAAACAAGATTTCCTAACACTTTTCAGCATATGGTGAAAGACAGTGCATTAAAATTTATACGAAAAAACACAAAGGTCAAATTTTCCTCCATTAATATGTTATTTATAAACACGCGATATACTATTTTATAGCAAATCCATTAACCTTTACGTAGCTGTCACATTTGCGGTCCTGACCATTACCGATTTCGGATCAAAGGAACAGCTTACATTAGTTAAGTAAATTGTACATTAATTAATTGTTTAATTAACTACCTTTGAGTGCTTTCAACTTTATAGTTGATATAAAAGGCTTGTGTATAGTACAGTAAATAAAAATGGTTTTATCTCGCATATTAAAAAGGGTAATAATTGTAAATAATTTTAACAGTCCATTCAGGTTTTATCTAGGTCTTAAACATAAAACTTTTTTATGGAATAATAGTAAAAAAATCGTTTATATATATTTTTCGCTTTTACAAAACTTTTTCGCTTTAAAAAAAAAAACAACAATAGTAATAGCAGTTTCCACTTCAATCACTATTCATATTAGAAATACATTATTTAATACATTACGAGTTTGTTCAGAACGCCAAGTTCAACACAACACAAAAGCGTACATTGTTAACAAATCAATGAATAAACCATGTTGCAACAACATGATGTTTTCATATCGCTCCAACAACAGATCGATCGCTCTCTGCAAACAGGAAAATAAATCCTTCTATTTCTTAACAATACTCCCGTGAAATATGTTGGCGTTATAAATATTTATTAGACGCTGTTCTTTTATTCTATTCTCTATAAGTAATTTGAAGTAGGAATCTTTGTAATGAAATTTTAGTTTGTAATTATTCAGTTTTTGTTAGCAATTTAGTTATAAAACAAGATAGAAATCAACGTCTAAAAATGCTAAAAAAATATCAAATGTAAAAGCTTTTCGAACTGATTCGACGGGATTATTTAATGAGGATCGTTCGCAGGAAACGCGGCTAGAAATAAATAAACAGGACCTAATAAACTGTAGAGGCGATCACGGAAACGAATAGCTTACTAAAACGTTTTTTCCTTCAACTTTAAGTTTTTTTCCCCGGTAAGACTTGGCACACGGGCTACCGTGCATTCAATATTTTCTTTTTACTGCCATTGTTTAGCTCTTTTCGACATTATTACTCTCTTGAGTAACACTCGCGCTTTGTTATGACTTACTCAATAATGCACTTTAGGTACGTCCGAGAGTTTTTATTAGCATTGTAATAAAGTTGTAAGACTGGCATTAATTAAAAAAATTATCTGCAAGATTATTAAAAGTGCACTTGGATGAAGAAAAATAATAATGTCTGTGGGAAACAATTGAATACTGAAGCTAGTATTCTGAGAATATATTTTATCTGTACACATACATAAAATTGTAGTGTATGTTTGTAATGTTAATGTAACTGTTTTTACTACATGCATAATAACAATTATGATATACGTAATACCTATACACCAAAAATAAATATTATTAAATTTTTGCCTGTCCGTTTATTCTTGCTAATCTCTGAAATGACTGGACCGATTTTGACAGGCTTGGAAAAAAAATATATCGGTAAATTAACTAATAATTTTTTTCGTTATATTTCACGCGGACGAAGTCAATACACACACACACAGTACATAGCTAGTACAAAATAATAACACTCGCCTAATTGCAATTAATTATTTTAAAAATCAATATAGGTATCAGGAACGTTTGAGTAGATGAAAGGCAAGCATGTTTTTTGGTGCGTAACTTGTCCTCGAACATAAAATAAGTGAAATTATTCGTCAATACTCAATCATTTAGTCAACAAATAGTACTGTTTAAACACAAGACGATCGTAAAGAGTAACCTTGAAGACTAAACGTATAAAATACATAAAATTGTATATAATAATGTTTTTACAGTAAATTGGTTTAATGAGTAGTTGTATATACAAAATTGAGATTTGTCAAACTCATGTTAATGTCTACCATTATGATATTTTCAAGTATTTTGGTTTTTGATATAAAAATTTATTTAATAAGTATCTAAGTTTACATAATGATGACTACGATTATCAATCATTTCTCCTATCGCGGTTCGATTTCCACCCAGGACAAATGTTTGTGTGATGAGCACGTTCATTTTTTCTATGTCTGGGTGTAAATTTATCTACGAATATGTATGTATTTAGAAACGTATTATAAGTATGTTTATCAGTTGTCTAGTACTTACTCATAATAGAAGATACTCTCGTATACTTAATTTGAGACTAGATGGCGTTGTGGTAATGTTGAGAAATATATTATAGGCTAAAAAACTATTGAATCGCATTTAAAAATTGAGATTTTCAAATTGAGATTTTGTTAGTATACTTTTATCTATTTCTATAGTAAATTATTACAATTTAGGTCAGAAAGAACCAGATTTTTTTTTCCCAATAACGTTTTAGTTTTTAAACTCATTCCGAGAAATTATATAAATTCATGTGCTCGTAAACCTAAACAAACATTCGTATCTAAACTAGACTAATAAAACTTTAGTACTAAAATCATATGGCCCTAATTTGCTATCATTAAACTTTGCTTGTTTAATAAATAATATACGGTCTACTCATCCACTATTGTATGGTTATATAATTATTTTGAATAATTTTATAAAGGAGGTGTATTTCTTCTATTCATCATTCTATCTCTATGTCCTTTAAGCAATGTTATTGCCTGCGTATATGGGGTCAGATTGACTCTCATAATATTTATAGACTTTTCATGAATACTAAATAAAGCCTAACTCTCTATATTTACTTAGAACTTAGTATTACAGTTGTTCATTTTTGTTACTGTATACAACGTTGATAAAAGCGTGAGGCATTAAGGCTTGGCGCAAACGGGCCACCGACCACGACCACCGTCAGCTGTCGCGCACTTCTGCCACTTTTGTAACAGTGTCAGAAGCGAGCGACAGCCACTGGTGTTCGGAAGCCGCCACATTTTATAACGCGTGCGATGCATAGAACGTCTAATGGTTAACTGCGCGGGGGGTGGAGCAATGCGACAGTGGTGAGTGTCGGCGTCTTGTGTGGCCCGTAGCGACCACAAGTAGCGAGTCGCGGACACTTCAGTAGCGAGTGGCCGCCACCGGCTACACGTGTGCGGCGTGTCTATACAAAATATATGAAAAAGCGTGTTAAGTGGCTGTCGCTGGCCACCGGTGGCGGTGGTTGGTGGCCTGTTTGCGCCTAGCCTAAATGAAACCACATATTCTGTATATCATTATAAGGCTACACAACAAAAATCAAATCAATGTAAGCAATATTTTTATAATAACTTTTGTGAGGATGATTCATACTTAAAACGTTATAACGGTTTACTCACGCGTATTTATCGGGATAGCCCGACTAGTTTCGGACCCAACCGGAGCCAACTAGATAACTATGCCTATAAAACTTAGTCACCTAATCAGGAAGATACAGCATGTTCAAACTAAAAAAAAACTAAAAAAATATCTTGTGACTAAACTATTGCTTACATTGATTTGATTTTTGTTGTGTAGCCTTATAATGATATACAGAATATGTGGTTTCATTTAATGCCTCTCGCTTTTATCAACGTTGTATACAAGTATAGTAAGCATTCAAATATTACAGCCTCCACTAACAAAAGCCCTTCAAATCTAGTTTTGACATTCAAACTAAAAGTGACCTCCGTATCGACCCTATTCGCGTGTGTGTACAAAATAAAGCGGTGTACATTATTCATAGTGTGTGTCACTGGGCACAAATTTAGTGCGACCTACGTACATCGGAATAAAATAAACAAAGTAGGTGACGTCATGAATCAACCCCTGTGTTCATTGTACTGGATAATGGAAAGTGTAGAGCCTCACATGATGCGACACTTGTGGAAGTGACGAGGAGAGTAGTCTACATTTATTTATTTAACCCCTTTTCTCAATACAAGTTAGTACCTACGCCTACAAACGCGTCGAAAAGTAGTCCTGCTGTAAGAAGAGCTGAAACTACGCACTACACGGTGTAGAGCGGCGTCTTTCTCCCACAAAGGAACCAGTCTTATTTTAAAAGACAGTAAGGTACTATAGATTGAAGATCTCTTTTAGTGTGTACTATTTTTTTTAAATTTAAAATAGTGCCTAAAGTGTAAAGTTAAATACTAGTATAATCCTATGCCATTGAATAGGTAATGTAAGTGAGAAATGTAGAGTTGACCACATGTCTGTGGTGACAATGAATTTTGATAGCACGACTACTTCACTAACTTTACATTTAAGCTGCAAGTAACGTCAAAGTAAATACCACTAATGTGGTCGACTGTCTAAAATAAACAGAAGTTCATGAATTTCGGACAGGCAAGTATTATTTTACTCTTGCATAATAATGCTCTCCAATTTTAAGTCCTATTCATGTTAGTTTACGGCTGTTTTTGCAGCGTCAGCGAATCAATATATTCTCCCCTTATAAATTGAACCCTTGATATAACCCATTGGATTTTATACGGTACTACATACCTACGGAAACTTGCAAGGGCCGAACTACAGTTTACAGCCGAAAAATAAACGTATAACTTATGAATTCTTAAGTCAACCCTATCCGGCCGACCCTTATAAATACCGAACCCAGACACGGATCTGTCTTAAATGTATTTTGGGAACAATAGCGACCTAAATTACAGGGTTTTTATGACGTGTAGGTCTCGTTCTGACCGCATCGAGACGGTGCTAAACCGTACCTTGTTCTAAATTGGAATCTTCTTTACATTTGTTGTCTCTATCAATTTACAATGAGAGTTTAAGTAAATTTGAAAAGAATGAAATGCCCTGTCGTAGTTTGAATTTGAAATTGTCATTCAATTTTAACGTAATAAGAAAAGGTAATGACGTTATTACTGATCAATATGAACTACGGGTATAATTGTAAAAGGGAGGACTCTACAAAATAAATCTAATTTCTCTTTCCACTTGAATCTAAAAAAAATCATTTAACCATGATCTACTGAAGTTAATAAAAATCTCTCATCTTAATTCTTAGAAACCTGCGAACATAACATATGAAATGCAATAAATAATTGAGCATTGAGT
Source organism: Chrysodeixis includens (assembly GCA_941860345.1). NCBI lineage: Eukaryota > Metazoa > Arthropoda > Insecta > Lepidoptera > Noctuidae > Chrysodeixis > Chrysodeixis includens. The sequence continues at coordinate 3,559,283 of OW796095.1, read as the reverse complement.
ATAAACCAGCCATAGTATTAGCTTAAGCTTTCTCCAGAACTGAAAGAAGCCTCTCGAAATGTCGTATTGAATTGATATCCATCCTCGTTACGTCCGGCGCTCGGTGCTCGGAATCAGGATCTCATTCACAGTAATTGGTTAGTTCTTTGTATCGTCCCGGTCTGTGCGATCCCGGTCCAAACAAATTTACTAGACTGACATAATTAAGACATATCATCGACGCTCTGGACAAAAGGTTAGCGTCTTTTGAAACTGTGCGGTTGAAGTAGGGGGCTTTGAATATGGTTACTACTGAGAAGTTTTGCATGCTAAATATGCAAAGTATATAACTATAGGCGTTAGGTATTATAACTTTTTATCAGCTTGTATAGACACAAATCAAAACGAACAGTTAAATTAGTGAGAATGAGAGAGAATTAGTGAGGTGAGACATTGACAATTCGTAGTATCTTATTTTTTAGAAAAGAAGAAGAAGAAAAGAACAAGGTACAATTAAACACAAATATAAAATTCTCAAACATTTTTTTCTGTACAAAAATTTAGCATTTCTGCAAAAGAAAATAGTCAACACTTCTGAGCGTGGTATGATTTAATTTCAGGTTACAAACTTTTAATGAGAGTGACGTTATATTCTACGTTACGTTTTCGGTGCACACTTATTTATTCAGAACACGATCTTTGCGTAGATGGAGTTGGACCTGTTTTAAAGTGGACAGTTGCGGGATGTGCAAACTTTTTGGATATAATTATGGTGCTGAAATGTTTATTATGTTTTGGTAGAGCATACAAATAAAAATCTTGTATGAAGAAGTAAAAGGTTAAGTTTAAAAAAAGAAGAGTTTACGTCAAGAAACATTAAACGTTGCGATGTTATATAAATAAAATTGTTATGGTAATAACTATTTTAACTATAAGTATTTCTAACTTTACGTAAGCTTTAGTAGCTCATCATCTTTTTTTTATAGGACTTATGGATATAATAAGATAACTTGGTTTTTCATTATTTTCTTAATTTTCCGTTATTATACAGCATGAGCAATCAAAAAATGCACTATCTCTTCGAGTTTATAAAATAAATCCTTTTAAACTCACAGTAATAAGTAGATAGTTTGTTAAGCACGTATTTACTCGGTGATGACAGCGTATGACACTCCATAACAGGCGAGTGTCAAAGTGACCCGGTTAAGTAATGAGGCAGTAAGCCACATGCAATCATAAAAGGAACTAATACAGGAACGTTTGCATAACTTTTTCACTTAATTTAACATAAATATCACGTTTGGAACTAATTGCTTCCTGAATATTTAGGGTAGATACTTTAAATTCTGTTTGCTGTTGATTTTTTTTGGTAACAAGTGTAGTAGGTTTACCTTAACTCTACGCAATTTTAATTAACTATTAACCCTTTAAAAAATCAGTTTTGGATTAGAATATTGAATTTTTTTTTTATTGTGTCTGCAGTTAGCCTGAGCGCAGGTTTTGACTGTTTCACCAGATTTATTGTCGAAACTTTAGAAGCGTCCAGCAAGAACAAGAGTAAAAACTAACTACGTTAGCAACATTCACTAAGGGTACCCCCTGCGGGGTGTTAAAAGATTGTCTAAGCGAATTGTCTCTCAAATGTCTCTCTTCTCTTTTAAATCTTTATAAAGTAGAGATTATTTTTCGAGCTGTTGACGATATAGTAAGTTACTTTTTTTTATTATTGAACTGGACAAAACAGAATGACACAATTGCATGATATTAGGTATAGTAGAATTTACTAGCTGTCTTAGTTAACGAACGTTTGTGCGTTGTGGGTTAGCACACCTATTTGCTTTTATTGTTGGCAATGTGTGGTTGTTTAGTACCGTAAGGAAACTCAATCAGAGTCTATAGGTACGTCGAAAAATCTAGTTACGTGTTAAACTGATTATGGTAACTGTTAAATGTGAATGTCGTGAATGTGATTAATATAAACGCGGCGTTTATTTTACGTTATATGAAAGAAGTTTTTTAAAATAACGGTTACTTTTTAAATGTGTATCCATATATGCCTACATCTTTAAATATAATTGTCGACTTGACATGATAATTATAATCAAATATTTATCGTATCTACCTAAAGCCCAAGAGTAGATTATAAGCATTAAATTATCCTCAACAAAAAAATTAGGATAGCAACACTATTTTCTTCAGGCCTTTTTCCAACCTATTTTAAAACCTACTTTTTTGCCTGATAATATTAGAATGAAGTAATGTAAAGCTACAGTCTACTACATAACTAAACCCAAAATCTCCCTAAGTAAGGCTGTAAGGCACGCATATCGACTTAAACCTGGTCAAGGGCAACTGTGAGGTCACTTTTAATTATTCAGGCCACTTAGAGCTTTTTACGTTTATGAGTCTAGCTGTAGCAGTATATTTTGTCGGATTAGGTACACTCCTAGAGGTAACGTTAAGATAATAAATTGTGTTATTATGTTTTATAAAATAAATAAGGGCTTATTTAAATTTGTTTTTTGCTAACCAGGTTTTTGTTGAAATACCGTTATTTTTTGTCTGTTTTTTCTAAAAAAAAAATACAAAGATCCTTTTCGTGACTTTCGTGTTTCGTTTGTTTATGGTGACTTTGCAAACTGCGGAAGCGAAATGCCACTATGAGCAGTGTATTAATATATTATCTCTCTTCTACAAGAAGGACGGTATATTTTAAGAGCTCATTGTTCTGACATTAGACATTATCTTACGTCATCCATATTATCATTATACAATACAACCAAGAGTGATTTACCCCTGAATTTGACTCTTTACAGTCCAAAAATAACAGCCCATTTCAATACACTCCGATAGCATTTACCCGACACTGAATACATCGCAAAATCCCTGCTGAGCAAAGGTCAGCGCAGGTCAAACTCGCTTATTCGGTGCTAAAGGTACTATTTAATAGTGAGTGCGTCACTCAAACAGACTAAAAGGTTTCTGATTTAATCAACTATGCTCTTTATGGACTTGTAATGTTGTAGGTATTATGAACGTAATATACCACAGAAATACGTGTGATAGGAGAGTCTTCTAAATAACAGGTGGCTTGAGGTTTACGCCAAATCTTTATGTAAAGCTCTTTTGTGGTTTAGTTGTGAAGGCAAAAGAGAGAATTACTTAATTATATTATGACTTATTTTCAGTTTATTATCTGTGGGTAAGCCATTCTCAAATGCCCATCATTGAAGCCAGAATCGATAAAGACAACCATGAAACCACAGAGACGCTTAAGTTTAATGTAAGTGTTTTGAAACCCGCAACGATGTAATCTAAAATATTTAATAAGACCAAAGAGAAAAAAATATTCCTCTACTTCTTGTTTTGTACCTTTATAAGTCTATATGAAAAATAAAACTCTTTGTCCTACATTTATAATTACATAATCAATTTGATTTCCAAGATTCCATGTAAAAAATGTAGAGCCATTAATTTGAACGGGGCTGACCTTTTTGAATTGCAAAATGCCAAAGCTTCAGACATTAATATCACTGCACATTTTGTTGGTCTGTTTTCACAATGAATATTATGATAACGGATGCTAGATAACGCTGTGGAATATCAACTAAATGGTTAACTCTATAGCTATTGTTATTAACGGGTAGTTTTGCTTTTAGCGGGTTGCTGTGGGCATATAAATAAAGGTTTCAAACCTTTATTTATTTTCCCACATTTATTTATTACCAAATTTAACTGATATTTAGATTAATGACAGTAAATCCGTACTCTATACTAATATGATTAATGGGAAATGGCGTGTGTCTGTTTATCAGTCCGGAGACGTCAAGAGTCGATGGGTTGGAGATTGATATAAGCCATCGTCCCTAAAATAGAAGATGGAAATTTGTGTGAGACTCTCCGTAAAATTAATTAATACAGGTTCTATGATACAAACGATAACGGTACGAGTTTTTTTCTGTGATCTAAATTAGGAAGGAGGAACCGTGGACTCCCGTTTCAATAAGCCTTTGAATACAACGAACCTCGGTATAATAATGCATGATATTAAGGAATCTAAATAGATGTCTAAACAAAAATGTGGCGGAAAATGCCTTAATAACTTTGTAGAAAAATATTTATATTCAGGAAAAAAACCTAATGAGGAAAAACAAATCTGACTGATTAGTTTAGAACAGCGTACGATGATAATAAATAAAAACACAAGTAGATACTGTAAACTAAATACCCATCACCTACATCTGAATAAATTACTATAATTTACATATTTAACTTTTAATTAAGTACACTTTAATTACTTAACTTTCTAACATATTGCCACTTCATGTACCGTAATCTACTGACCCTGGTTGTCATAAATTAATACAAATGATGTCCTAGTTCAGAACGGACAGTAATTATTTAAACAAGACAAGTTAGTAACACCGTTACCCATGGGCCGGCCATGAACTCCAAACAAATGATTCTTGACAATCAATATAAGTACCTACGTATAGGTATATACATATTATACACTACAAATACATACGTACATATTATACACGGTAATGAAAATTACATGTCAGTTTACAGTTCATTAAATAGCTATTACTAACATACTCGTGCTCACCGTCTTTTTATTTTTTCTTTCTTTTTCTCTTTTTTTTATCGCATCCCGCACTAAGAAAGTTAATCCTTGAATGGTAGGGGGTATCACAGACATTCAATTCACATGTGCAAAGACACCCAGACTTAGAACAAGCCTTTATGGATCGCACAAATTCTTGTCCTACACGGGGATCGAACCCGCGACACGTCACAAACAGTTGTAATTGGCGTGGTGACCTATATCACTCGGCTATTCGTGCTGTCCGTATTATTGTCATCATCAATGCAGTTTTATAATAAGCTGGTTAATTAAAGATATTTTTTTAAAGTCTGTCAGATGTGTTAATTAATAATACTCACGTGTTTCTTTTGTTTCGCAACAATTGTCAAAATGGAGAATGGAAACTTCGCGTGACGTCACTTCTGGTAACCATTTATGACACACAGTTACGTCACTACCCCCTACGTTAAATACTTAAAAATCTTTATAATTTTTTACTGTGCAAGTAAAGACAAAAAAACGTCGTATCGAATATATCATTTTTCATATAATAGATAGACTAAATAAATGTTGTTGAATTCCTATTTTCATTGCATATACGAGCAACTAAGAATATCATCGCGGAATGTTTTCTCGCCCAAATGCAAACCAAAAATCAAGCCAAAATTATTAATTACAATAACCGTATGAGGCGAACATTTATTATGTTTAAGAGCACAAACTCATCTCGCCAACGCAAATACAGTCTGAAACTACTTAACAAACCTGCCTGGCTCATTTAGAAGTTTCGCACCTACTTCAACAACATTAGGTACCTGTGCCGGCTGCGGGCACTAAACAATTATTCCAAGGCAGCTTTGTGCCGTGGAATATAAAAACTGGTCTGGTTGTGGTAAAAATTCTAAGCACGTTGAGGAAATAACTCGATTTCCTGTGTCAGGCAAAAGCAATTATTTGTTTTCTGTCTAAATATGCTTCGCCCGCGGGAGCACGGGGCGGGCTATTGGATTTATTCTGCCCCACTGTGTTACACGCTTCGTTTATTAGTTTTTGTTGGAATATTAAATGGGATCTATATTTGTAATTGGATTATTTCTGTGGTGTATTATGACGGGGATGTGTATCTGAACTGTTTCGTCTTGTACAGACAGTGATTGATTTTATCTTCTGATAGCTTACCATCGTTAATTGTGAATATTAATTATACTGAAACTTAATGATTCATCTACAATATAAGACCTGTAAGGCTAAAGTTCAACCCTTCCTTACAACTAAACAAAAATCACTGTTTTATACCTACATATAAAGATTATGTGCACAGAAAAATATTTGCAGAAACATTATCTCGAAAGTTCACTACATCATCGCTGTTGCTATCTAATATTCTACACACAATATCATATAACATACAGAATTATCTTTAGCAATAAAGCACTTACATAAAGTACCAAAATGCAGTAATATTTCACTAATATTTCCACACTGCTTCAGTCAGTTTTACAGTCTTCTGCGCGAGTGTTAAAGTGCAATATACAGGATTTATACAATTCGTCGACAATCCAGACAGTTGTCTGCTTCTATATTACACGATAAAAAGACTAGCATACAATTCAACACATTGTAACAGTATTTCATTTACACAGTAAATTGTGTACGATATCTAAAGCTTTAGTTGACTTATACAAAGTAGAAAGTGCAATTTCATGTTGTATTTTTGGTCACTAGCATTGTTATTTACAACGCAGTTGAATATAACAATGTCTATCGTCTGTCGATAAATATGGACACAGTTTTTAGTCAAGACCATCATATTAAGTCCTAGTTTTTCTAATAAAATGTTCCCATTTCAATCAAGATGTACACAGTTTTTAGTCACAACCATTATATTAAGACCTAGTTTTTCTAATAAAATGTTAAATGTTCCCATTTCAATCAAGATTTTACCTGCAAATTAATTGACAAGCGAATATAAATTACGAAAACTAGTTTATGTCCTTTCCTGGAACTTCAAGCTAACCCTGTCCATTGGGTACTCAATGTTTACCGGTTGAACGATTATTCCTTGAAAGCATAACAGACAGACAGCTATCACATTTACGATATTAATATGGATTACCTAGTCTATCAACCAACAACTAGTTAATCTACTAATACTACTCCTAAGTATCTAATAACTTAAGTGGAGTGAAGCCAACATTATGATTAGCATTGTAAAGTGATAACTAAGACCTATATTACAAGTTGGAGTATGCCACTTAAAGCGTGTGGATTATGTAAATATGAACAGTTAGAACTGAACCAGCTAACATTACTTAATCACCTTTTTAATTGAAACATGTTAATAAAATTTGAGTCTATTTGTAATGGTAAAATAACTGATTAATTCTTTTTGCATATTAATTGATATGCGGGTCATACCATAATAGCATTTTTGCCACCTAATGCTGCTAATCACGGAAATGGCTAGACCGATTTTGACAGACTTTCATTGGCAGGTAGCTGATGTAATTAGAAGTAAATTAGGCTTTACTTTACTTTATTTTCTAGGCTATTATGATCCCACCGCTGGGCAGATGCTTCCTCTTTCTCCTTCCAGATCTTCCTGTCTTTCAAGATTTCAAGGCTAATTTTATTTTAGAAAAAATCTTCTATTTCAAAAAAACAAAACTAATAAACCTTTTTGTAAAATTCAACACAGAAAAAATCGCTTGCATAGTTAGTTTAAAATAAAAGAAACATAATTTAAATAAAAAGTATTCAGAATAAAGTTTTGTAGCAATTTGTACCTGCAATTGATTTATCAAACACGCGAATCAAATATCACGTAAATTGCATGCATTTGTTCGTTACAATGCCAGGGTATGTAGAAACTGCGGTTTAAAAATAAATTCAACAGTTATTGTTTTATTAAAGCTGGCTTTACCGTTATGAGTGGAATCATGATGACGTGTGTGTTTGTGTAAAGTCGCGCTATTTCCCACAGGGATTGAAGTATATTGTATATTGCAGATTTACTGTGAAATAAACTGCTTGATTTGTATTCGTTCTATGGAAATGATTGACTGTAAAACATATTTCTTGACTTTTGCCTTGGCACATAATTATTAAATTTGTACCCCTTCATTCATTACAACGCTGTCAAATTCATTGATCTGATATTCTACATAAGAAAAATGTACTTTAACGTATATACTCAATTGTATTTTATACTACGCGCCTATCTTCACACTATTAAAGAAATGCTTCCAAATCCATTGCGTTGTTTTATAGATTTAAGCCTACATACGTACATACATAAAGACAGCAAAAAGTGACTTTGATTTATATTAAATACTTTATGGAGTTTCTTTCCGATTCTTCTCTATGGGAATGACATTTTAGAACCGCACAACTACAGTCAGTATCATTTTGAAAGTGCCTGTGACGGCAATAAAAACCTTTTCGATTTTGCATGCTGGATTTTTCATAGTTATAACATTGATAACTACATTACTTTTTTGCTCTAACTAAATACATGTAATTTTCGAAGTTAATTTAATTCCACTGGGTGTCTATTATACCTAATTTTCTATAAACACTTTACCGATCCCACGAGAGCTAATTAACACTATAACCTAATAATGATGGTATCTAAATGGCGTTTGCGCAAATTTATTTGTTAAATTATGATAATGGTCTGGTCATTTGGTCACCTACTTATGACCCAATTTTATTTTGTATTTATTTGAACTAGCTTCTTGAGTAATAAAAATTAACAGATAAATTACTTTAACAAAAAATATAAACTGGATTCAAGAACAACGGCACTAAAAACTTGAAAAGAAATAAAACATTCTGGAGAATTGAAAACCTCCTCCATTTTTGAAGTAAGTTTTTATTTTGATTTTTAATGTTTTTTAACGTAACACCATACACGCCTATTTACTTTTAACACCAACATTACTTGCATATTTTCTGTGCAAATCAAAAATTCATAACTTCACATTTAAATGAATTAGAATAGAATTTCAAACATCTTTAGCTACCCACATAAACGGATTTGAAATTCACACCGTCCCTTACCGAATTTAGTGAACAGTTACGGAGGGGCCGAAAGGTACTATACCTTCATATAGGTACATACATATACGTGCGTATAGACGTAAGATACATATGTTAGGGCACACGTTACCTTTAATTATGGCCACCGTCTGTAATTAGATACATACATCTTGGTAAGGGTGCGGTGCTATGTGTCTGTATTAACAGAGCATGTTTAGGGAACCATTTGATTGGCGTAAATGCGATTGGAATTAGGTTTAAACGAGTCGAAGGTTTCAGTATTTTTTGTGAAGCTTTCGGAATAAGTAGCTTGTAATGTATTTTTATGATAATAATACAATGAATGTTAAAGTTTGTGAAGTTTCACATTTATGTATGTATGGATGTTTGTTAGTCTTTCAAGCTCAAAAAGCAGGATTATTTTTAATGAAATTTGATATGGATATAGACATAACAGGAAAGAGAATATAAGTCCTTGGATTAACGCATAGGTTACATAACTCTGTCAAAAAAGGGAAACCGCAGAAAAACCTGGATTTAAGCATCGAAATGCTAACAAAGTCTAAAACCAACAAATTCAACTATTACCTAAATGGTTCTGAGTAAAAACGCTATATTTAATATTAAGCCTGAATTTCACGAACATTACAACGGAATGTTCTATTAATATTCGTCTAGCCGTTCTCCCCCGTGGCTGAATAGGTAGGCTTTTCGTCGCCACGCACAGATTTTTCATCAAACTTTGTTATTTGAAAAGGTTTCGCGTTTTTAGATAAAATGTACGTAAATCGTTTTTTTCTCGTTTTTCGCAACAATAGATTATAGAGAGATATTTATATTGATTGTATCTTTGAGAGTACTTGTTTGTACTCTAATTATGTATAGTTTGTTTCATCCATATCAATCCTCACAGACTCTACCGGCTAAAACAACTGAAGAGAATACTTTTTCTGATACCACCGGTAACGCATCCCTGCATACAATTTTAAATTAATTTAATTCCACTGACAGTATGGTAAAGCCTCAATGTTAACATAGGATGAACCATTAACAAGCCTTAGTTGAATTTTAATCATACTCATTTACAAAACGCCCACATATTTTCCTTACATTTAATAAACAAATCCGAAACCAGACACATACATCAAATAAATGAAAGATAAGCTCTGGATTAACTATATTTTCCCGACAAGGCCAGTATGAGATAATACCAAAATAAATGTCACTTACATATTCACAAAGTTCAATTCGCATTAAAACTAGCGCCCTCTGGTGGCCGCCCCGCACGTTATCTCCGTGTTGAATGACAGTTGTAAAACTACGTTGTATGAAACATTCACGATACTCCGAAATGCTGAAGGAAGCGGCACTCAAGCTATGCGTGCGTCTGCATGGATATGACAAACAACATTTCCGTGTGGAAATTCAACTGGTTTGAAAAACAATTATTTTTTCTAAATCAGTTTTTGCACACTAAAACCGACTAAAGCATTATTTAAAAATATTAATTTGACGCCGTACAAAGAGATTCAGGCTGAAACGCGAATATTAAGCTACATAGTTCGGCGACACTGAACCGTTACATTGTATTAAAATAGAAAACTTAAATTGAATGGGAGTGACGTCATTCCGATTCAACGAGTTTCGAACAAGTGACGTGATTTTGTTCAATACATTTGAGCGATTCATTAACATTAGCGGTCGGAGAACTGTCACTTCTTTACAAGCTGTATTTTTAATATTACGACAAAGTAGAGCCACTTCTCTCACTTTCCATGTTGCATATGAAACATTAGCCAATGAGAGGCCAGAACCCATCAGGATAACCCGTTTTAAAATTTAAATTCGTGTCATGTCAGAATTTATATTTCATGAATGTGGCTGAATGGAAAATGTATGGGGATTGTGGATTCCTCGTGTAATTAAGTATTTATTTTTTAAGCCTCCGCAGCCCTTTTGGGTTATATTTTTTATGTGAGTTAACAATTTTGAGTGTAATTGAAATTTCTGAAAAGGGTTCTAAAAATACTTTTTTTGCACAAATAACAACATTTTAGGTATTGTTTCTAAGCATGAAAGAAAAGTTAAAGAAGACAATTGACACAATTTACAGATGTTTTATGAAAAAAAAAAACAGATTTACCAAGTCTAAGTTCGGTAACGCTGTTTTTTTTTTATTAAATTCTAACATTTTAGAACATAATATATGTATTACTGTATTTATTCCTTTAAGTCGAAATATTACATACTTATTACCTAACTACCAAGTTTGAGTAACGCAGACAAACACAAAGGCACGTGTGGCAAGGATATGTTTGGGACGTGCTCGGAGCCTCGGCGGCCACGAAATATCACCGGCTTTGCGACATCAAGCCTCACCTATATACACACAAATATTGTGTTTGGTACAGAGCAAATAATAATCGTGAATGTAATAAGGTTTTCCTAAAGTAAAAAGTATGTGGTAAAGATAATTTAAAATTAAACATTTTCATGTCTAGTTTTCTAGCTTGCGAAGAGTCAAAGACAGGAGAAATGAAAAAATATGACAAACAAACATTTGGACATCTACAATATAATTTATAATGAATCATACAAAAATATAATTATTTTCACGTGATGTTGAAATCTAAAATAGTGAATTAACGATTTTGAACCTACGCAGTATTAAGTTTCAAATTAAAAACAACCACAGTCCAATTAAACAACAAAAACTCCATAGCGGCCAGATAACAATCTCGTGATGAGATAAATTAAAATGCACGGCTGTACAATCAGCAACAGAAGTCAGTTTAACACAATCCAATTTACAAAGTGACAGTATTTATCAGTGTAATTGGCTTTTAGTACATTTTCAATATACTAATCCCCGTCTTCTAGAAACATGACCAATTGAATCTGCTGTCAAATCAACTGATCAACAATGTGATTAATTGACCATAAAATTTACAACCAATCATAGAGCTGCTTAACATGAGATTTGACAGACGATTAATAAATTTTGTGTTTATCAACGTTTGAGAAATCAAGGATAAGTGTTAAGTCTCAGCATAACAGTAACTTATTGATTTCGATTATGATCAATTATTTTCAACAGAAGCGTAAGGCAACTTATAACTCGAAAACAAGCGGTTGTATTAAATACTCTGAATTGCCTGCCTTTTCACGAACCGAAAATTTTGAACAGTTCTGCGCTGTTATTGTTTTGTTTCGATGTGCGGTGCAATGCGCAAGGTCCTATTGCTCAATAAAAACAACAAAATGTTACAGCCGCTACGCTAACTCACTTTGAGCATGTCGCCAAATAAAGCGCTAAGCATTCAACACGAAATTTACATGACAAAGAAATTCTCAAGTACATCAGCGTAGACTTGTGTTACTGCCCGTACATACACATCAATTAACGCTGAACTTTCAAACCTATTTGTAGTAATTAATAATAGAGCGGTACACGCAACGCGATCGCATCATCGCATCTCATATTAAACATGTATTTATTGCAAATGATATGCAGATGAAATAAATACAGATTGTGTTTCGTAACATCGTTAGCGATACCGGTGGATAATGGATTTATTTTATTTTACATTACATTTCATCACATTAACAGATTATAGGTAGTAGTCAAGTTATCAATTCGTTTACGAAATGAAGGTCCAAGTAGGTATTATAAAATATCTTTAATCTAAAAGCTTAGAGGTTTAGGAGTAAACCTATAATTTAGTTAGAAGCCTAGTTTAATCCATTCTGGCTTTGCAAAATCAGACCATTGACAAAAAATTGCTAGGTAGCTAAAATTTAACTAGAAAACTGCATAGTATTTGGAAAATAATCAGTGGATTGTAATGGTGAATGAATTCAGAGCGATGTTTTAGCGAAACTCGTACGAAAGTTAAGTACTTCACCTTGTCAGGCACTCCAGCACGCCTTGTGAAACTCCTTTTTGACCCGTATTCATTTTCAAGCATTCCTCCGAAACATTAACCCAGGGCTGGCACCAATTATTTTTAAATTACACGACGTCTTCAATCTCATGAATTTTATATAATGGTAATTTAACGCATGTTCAACAGTACGATTGAAAAAAATTCTAGCTATTCCATTCCGTTATTCCCTATCATACATTTTCCAAGACAAAGATATCAAAGAAAGTTTTATATTATGTTCTATCTTCAAAAGATAATAATTTTAAAACTCGTGCAAGATAGTTCGTGAAGTTTATTGCGGAAACTATAAGTTGGCACGAGAATAAAAGTGGATGAAGAAAATAATGGCCTGAGAACCATAATATATATTGCGGCACACCTGAAACCATCGCTATAAACCCGGGTAGGTTTACAAAGGAAAATGGGGATTTAAGGGTTAAAGCCTCGTGTTCAACGCAATTACCATAGCTTAAATTTTAAAATCACTGTATTAATGTTTTGAATGAGTAATCCAGACGGAACGGAAAAGCCAATTAAATATTTTATTACACTGTAAAATTCAGTCTTTTAATTATAATTCTTGGTGTATAGTCTCATAATGTGGTACTTTATCAGTAACAAGAGATTTATTTATATACGTTATAATACAGTACGGCTTCTGTGGGTTCGGATTATTTTTATCAGGCTTAGCATCTTGGTAACATTTCTCGACGATCCTCGTAAAAGTCAGTGGCTTTATCTCGCGTGTCACCCGATACTGCCTCGCCGAGTTTATTCTGGTGGATGTGTCAGCAATATTGTGTACGGAGAGATGTTTATACACATATCAAAGAGTTCTCATATCATGTTCACTTTGTATAATATCACGTTCGAGTTACAAGCGAGAAAGTTAGAAAGTTTGACGATATTATTATAACGATGTCAACTTTTAGCACGTGCGGTAACGAAGTTTCTTTTGCGTTCTCAAGGGTTATTACCAATATTATCTCATTTGTGTAATTTACGTATAACTAGCGAATGCGGATAACTCAAATTAAGTAATGAATGTACGCCTAGTGGACTGGAATTAATTAACTAACAGTGTTGAGAACATTACTCAGAGCTATTTGCCGAGCATACATATATGGCGAGGCAACAGGTTACTTATCATCTGGTAGGCTCTGGCTATTGAGTATAATATGTGAATTCATCGACTAAGACTATAAGACTATCTGCTAAGAGTTTATCGGTCGGCTATGATTTTGGTATCAAAACTTCTTTCTAAAGATTTTGTAAACACTTTCTTCAGTTTAGCATGACTTCTAAATTTACTTAGCTTTCTTAATCTTCTTCGTACTCTGAAGGACATTTTACATCATCTAAATTATTTACTCAGCTATCTCTTTATCTAAGCTTTGAAAAATTTAGTTCATGTCAACTGGGAATAGCACATTTTTCTTGCGTTTCAATCTTGAGTGTTGTAATTTTAAAGAACTGTGGTGGGTAAAGAATTATAAATATACTTTTAGTAGTTATAAATGTTTTTTTTTTAAACAGGACCAGAATATGATGATGATGGTATTCTTATGTGATGTTTTCTAGTAATTAGGTCTTGTAACTAATGCAAAATTCAACAAAATAAGTTCTTGGCAACAATACTCTTGACTAAAAAAAAGCTTTGAATATCCAGTTTATCTTAAAGTACCAAAAACCTCTAATTCTCCAAAATATATTGGTCCCAAAGCCATTCGCCCCAGTACCTACGAAATGACATTAAATAATATTTTTATGAGAGAGAGCGGAAGGCAATCTTCTAAAAAGCTTTTACGTATCGAAACTTTTAGGAAAAATAGCGATTGTGATGGCTCAGGCCTTATCTTTGCTTTTTTAACTGTATTCTTTCATTTTTTTTAAGTGTTGTCCAACATAAGTAACCAATCACATCCCTGCAGTATTATTTATCGCAATGTTAAATTATACTGACAGCAATAGCTCTCTATGAATGATCTCTCTATAACAGAATGGATCAGAATATAATCAATGAAATCTCAGAGATTCATTTAACTCACTAACTGAATTACCAAAAGTCAAACGCGTCCAACTTTCCGGAACCTTTATTAAGCATGCCGTTGTGGATTAAGGCAACAAGTCAGCGAATCAAACCACAAGCACATTCAGAGAGCTCGACCAACGTTCCAGTATGTGTCGGTTCCACCGCAAGCACAGCTATGCCCTGTTTACACTGCAAAGACAAACTTGCCTGAAGCTTCAACTCCACCAACTAGTTCAAAACACAGCTTCGCTTTACCATAAAACTGTGGACGAGCTAACTTTGCTCTCCACCCATTCCTATTCGAGTCGATATGCTCCCTATTCAAATGTAACGATGGTATTAAACGCTCCTTGGATATTAAACAGGTGCTTGAATCTCTTTGAAGGTATAATAACTGTTTTGCAACATAATTTGGATGTAATTTCACCGTTAATTTGTTTCTTGTCCATAAAATTCTCGATTATTAGCAGTGGGGTATTTTTATTAATATTTTAATGCATAACACGAATAACTAAGTAATACTAATATTTCATAGCGTTAAGAAAAGGCTTGGTAATAAAATTAATTAAATGAAAACATGGAGAGTACTTGAACGTTATTAAAGACTAACATTCCGTTGCTAAGTTTATTTAACTTACAGAATATGTTCAACTACTATGATATGTTAAAACGTAAGGTTTTGTAGTTTCGTCGTTTACACCAATTTATATCTTCCAAGTAGTTTATTCAAACACGTTATTGCAACAAGTATTATCGGCAAACGATACCCAACGAAAGTATGAGTAAAAAAATCCTACCACGGCTATCACTATCATTGTATCAGATACGATTATAAATAAAGTTTCAATCCAACACACTTTCAAGATTATTAAATAAGAACCCATACAGCGCTTCAAATCAAGATAAGCCACAAACTTACCAACAAGCACACTAACCTCAAAATAATAACAATCTTAATGTGTAATTTCGTGAAGATGTCACCACAGGTGGTGGGTAAATCGAATCACCGCATGTTGTGTGTAATTTGAAATTCCATTAGCCAGCTTCCGTCTGAGAGCATTTGAATATTTAGTGCCTAATTCAGACGTAATTACGTGGCCTTGTGCTCCGGGTTGCAAATTGGTTGCAAGAACCAAAAACCGTCAAGGAAAATGTGGTACGTAGTGCCGCACTTGTTTATTGAATAAGGTCTAACCTAGTTGCTTTACAAAGCGGAATAATTAGGATAACCTGCAGCGGTCCCATTATTTTGCAATGGTTTATGGATGTACTATATTCTTTTTTTTCGTTGACTAGCTCAGAATAAAATATGCGTGTCTGAATCTAATATACATTTGTGCCATGACTGGAGGCTTAACTTCAGTCTCTTCAACCTAATCCCGTGTAGCAGTCGAAGCCCTGAGGCTAACTGCGGCTGACCCATACAAAAAAAAAATCTAAATATGCGTGGGCGTGTTTCGAGTATTGTGTTAAGTCGTTGTATACTATGTCTAAAGTTTAGTGTAGGCATAATGGCATTCAGTAATTTTTCGTACTATTTATAAAAACGCAACATTTAGCAACATCATAAATGTTAGCATAAAATAAAGATGAGCCAAAACAAAATACAGCCTTCTCGTGTACTGGACTAACGAATATCACTCAAACAAACAGAACAGACTCAACAGAAAAGACGGATAAGCTGCCGCTCCAATAAAGGTCTTATCTCCGAGCTCTAGGACGGAGGAAAAAAGCTAAAAAGCAAAGTCACAGCAGCCTATTGTTGTCGCTGTCACTGGCTATTGTAACAGCAACAGGTAACGTTTGCTGTAATGTTCTGCCAGTGACAATAGTTGCGAGCGTTTAATGGATGACAGCGCTTTCTTGGCAGACATTTTTCTTAGGGGTACAAAATTATGTTTGTGTTTTTCTAGCTTACTTGTGATGGCGTTGGTTTTGGATTATGGTATTAATAGGTATTTATAGTAAAGTGTGTGAAAATGTGGTTAGTGTTTTAGAAGTAAGTGGCAAACTTTCGGTATTTGTATATAAGTGTTAGTAATATTTTAATTAATACTGAGGTTGAATTATAGTAATTAATTATCAAGGTTGTATTGTACTAAAACAATTGGTAGTAACTGAATTATTGATATAACACAAATTTATTTAAAACCATAACTGAATTCAATAAATTCGCTTATTTGTTTTATCCCACCAATTATAACACCTCGAATGACACTCGAATATTTCAAAATTACTGTTTAATATACTTTGTTTTACCTCCCAAATATCCCATTGTTTAAATTTAAATATTTTAAACCAAAATTCGGAACAGGATTAATATAGGTTTCGGAATGCTATACAGTAGAACATTGCGTTGGCATTACCATTTCGACAACACGGGGACGCAATTAAAGTGCGACATTTACAGTATTAACATAAACCGCAATGTACATTACGCTTTTGTGTCCAGTAAGCGAGGCGTCAATTTGACACAGCGGGTAATGTAACGCCTACATTTCATATTTCACGAATAAAATGTAAAATAGCTCGTAATGACGGTAATAAGGCGCGGAATCATTGGCTTGCGACGTTTTTATGTTAAACAGATGTTTTATTTTGAAAGCTTGCTTGATGGAGGAAGGAAAACTCGAAGAGAAATAAAATGTATTTTTAACCGTTTAAATAATACTGTAAACGTACAATATATTTCCTAACAATCTCTTATTATTTTTTCAGAAAAAGCTGTAAAAAGGATTTTCAGTTGGCATATTTGCAAAGGTAAATAATACTACGCAGAAAAAGTAAATAATACCGCGTAGAATTTTAATTACCGATTCAGATAACAAACGCATTTCTGAATAATAAGTAATATTATTGAGAGAATTCGTAAAATACCTTCGGTTTCCGGAACTCGACCCTGAGCGTTCATACACAGCACAAATGAGGTTTTAATCCAATACAAGAAATAATGGATTTTCGCATTCGTATAATAAGCATTGAATAAATGGATAATGGTGACCAATTCTACAGAACTGAATTCTATACGACGTGTTCTTTGAACTCGGATTTGCGGATGATACAGAATATTTTGGATAATTCACTGAAAGCCAAAAATATTATTATAGAAAAAATAATCACGATATTATCAATCATACTAATTTTAAGGCTTGTATTTACTCTTTAACGTATACGTTCGACATTCCATTTCAAATTGTTTGTTGGCTTACGAATAACTTCATTTCTAAACGAGGAACTCGTAAAACCACTACTTAAGCTAATATTCAATCAAAAAGTTGAAGTATAGTGATGGATATAATTATGAATACACCCTGTATTTGCTTTTTGTGTGCTCTACCACTCAGCTTTACGAAAATCAACCTTATGTCTTTCGAAATTGGTACTATTTAGTGCAAAACGTGTACAGTAGACTGTATCTTCATTGGAGTTAACAAGCGTTTATGCATCAATAAACCCAGACTGAGTTGTTGCAGGAGTTTGAAGCTCCACATATTTGGCTTCGATATTTGGTAGCATCCAGTTACAGAGAAGGTGGGGAGGGATTCAATAAACGATAGCTCAAACGGTTTTGATAGCAGTATTCTTGATGAGACTGCGTATTCAGGAGTCAATTGTTTTGAACAGCAATAGTTGGATTTGGAAAGTTATTGATATACCTAATACCGCTTTTCATAATATGGGAGGAGTTCGCAACTTCATAATCCTTTTCAATGTAAGTTTTCTTATGATATTTTGCTTCAGCTATATAGTGTTTTTGAAAGATTTAGAAAGTTAATTGAAAATGACGGTAGCACTAGTTTGACTACGGTCATAAAAATAATTGTAGTTGGATCGCCGAACCACTAGAATATCACAAGACAAAATTTTTGTATTTAAAAAAATGTCTCTACATTTCTGGAAGGGACATTATTCTACAAAACTGTCAACAGTTACACGGAACATTAAATATGTAACAACGAGCCTCTTCACGAGACATTTGGCAACGCTCCCGATACCAATTAAATATAATGACTAATTGCAGCCAAACGGAAATGCACGAGCTGTTCCGAAGGGTACCGAAGTGGATACCGTGAGATCGTTTGACAAGGAGCCAACTCATCAATATTCATTTGAGTTGCAAACACCAATAGTGTGATAACGAGGGTTCTTTCACTGTGTCACGGGTAGCAACAGGTGACAACCCCTCATTTTTCAAGCATCTCATCGTTATTGTGCTCCGAGACCCGCATCCAGTCCCTAGGCACTGGGTATCAATAACGACGTATCACGGATCATTGGAACATAATGGTTTTTTACTTGAAAAGCTATCAGATTCAGAGTTTAATTTTGAGATAATCTTGAGATAAGTTCAAGGCTAAATAAAGCAGCATCTTCATGTGTATGCATTTTAATTTGCTAAAGAGACTAGTAAAACAAAGCCACAGAGGAATTGAAACAAAGGAATACGCCAACAAAGGAAGTCTAAGGGAACACTGTCCAAATTGACCCCAACAAGGAATAGAATTTCTACTACTAACCCCGTTTCAGATGGACACGTGAAATAATAAAGTAGTAGTAAGTAGAATAACAAGAAACGACTAGAAAAAAACGATCGCAATTTTCATCGAGGATTGAAAACTGATGATCAAGTATAGTCAGCAATCTAAGTGATGAGTTTGAAAACGCCCTTGCATACGATCAATCTTAGTATTATTACGTTGACCCAAAGTACCTTATAGTATGAAACAGTAATTTTTTTTTAGTAAAGCTGAAAAGTTCCTAAAAACCGACATTATAATTATAAACGTTATTCTTAATTTCGGCAGCTTTTGCTGCTAGCCTAACACGCGCAAGCTATAATTTCGTAAACAGCAATATTCTAGAGATTTAAACAATTTTCGTAGTTTGTAAATCTGCTTATCGACTTTCGTTGGTACTACTAAGAAGCCAAGTAAACGATTTCGCTAATACGACGGTGTGTCAAAGCTTAAAGCGTTGTTAAACTGCAGTCTCGGAGCTTAACGTATTTTCCTCGTCGCCGCAGAATTGAATAAAGAGAACAATAACGTCATATGCACAGCTTTGAAATCCTGCACTTTCATACACCACGTACGTTAAACGAAACTTGTTCTAAATAAACAATATGTTTAGTTAAATGAATTCAAGTTCCAGGTAATCGTATTCAAACGACTGGACTTTACGAATCTTTTTAATGTTGGTAATAGTTTTGATGCAATTTGGAGAGCAAGAGTATTTTAAAGTTGCTCGTGCAGATAAAAATCACCTTTTTTTTGTATGTAGATAAGAAAATACTAGCACGGTACGTCTTTACAGTTAAGTTTACCTATAGGATAAAATATGTTGACGTGATTAAACAAAATAAACGATAACCACAATCAAACTATCAAATATAGCATTTCTAGATCTCTTAGTAAATAAAACTCTATACTATACACAAGCATTTAAGCTGTATGAACAATACAAAACTCCACCGCACTTGAAACAAAATACTCCAAAATGTTTTCAGTGTTCCTTTACAATCAGCTCTACAAACGTTATTGAATTCCACATTCCACTCATTTTCGTTCCATACGAGCGATGAATCCAGTTACAAAAAGCCATTCGTTCACTATTTCCTGACACACCATTGGATGCTATCACACAACGACGTAAAAATCATTCGTACCTTTTGCAGGGAACAAAAGATGGAGAGCGCTGTTGAAGCTTTGTGTTACAATTAAGTATGGCGGAGTGGGCTGTAAAACGCGCCCACGTAGGTTAATGCACAATGCAAAAGTATGAAATAGCATGCACAATTCCACTTGACTCGGTAACGAGGTCTGGATATTCCGTCATTAATGTACTGAAAGAGATTCAACTATAATGATAGTTTCATCGGGCACTTCATAAATACGTAAATTCCGATTAATGTTGATCAATCAATTGGCAACGCTGGCTTTACATGAGATTTTTACACGGGTATTTTTGCTTTTGCATTATTTTTACTTATGTTTATTTAGAATAGAAAGGAATAAAAAATAAGTTGTTGTCTCCTTTTATATGATACTTTTTACACTTAGGTACGAGGTTTTTACAATCTAACTAAGCTATTTTATAGCATCTTAACATGTTCTAAACAAAAAATGTAATGGAATTGTTCTTTAGTCGACCGACTCGCAGGAAACAACAAACAATGCACAAAGACTTGTGAATGTACCATAATGTAAATGATTTTGCTACTTAATTACATTTTGCTAATTTGCATTGTTGTTGCATAGGTACTTAACGTCAAGTATAATTTGTATTTTTTTATTTTTACAAGAGTAAATTATGAAGTTTCTTGCATGTTCTTGCATACTCCATAATATTAAGAATGACATTTTGGAACTGCGCAACTAGAGTCAGTAAAGTTTTGAAAGTGCCTGAGACGGCCTACTTGAAATAAAAAACCTTTTGATTTTGATTGTCATTTCTAAAAATGTATGCAAATGTCTAAATAATAATAAAATAAAACATCTCACTAGATGGTAACACTGGTAACTCAATATTTGTGGACACGAAAGAAAATAAATGTTTTCATTGAGATAACGTTTTACAACCGCATTTTATGAGTGAAAAATTAAAGAATAAATGGAAAATTTTACTTGGCTAAAAAGTAATATACAGTACCTATACCAACACCTTTATAATCGTAAACTAAATATAATAATCCCGTTACCGCAATAGTTTTCAAGATACAAAAGAACTTACTGACAAAGGATGCGAGTATGTTTTACATTGGTCCAATTTATTTTACTTCGGACATCCGCTGAATATTCATGACTATACTTTCTGAATTATCTGACGTTATCTCACAACACACAAATTATGGCCAGGGTTACATTTAATAAAAACGTATCTAAATCATTTTCCGTCCCTTTTTTTTGATTGGTCAACAAAATGTATGATTCTAGTAAAGATTTATCAGATAAATCAACTCCATGATATTGTATCAAGTAAATAAACTATAATTAATGACGTATCAAAAAAATCCTATTCAAAATCATTTCTTTGCTAAAATAACGACAGCAAATTTCATTTTGATGAATCCAATTCTAAATATTTTTCTTTGTAATCTCTACAGAACCTACCGTTTTAAAACATAGCCAAAAAATAAAGAAACCAACCAAAGCATTAAGCGACTTACCTAATATATCTTCTATATTTTATGACACTCCTTCCTTTTTCCTCGACCTGAAAAAAAAGAAAATAGTCTTAGCACTTTCCTTAAAATTTTTAAATTATGATAAAACGGGTTTTCCTTGTTTTTCCCTTTGAGAGCCTTCTGACCAATGAACTGGATAGACTTATAGGACCATAGGTAGTATCAGAGCTCGTGTGCCGTAATAAAATAAGGGCGAGCACTCATTTGAAGCAAGACAGTTTTAAGATTATTGCTTTACAAAACATAAAGACACTTGAAACAAAACTACTATTACCTATATAAATATGTCGTATACCTAAAAGTGCTCGAAGAATATGTTTATGGAAATGACAGTTTAAAGTCACGATTTATTTGAACGAACTGTCATTTCCACACATTTGAGCGTTTTAGATTGGCGCTAACGATTGTCGAAAGTGCACGCCAACAATTAGTCAAGTAAGTCAAACTCTCACATGTCTCTACATCAGTTACGACAGTTTAGTTTCAAATAGATAATTTGATACTAAATTTTTGTGACTCAAATGAGTGCTTACCTTAAGTGTTTCAACGATCTTGTTAATGACAGGCCTCTAGAATATTTTATGACTGTCAAACAAATTCAGAATGTGGAAGTAAAAGAACTCGAAATATGTTATTTGTACTTTTTACGAGTATTTTCTGAAATTGTATTCGAGTTTGATTAATGACTTGACAATACAGTTACTGTGTTATTACAGAACTTTTTGTGAAGGCCGAACTTACGTAAACTCTGTTGCTATCCGAATTTTAAATGCGTAATAAACTAAAAAAAGGTTATTTACGTTCTGAATAAAATTGAATAAATAATTATTGACAATTCGAGGTATAAAAACACACTGTCCACTTATAATCACATAAAAAGTAAAAAAAAAAAACAAAAGAATAATTTATATTGTCGAAGGCTGAAACATAACGTCTAAAAAAGTATAATTTAATCGATAAAATTACTCTAGGCAACAACATTAATTAAAAATTGTGCCCAACAAGTTGAAGCGATTAAAATAAGTAATGCGTCAATAAATAAACTCAAATTTTCAGCAGACTTTCGCTTCCCACTCGTAACATTTAAAGAGCAGCATCGCAAATAAGTTTAACATTTCATAATCTATTCATAACTCAGAGACGGCCGAAATAGGTTGAATTACTAGGCGAGCTGACTATAAGAAGGGTTACATAATTTTTATGACATAAAAAGGGTATTTCGAAGCTACAAGATTAGCAGCTTCTTGTCATCAAAGAAAGTTTTAGAATAGTCTAATTAAATTTGGTTTACATTAAGTCAATAGTACAAGAAAAGGCTCCATTTTTAAACCATTAATGTATTATCCTTATTGACAATCAATTGAGAAACTACTATTCAATAAAAATACTACCACTATAAAACACAACCGCTAAGATAAGAACTACCCAGTAACACGTACTCACAGTAATTCCAATTCGTGAAAAGATTTTTCAAATCCACCGCTCCTGAATCAGTGCAATACCAATCTTTCCTGCCGTCTGTATCAAAAGGCTGATCTAACACTAATCACTATCGGGAAGCACCTCACAAGGTAAAGTATGGTCTACATTGTACACAATGATTGCAGTGGAAGGGGCATCATTCCTGACCAGAAAACAATCGCATGTAAGCACAATGATGTTGATCCTTTGTGCAAAACAATGCTATTTTGATTGATCCCTGAATGCCTTTTGAAGGTATTTGGAAATGCGCGAATAATTTTATTATGAATACAATAAAGAGGTTTGTTATACATCAAACCAGTGTTATACCTCTCTACAGTTTATATACAGAGTGATCAGTAAACAGGAAAGCATTTGGAAAAACAGAACCAATTTTTTTTAAATATTGTATGTAATTTCAACGCTATAATTTTGTTAGCAGCTGTCATTTCTCACGGTATAATAGGCTATTTAGGGCGTATATTCGATAATACAACGCATTTAATATTGTTAAGGCAAAGTACCTCAAGAATATCGATTTGAACTAATTAGGACGGTTTTAGCAATGAATAGCAGTCTAGGGCGTATTCCTGTTTCACGGACGAGTGGATTTTATCTCCCACCGTAAAGAGTTACCTATAAATCCATCTTAACCTATTAGGGTGATTGAAAAGTTATTTTGAACCTATACCTACTTTTAACAAAGCTTTTAACTTTTGCCTTGTTAAACTTTAAGGTTATACTTCTTATACCTACAGTTTTAGTCCATAAAAGTTTACACACTTGCATAATAACTAATAAAATACGGAAGTCTACCACGATATGTATTGTATCACCACTACTTAAAGGAGTAGAGAAAGTAAGAAGATGCACTATACAGCATAGAGCGTCGTCCTTTTTCTACAAATGCGGTAGTCTTACTTGTCTTTCAAAATGCAGAGGAAGGCACCTAGGTTAGTTTCCCGCCTTAGCATTCATAAACACAGCATTCTCGCACACCGCACACGGGAATTGCATGCCGTTCATAAAAATGGCAACTTGCCATTTTACTCAATTGTACGTTGTTTGTATAAGCGTAGTGCTTATTCCAAATACACTGCATTTATTTTAAGTGTTAGTACTGAGACACAGGACAATGTCCTCAAAGGTACTTGTGGACTGGTTATTGTTAACTGTTACCGTTAGTGCGGTTTCTGGGAGTATTTTCTCAGTATGTCGTAGCGTCCTACGACATACTGAGAAAATACGTTTGTTTAAGAAGGAACAGTCTGTCCATTTGGTTGATAGCAACTAGTAAAGAAAAGAATTTAAAAGTTTAGTACTAGAATAAATGTTTCTTAGAGGAAGAGCTAGGAGCAAATGGTAAAAACTGTTTTTTTTTTTAATGTGGCTGCATTTTTTACGTAACGTTTTAATCATCGTTTCCAAACTTTTAGGATTTTCTTTTATACATTCCATAAGGATGCAAAACAATCTAGCCACCCGGTAAATAATTCAGGCATTCAATAATACCCACATTTTTGGTAAGAAACAGTTCAATATATTTTTCGCTCAGATGTTCGGATTATGTAAATGAAGTGATATTTACGTAAACAGGCTCGCAAAAACATCGCTCGCGTTGAAATATTCCAAGTCGAATAAATGTGGAATGGAAATCCAAAAATGTGCGGAAGCTTTTCAGATTGCGAGTGCTACACGCCAGTAATTGGAACCAGTAAAGCATGCAAGTCATTACCAACACGTACGTCAAACAATAACTTTTTAAATAGCCCATTACTGCTCTCATCGGGCCCGGGTAACGTTCAGAGTTTTTTAACATGGCAATTACCAGTTGACACGGTTGAAATATTATAATACTTTTGATAATGGCGTGGAGTTAGGGTATTACTGGCGCCCAACAGGGGCACTATGATAGCCATTTGGGAGAAAGCTTCCTGTTATCGAAATTCGAAAGCCATGACGAGATATCTGAGATGCTTATGTCACTAATTAATTTACGTCTTTGATTGACGTGCCAAATTAAATGTCCCCAAACCTATAAATAATTAATACACGTCCTTCATTTTCAAGCTTAATTGGAAAGTTATGAAATTGACAGAACATTTAATTAAAAACAAAACTGCTAGCAACAGGGTAGTATGAAAACAAATCCGTCTTTGTTATCTGAACCAAAAATAAAACAAGCGTTCAGTCATAAAATATTTATGAATAAAAGGTTTCCCTCAGCCTATACAAACTACTCTAAGAACAACATTAAACAGAATTCAGAAAACTGGAATGAGCTCTTGTTTCACGGAACATTTTGGGAGGCGAAAGTTTTCGACATTCGATAACATATAGCCCTATGTCACGTAAACTAACACGACTAACAGGAATGAACTTCGAATACTCAATAGGGAATCGGCAACCTTTCCTAACTTTAAGTTGGACTTTACTTTTAATGACGTGGGATTACGAACCCAAATCTGATTTGATCGAACGTCTGGCCGGCCGGGCTTCATGTTTTGGCGCCGATGTCAAAGGAGTTTACTTGGTTGTAAAAGATTAGGTAAAATTTAATTTTGTAGATGATTAAATTTGGTCTAGTCACCATTTTTACTGTCACTGTGGAATCAAAAGATTGTCGCCATGTGGAAGAGGATGGCGTATTATTCTTGTAGCTGCGTCTCTTTTTGACGAGACAAAGATCGTTTGAAATCATTTCTAACTTACATAATAGAACCTATATGTACTGTATACGAAGAGCATTAACTTTTGAGTCGGACAGTTGAAAAGCGCCTGAAGGCAGGGCTCGCAAAATGAACGCTCTCAGGCAACTTTTAAGGTACAAATCTAACTTCACAAAAAACTTTACATGCCTTTGGAATGGATACTTATGAAATTATCCAATTACGTATATACTTAAATGATATAACGGTTTACTCACGCGTATCCATCGGGATAGTCCGACTAGTTTCGGACAAAAACGGAGTCCTTAAGTCTCCGGAGTCCAGTTCGACTCGCGACCCAGCCGCTGCATCAGCTCATGATTAAGGACTCCGGTTGGGTACGAAACTAGTCGTGCTATCGTGAAAAATACGCGTTAATACACCGTTATATCATTTAAGTATGAATCATCCTCACGAAAGTTATAAAAATAGAACGTATGGTTTAACTTAACAAAATATCATTGAAATTGTTTGACGTAATTTACATGTAACGTTTGAAACATTTTACAGAGCTTTACAAGTGATAAAGTATGCATGTTTTTCGCAGTAGCCAAGCTTCTGCTTTGCAGTGAAAATTTCTAAATAAACGCTCCATTCGTCTACTAGAACGCCATTAGGTAATTACAAATCTGTCAGTAGACTTTGGATTGCAAATATGGGCCGTGTTTTACTAAACATCTTCTGTATAAAAATCTGGCATCCGTAGTAGTCATATTTATACCCGAATTCGGTTTATTTAAGGAAATTCACGGTTTTGTTTAACCTCTATGTAACAGCCTGCCTGAGACAGAAAATGTCACCTGTTAAAGTAAGACAGAATTTTTGACAAAAATTCAGAAAGATATTTTTTTTTTCATTTTAAAAACATAAAACTGACACGTATTTATGAAAACGAAAAAACAGCTACTGTAAGTAATGAAAAACAAACATTAATCTCATAAAAATAAACCAGTAACCAATTATTTTTCTGCACTACAAAATAATATACTGTGCGCAAACGTTTATTGAAAAAGGTTGCTTTTGTGAATAAATTCCTCCGCGATCGTCCAATTGTTACCCTCTGCTCAGTAGATTCAATACCCAGAGTATTTTAGTCTGACAAGATTGAAAGAGCTTTGCGTTACGCATACAAAAACATTTCCAATTTGATGAGGAAATGGTTTTGAAATAAATGAAAACGAAATACTCCAGTGAAAGGAGTTCCGATAGAGTTATGAACGAAAACGGTTTGGTATTTTAATTAAAGAGGACCGCGATAAGTGTGTGTAAAGAGAGTTTAAATTATCTTTTAGATATTGATTTATATCTTTGTAAAATGTATATGTGACTGCGGTGATGGATATGCTAAAACTTTTAAAATGTATGTGATTGTAACTCTAAAGCTTGTTAGTTATTATTTATAGATGTCTGTGTTTAAAAAACGTATCAATTATTACTTATTAGTAAGTTTACTTAATTACATTAGTATATCAAATGCGTGGGTTACCTTTACATCATAAAATTAAGCTCAAAATCCTATTCCACAAACATTTATTATTATACAAATACCAACATCAGACACTAGAGAATATTATATTGACAAATGTAATAAAGACTAAAATAACCCACGCAGTTTGTTAAAATTAATAAAGAATAACAAAACAATTCTAAATATGAATTTAAACTCCGGCAAAACAAATAAATAAAAGAGGTTGTCTACATTTAAACAGGTGTAAGGCAGGGCCAGGTAAAGCTATAAAATAGCAGTGACAGTAAGCTTTAAAACCAAATCCTAGGTAACAGCAATATTTTTCGCTTAATGTCGCCTTAACGACTTTAAATCAGGAGAGTGCTTAGTGCACTTGCTAGCTGGCAAAATCCTGACATTGATTGCATTGCTCTAAATTGGCACGGAGCCAAGTTTCGAGCAAAAACGGACTTAGCTTAACTAGCATTTAATTATCACAGCTTTTATGGTGATGAGATGATAAGGATTTGTTAAGTATTTAAGTTATTGTATTTAATAGAATTTGAGTGAATAGGTACGTTTATTTGTTTGTGAGATTTTAAATCTAATTTAATAATTTAATAGATAAACGAGTGGTAAGTAAAGCTTGTACTTTACTTCGTATAGTAACCTTAAAATAAAATCTTTAAGTAAACCTTTTTCGTTCTACTGGACAGAAAAAAAATTAGGAACTTAAAGTGCTACTACTACTAACTACCTTAAGCTCCTCATACACTCAGGAGGTCACGTTACTCAATCACCTACTAAAAAACAACATCAAAACTGCCATACCATCAACAATCAAACTATAAACGTCAACTCAACTATAAAACGGACGTCACAGCGCCATAACTCCAACTAAAACGCTAAGTAAGTTATCGGAAAATGTATCTGTATTAAGTGAATCATGTCGGGGGGAGCATAGAACATTGTTTACCTTACTGATTGGTTTGCCAGATAAATCCACAACGGGCAAGTTGTACACGATCGACGGTGAACGATCAAGTTAGCCGTTTGTTTGAGATAAAACGACGTTGAGAATGCTTGCGTATCTGCTGGCTATCACTGCCTATTGCTGCCTCTTTGACTGATGCGAGAAGCTTTGACGGCAAAATTAGATACGGTTTGTCTTTGTTGAAGTTATCTTTGTAGTAGTAATTTAAGGAAGGGAATGGAGGCTCAAATACATATAGATTGTCTTGATTATTCGTTAGGACTGCTTCGTCGATAAATTACTGTGTTGGCAATGAAAACTCTATTGCTGATACAAATTAAATTGTTTTGTTAACTTAATAAAATATGAACTAAGCAATATTTAACTCAAAGTTTTAGTTGTACCAAATTTTATGTTTAAGTAAAATGCTGATGGTGTTATTGAATGGTCTGAGGCTTTGGCAACGATCAAAACAATGAAAAACTTAGTATAATAAGGTATGTTTTTTTATTTGCAACATTTAAGAGATCATATTCGCATTTCATGTTTTTTATTAAACTCACACAACAGGAAAAATATATGCAAGTTATGTACATCTGGCATACCTATTGTTTCCTTCTTTCTTTCAATGAAGATTTTTGTAAACGATTTTTCTCTGAAGCTATTTGGTTGAAATCTTTTCCGCACGAATTACAAGTATGTGTAAAATGTCTTACTTTAGTTAAACACAAAATGTTTAAAAAAACTAAATATTTATCAATTTTTTAAATGAACATTTTGTTCGATATTATTTTTGATATTGAACTGTTCTATGGGAGGTTTTACGAAACGTGTGTAAATTAACCCTTAAAACAAAAGCTTCTCGTTGACAACAAAAATTACGTAAAATCTACCGAATTACTCAACAAATTTTAATATTAAGCTATTAGTATAAATTAATCATTCATTATATACAGAGACCATGACTTTACAGGTAACCATGGGTTTTATACAGTTACTATAAGTCCGTGTAGTCACGCTATGCCTCAGCTTTCCATAGTTTTCCGTCGGAAGCACTTAAGTGGGTCGTTTTAAGGATAGCGTCACCTGTACCCGGTTATTTTCCAACGATTCCTTCCCGTGTATTTCTTGAGCTTACATAATCCCGGTACGGCCGCTACGAGCCAATTTTAAGCCAATCGATAGCCGACACCACTTATAATCGCCAGATAAAACCCGTTGAGAATGCTTCGTCGCGATTGCTTATACATAGATAGTGTTTTGTTTTGCTTTCGATTTATTAGTTATGGCAGTAATCTTGAAGTGATGCCAGTTCTGTGCGAAAAGGAAAATTATTTGTCAAAATTTATCACTATGCGAGACTTCTAAATTCAAACATTTTTTTTTTCGTACTGGCAGTGGTTGAAAACGAAACAAAAGACGCTCGTGATCTCACTGGCCGTTCATATATAAGTAAATACTTAGTAAGTGTTTAAATATAACATACCTAGAACAATAGGAAAGGCGAAACACTCGTATTTCCAGACATACTTATAACAAAACGACGCGCGACGTGACGTGCCCTTTTTACGTCTAATTTAAAATTGTCCTTCTTTATTTGTGACCATAAAATTCCGGACTACGCATAAATTTGAATGTTATCTTCTTAATTCAGTAATACTCCAAATGTTTTTGCCGAAATATAACCGACGATAGAATTTTTGAATTTTTGAACGTGTTCAATTTTCATCAGAAAAATTTTACTGATTGAATATTGCCAACAATCAGCAAGCAATAGTTTACAAAAAAATAATTTTATCGACTTGCAACGAGTCATCAAAAGTGCTTTGCAAACCCGATATAATAAAAAAACCAAAAAGGGTTGAAAAACTACCTAAGTCAAATAACAATACTAAAATCCAAGTTTTTCTGAGAATAACTTCTCAGTATCACAATATTTCACAATCCTACCCAAAAAGTAACAAAACATGATTCCAACACCCGAAAGCCAACTAATAAACAAATGGACTGTCTGTTTGCATAAAATGGGGGAAGTTGGGACCCCAATTACCCTGCCTTGTAACCTACTTTCACGCAACGAGTAAAGACTGCTTATTACCGTCTACGTTGTAAGTCTCTCTTTCTTTTTTAAAAGCGAAAAAGTTTAAACTTTTATTCTTTTTCGCGACAAAACGTGAGTGCCAGCTCTTAATATAATGGAGAATTAAAACGTATTACAAAAACTTATAACCTCTATATAATCAACGAAATGAATTGTAAAGAACTGGTTGGTAAGAAAAGAGAATATTCTATTCCCTGTTCATCCAATTATGCAAAGAGCCACATAAAAAGATGTTCAGGAGCTTAATGAATCATTTTATAATGAGATTTATTCTAGAACGCTCGACTGGAGGACCGATCGTATTAACTAAAGTGAGTGTTTTAGTTTGCAAATCACTGAAGGTAACTCGCCAGAAATGGGTTTGAATAGCGAGAGAGTAGACGATTTATTAATAGAACAGTTCGAATGGAAACCGATAGCAAACTTCTTAGCTGGTGCAGTCTATTTGATACGCTTCCATTGTTATATCTACTTTGAGAAACATTTCCTTAAGATACCAAACTATAAATTTCTTCATTCTCACTACACTGCTCTTGATGTTTCCATTCGCTATTTGAGATAGTTTGAATCGATAGTAAATATTATTAACTCCACAACGTCGCGTCGTCTGTCTGGAGTTACAAACAGAACCCATTTTAACTTCTTCCCGAGTAGGAAGCGCGGTGCTAAAGTGGCCGGTCGATAACTTGTATGAATATAACGCATACCGCAGGCTCCAGCAAGTCAGCGGGGATATCAAAGTGGAACCGCCGTTTGCACAACTTGCAGGCAAGATGAAATATGTTCCCGAAGGATTATGAGCAGCGTGTAATAAACAACTGGTTTTACTTCTGAAGCAAAGGCGTGACAAGAAATCTTGAAGGGAAACAAAATCGTATCTTTAAACAAACCTGGATAGTTCAGAATGCGCCGGAGATGTCCGGTCGCCGCGGTGGTTAGAGCTCGACTGATCCCGAGAGGCAATGCTAGCCCACACTGAATCTCCGACTACCTACAATTGATGCGATCACCAAGGAAATATTTTCAGTGAATACCGTCACGGAATGAAATGTTCATGCGAGCATGTGAGAGCCTTTTACAAGCGCTCGGATCCATTTTATTAGCAGCCAATAAGCCGTAACGTGTCTCGGCTACTTACACCAATGCCATCGATGGAAATTGGACTGCTTTTTATCAAGGAAATGCCATTTAGTTCTCGGACAATAATTGAAATGTATTTTGATTTTGACAATAATTCCATTTACGAGTAACTCGTGATAAGGTTTTCGTGTGCAGCGAACGAATTACGATGACAAATGAATATCAAATCAGATTAAATACTTTTTCATTTGCGTTTGAAACGCGAGCTTCGGGTTACTTTAATGAGTTCACTTGTTTTTGTTTATACTTCAGACGTACGTTTTTGTTTTCTATCTCGTATTTCATTTGGTACGTGTTGCCTTTATGTGTCATATTGGGATGTCGGCGTAACGGACAAGCGGTTTAATCTTTGAAACATCACCTGATCTCTCTAGAGCCGGCCGATGATGGATGGCAAACCGTTGTATTGTCAAGGGATTGAACTTTGTTGCCTATTCAAGCTAAACGAGGTAAGTGCTGTACGAGGCCCATGTTATCCTCTAGATTGTGTTTGGTTAATGCAAAACCTTTTTGAAATCTAAGCTTGAAAGGTCAAATATTTTACTCTTCTGAATTAATTTTACTAGTTTTATCTTCACATTTGTTTCTATAATCAATTATAATTTTTCTTACTAAAATACCTAAATAAGTTGAATTTTCCATAATTAATTTTCATTAATATTCAGTTACAGCGTCAATACGCAAAGGACCTTATTTTATTTATTTATTTATTTATACTTCTTATACAAAATATGTACAATGGCGGACTTATTTTGTTGTAGCTTTATATATATTATAGTAAATAAAAAACATTTAAATGACCATTACCTACCATTTTTGTATCTAAGACAAAGCTAAGCACATTTATCGGCAATCCAAAGGCAACATTTTCCATTTTCCATTATAAATGAAACAAAAGAGTTCGAAGCAGGAACGATTTGTTAAGATTAGTGTTCGTTAGCGCAGCCTGCAGCCGTGAATCACTGTCCAGATTATTGTGCAGCAGAAATAGCGACAACCGCATCGATCACACTTATATCCTGCTTATTTCTTGGTTTAACGAAGGTATTTACCAAAGCTTTTGGGCTTTCCTCTGTTAGACATTTATTTTACGCTAGGTTGAACGATATTTAATGTAATTTTGACGATTTTTAATTTTTTTTTTTAAACTAGTTAAACAAAATTCTTCCTAACCTATTATAATAAACGTGAAAGTTTGCGAGTATGGACAAATGAATGAATGATTGTTACTTTTTTATTCTTAAACGGCTCGATTAATTTTGATTAAATTCAGTAGAGAGATAGTGGATTAATTACGAGTAACACATAGACTACTTTTTAACCGACTGTTTTAGAGTGGTGTAATGATTTGCAGCTAAACCTTACGGTAATTACATTATTATTTATTTAAGAGCTTAGCTCTTGTCGGTGCAGTTCTTTCCATTTTGTTCCCTATGGTCATTTGGTAAAACACCAAAACATTATCCATTAAAAAAAAAACAATCTCATCTTCCTCAGCTCTTGCCACTACACACCAAGACCATAAAAATTCACGACACTGTCCAACAAAAACAATCCAGTGTTACAATAAAAAATAAACGACACAAATATTTTGCCCTCATTTCCTGGAGAAGTTTGAAATAAGCCATTAGTTTTACGAGAGGGTACGTGTCCGGCATTAAATGGCGTCTCGCAAACGAACTGTGATGGCGCGAGAACTTTACATCCATCTTACATTTCTTAGCCTGAATATGAAGAACTCACGTAAGTACTTCGGAACTAATATTTTTGTATATAAACTCAATTTGTCTTGAACGGATGGGAATGAATTCTTTACTGTTTGGTTGGTGTGTGGGATAATGGGTATCTAAAATGTTGTTTGCGAATACGGTAACTGGCAACTGACCGCAAGATATATTTCAAATCCAAAAACAAATATCCAAATTAAATTCCAAAAACCTCGTCTTACACACTGTACTATATAGATATTGCTTCGTATTTTCTTAATCGCACCATCAACGATTATGAGTTGTACCTCTAAAAAAGCATAACTGTATTTATAAAAGTAATAATGGTGGTGAACTTAAAAGTATTCGGCCTTTCGAATGCTTCGAATGTTAGTAAAGTGTCGACTCGATCCCAAACAAGGAATTTCATGTGCTTTTTACGGCGCTGTTTACTGGTCTCTTCCTACTTACTCCGTCATTTCCGAATACTTCAATTCACTTATGACGTCACATCTTCTGATCCCATCTGTCTCCTAGTGTTTAAAGCTTTCGTCTTATTTTACTTTTGTATTTATCTTTACTGTTTTTTGAACTTCAGTTTGGATTATTTAACGTCGGTATATATTCTAAAACTCTTATTGCATGATGCATCACAAAATTCCAAGACCCGACAATAAGTCATTAACCACGTTATACTAAATAAGCCTCTTCTTTTATTTATTTTGTAATTACTTGGAGGCCGATCGGAAATATGCTTTATCTTATATCTAAAAGGTCTACATTCGCAAACTAAAATATAATCCACACTTTTTATCTTCGATATTGTTACTTTATATCTTCACAAAGCAACACAAAACCTCGTCAGCTGTTTTACCATAATGTCCATTCAACACGTACGGATGACGAGCCTATTTATAAGCCTGGAACACATCAATCTGAGTGGCGGAGATTACATGCGGAGGCTGGAGGCGCTGACGTCATCAATCACTCCTCACACTTTTTGTTACAGCAATCTGGCTAGACATAACAAATGCATGTTGTGGTTAACGTTGTTTACAAAAACAAGGGATGTTTTTTTATAGTAAAAGATTAGTCTGTAAGTATGTAGTACAGAATCTATGCTAACCGTTTTGATTTTCTTTACAATGTCTCCTTTACAATTTAATTGAACATGTTTTCTTTAGCAAATTAATTAAAGATCTACCGATCTTACACACTGGTTTTGTAAAAAAAGTTATTTAAATCCTTTAAAACCTTTGTTAACAAAGTTATCCCTAGATAATCTAGACTTAATCCACAGATCTCATTCAAGGGATTTTTGTTCACATCGCTGAAACTACTCAGTCCAACACTTCTTAGAATAATCTCCCTCTAAATTGTTAGTTCTGAATTCTTGCCAACGACGAACTTGAGTTTCAACCTGCTTATCTAAACTAAGAGATTTCGTCGTACTTATTAAAGTAAGTGGGTCTTGAATCCAAGGCTTAAAAATGAAAGAAAATTTCGCTGAGGCCAAAATTATGGGCGATAGGTCCCCAGCCCTCGGTCGCGTGCCTCCGCGATCATAATCGTGAGGGGTCTGGCCCATTATTACTTAATCATCTGATTATAGAAACTGATTGTTGTGAACCGAGTGACCTTGGTATGATAGCTGCTGTTGAGGCGTGTAAGCTATCAAAAATTCTATATTATTTCGAACAATCATTAAGAGGAAATTGCTTTATTGTTTGCCTTTCAACGCGTAATTAATGTTTATGGTGTTAATGATGAATTAATTTTGTTTAAAATGATTTGTTGGATCTGAGTGCAATAAATCTTAGGTCAAGGGTAAGCAGGAATCAAGAAATTGGTAGAAGAAAATAATATTTTAAATGCGAAAATATCTAAGTCTGCACATTACGCTTTTACGTTCTTCTCTAAAAACTTGTAAATCTAAGTAAAAAAGCTTCAAACATTTACGTCAACATTTCAATTTACCTTGTTATTTAAAAGATACATCTGATATAAATAACATTTAAATTAAATGTGACAAATAAATAGCCGAAACCTCAACAAAAGCCCTTTGTGTAAGGACCACAGGAAAATATAGGGAGCGGAATCTCGTAATTTTTCCTTATGGGGTGACCCATTTATTTAGGCAAGAGTTAAATAAATTGAATGCCATTTAAATAAACGGATTACGATTTATTTAACTTTGGATTCATGTGCCAGTTACATCCGCTATTATCTCTTTGCAAGCAATTTTGTCTTTTTATATAAATTATAAGCTGATTGTGATTGAAGGGGTTTCTTTCATTAAGGCTTAACAATAAAAAAAATAATAAGTACGACGAAAACTTTTTTGTCGCTAGCCTGAAAAAGAAAAATATCATATTATTCGTTAGTGAAATACAAGAAAACTAAAACGAAATAATTTTTCTTTCTGTACGGGATCTGAATTTCCTATCTCTTAAATATATTTGGTTACCAAATGAAACTACGATGCTGCGTTCAGCTTATAGACCTTACTTAAACCTCTTCGTAATAACCTTTAACCGAAAGATTCCTTTTTGTACACTTACTAAGTTTTTACTTAGTAAGTTTCCAATCGTAGCACAGCCTAACAGGTCTGGTCTGCACACCTGTGTTAGACATAAACTCAGAACTATGTTTATTAAGTTGCTAACTCATTACCCGCTTTGTCCCGCAAACGGTGCTTACGTAACTTGAGAACTGCCACAATATCGCCAGAAGACTCTCTACCTAGAGTTTTACCTTGTACGGTCAGCGACGAAACTCTCAACAGATTTATAAAGTGACATAAATGTTCAGCGAACTCTATAATATTTTTGCTCTGCAAGCGAGAAGTTTTAGTTTCTGTTCAGTTTTTAAGATCTTTTCTTCCATGAATACTATATTTTTACATTTTATTAGTGCTATATAAAACGCCGGTGCCTGCTGGGCTCAGGCGTCTTCGTGGGACGTCTATAGGTTGGATTGTTATTATTATTTGTATCTTGTTTAGTTCACGGGATAACTTCTAGGGAAGATACCTGGTTCTTTTTAACATGCAGAGACCTGAAGGCGTATGGATTTATTGCAGGTTTACTCGACTAGATCGAGTTATCTGACACGTTTAACCTTCAGAGGGGTAGGTAATGATTTACAGCTAGAATCGACATGCACGTGGACGAAGTCGTGGTATTACCCACGAATACTGTCTTATAAATAGATCAATGTTCATGGCCTTTTTTGCTAGCTGTACCGCTTAAAATAAATTCCGTTCTAGCGAACGAGTAAAATTCTCTGACTCCTTGTTAAAAGTACAATTCTTATTTGAACTTCGACCGGACGAAGCCACGGAGGTTTGCCTCGGGTTCGTTAATTTTATGATCGTAACCTGATCCTTGTTTATTGTACCTGTGCTTATAGATATTGAGAATGTAAGTAAAACTTTGGGTGAAAATTCGTGGACAAAATATACCGTAGCAATAATAAACGGTATTATTACAAATACCGATTTACGTAATGTGAAGTAGTAGAAGTGTACTTAAAAAGAGTAAATTTTAGAACGTTTCGTATTATTATTGCAAGATTTCTCTTTGAGGTCGCCAAAAAATTACAAAAGAATATATTTTAACTTAGCCTCTTTAAAGCACTCTTGATTTCCTAAATAATGACTTACTTCCTGATCTTAGTTTCATAATATCATTCTCATAGAGGAAACAAATAAGTCACTGCAAATCGTACCGCTTTCTACGAAAGCACGAAACAAAATAAAGAACTTAACATATTAGAAACCAGTCTACCTACCAAGCCAAGATCACTATCTTAAATTCGTTCTCCTCCATACTTCACAGGCTCTACAAGAATCGGTTAAAAATGCACAGTGGTCGACAGATCGATTTAATAGTGGTGCACCTGGCAAGGCGCCAGTGGGAGAGCTGGCTGCGAATTTATTACCCTTGATCTGAAGCCCGCTTACTTTCCCGCCATTGTTACCGTTTGAATCGTATCGGGATCGAAAGATAACAAATCTGTGCTGTTCGGAGATGAATTTAGGTCGATTATTGTTTTTTTTTGTTTAAAATGAACGTATTTTGTTTAAGCATTTTATAGCGAGAGATTTAGAGTTAAAGTGCTAACTAATACAAATACATGTAATAAATTCAGACCAAAGTTGTTTTAAAAGCCAGAACCATAGAGATACCTTGACGAAGAGTTCTGCTGGATGCTGGTTACAAAAATATTCTGCTCAGACACAAAAATACATATTAGAGAACCCAAGCTATTTTCCGTCTCTTTTTATGTAGGTATATTTTTTCAGATCTTTAAAACTACACTAAGGATTTTTAAGAGTAGGTAATGTTTCAAGAGGAAAGTTTCGTGCAGATACTAAGGCAGGTCGCTAGTTATTAATAAAATAAAATACATAATAAATACACTGCATATTAAAAGCCTTGAAGGATCCGGTTGTTTTCCTGTGGCCTCGCATGAACTTTCCAAAAGACTGCCTCGTATCTTACGGAGGACTAAGCAATGAAACGGACAAATTAAACGCACAAGTTGATATCTACGGGAGCGGACAACATATTAACTTTTTTCT
Organism: Chrysodeixis includens; assembly: GCA_941860345.1. Taxonomy (NCBI): domain Eukaryota; kingdom Metazoa; phylum Arthropoda; class Insecta; order Lepidoptera; family Noctuidae; genus Chrysodeixis; species Chrysodeixis includens. The sequence continues at coordinate 3,521,413 of OW796095.1, read as the reverse complement.
GAAACAAATAAACCAGTAGCTTTGTTGCTAGGGCCAAATGTTGGTAGTATTCACTACAAGGATAATTCTACGGTACATTAATATAGCTGTACATATCTTATAAATTAATATTCTTGCCTTGCCTTCTAATATAACTATGCCAAAAACTCAGAGAGGCAGCATTTTTAGACAAGTTATCTGATACTATTTTATGAAAAAATAATTTATCCATTCACAGATATAAAAGAACTGTCATCAAGCGCAAAAACCCCGGCAAAATTTTTCCTTAATACCCTAACCGAAATTGAGCAAAACGATTCTTATAAATGTCGATTCGGATGCTAAAGAATGAAATCTAGTATACCAGAACCATTTGAATTTGAATAAGCGATTATGAAGGCGTCCAGGGACGAAGCAATTCAGCCAATTGTAAACATAAGGCCCGGCTTTAAGTACGCATAATTAGTGGATGCTTACTTTGAGTCTAAGGACGTAATAACTCGTAATATTACCGTTTAACTTCATTAAAAATTGTTGTAATGTAATCACGCTTTATCAAAGAATTTAGTGTTTGTTAATGTAGTTAGAAAAATATATTAAGTTTATTACACGAGGCAATACTTTTTTTTATATTTTGTTTCATATTTTTCAAGTTCTACGTTTGACGTAGCTTGGAAAACTCAATATTGCAGTAATCGCGATGTTTTGTTATTTTCCATAGGTCTACTTATAGAGTATTTTCTAAAAATACTTTCTTTGTCTCTGAATTTATAAATCGCAATAATCACTTGGGCTCTTTATTCAGGTATTGGAAATGTACATTATGCGTGTATTATTATTATATGTGGTAGTAGTATATGTATATTACATGTATATTATTATTATATGTGGTTCATTGCAGCTAGTTGAAGATACATTCAGTTGCGATTTTGAATATATTCGGTATATGCGACCCAATTGTGATATTAAGCAATTACTTGAGAACATTGATGGCAAATTAGTAGATTACCATATGAGTGATTACTGTATTATAATGTTAGGGAAAAAAGACTTAGAATTATCATGTGATTATACAAAAATAATAAACACATTAAGAGAAAGTCTAGAGCATGTTAAGCACACTAACATAATAATATGTACTCCCACATATGTATGCGGTGCTCCTATATATAATTATAAGGTGGAAATATTTAATGAACTATTACATTTAGAACTTAAAAACTGTACATATGCATATTTCTTTGATACAAATGTTCCTGTTTCTCTGGACATGTTTTCATATTATACTGGTAAATTCAATAAAAGAGGGTTTCTATGTTTGTACAAAAGTTTAAAACAGTATATTAATTTTTATGATTATAATTCAGCCTGTACACAATTGAATACTCAGTTTTTTCTTGAATGTACACAATAAGAAAAACAAAAGTAACATAAATAAAAGGTCCAAAAATATTAAATTTGTCAAAAAGCTTTTAGTATACTACCAAAATGTAAGAGGTCTTCGCTCAAAACTGTGTATTTTTAACAAAAATGTTTGTTCTTTATCATGTGATGTTATTGCTCTCACTGAAACTTTTCTTAATAGTTATGTTAACGATGCCGAAGTATTCCCTGCTAATTATACTGTGTTGCGCAAGGATAGAGCCGGCGATGTAGGATGGGGAGGTGTCCTATTGGCAGTAAAAAATTGTTACACTGTTAAACGAATCACAGACATAGATGGCTTAACAGATGATAAAGAATTATTGTTTGCCACGGTTACCTGGAAAAATGTTAAATTGTTGATATGTGTAGTATATTTACCACCTAGATATACCGAGAAGCAATATTTGGATGTCTTAACGTGTATAGAGAATGTAAGCAATACATATTCTGAGTATCCACTTTTAATAGTTGGAGATTTTAATCTAAAATCATTTAATAATAATGTAAAAACCCAGTTTGACATACTATTAGAATATTGTAGATTATTGCAGTGTAATAATATTTACAACAAATATGATTGTATCTTGGATTTGGTGTTAACGAATCTTGGTCCCCAGTCTATAAACGTTACATCTAGTGATGAACCATTAGTTCCCTTGGATGCGTATCATCCTGCTCTTGATATCCTCGTTACTTTAAGTCAGATAAACCGTAACTTGTCTAACGAGTCACAACGTCCAGAATCAAAGCTAAGTGTTTATCCCCAATGGAATTTTAGGAAAGCAGATTTTCATGGTCTTTACTCGGATATTAGAAACTTAGAGTGGACTGATATTTTATCTCAACAGGATATTAATGTGGCTATAGATCTTTTTTACAATAAACTAAATAATACTATTAATAACCGAGTACCGACGAAAAAAACCGTAATTCAATGTAAATATACATACCCAGTATGGTACAATGTTGAAATTATTCGAAATATTAAACTTAAGTATTATAATCTAAAAAAGTATAAGGAAAATGGCTCTGAATTTAATAGAGAGATTTATAAATATTACAGAAGTAAAGTAAAAACTCTTATAAATAAATCATTAAGAGAGTATATAAATACAACTGAGAAAAATATTGCTTGCGATCCTTCGAGATTTTGGAAATATGTTAAAGATAAGAGGAACAATAGACAAATGAATAAGGAATTTATGTATCAAAATAAAATAGTAGAAGGCCAGGCAGCGGTTAATGCGTTCGCACAATACTTTAGTTCTGTCTTTCACAAGAATCCCCCACGGCTAGATCCAGATGCCGCTGAACGTGAAGCACTGGACATTGTAAATAATAATATTTCTATACAGGTTGATACTATCACAGTGACAGAATTGAGGCGAGCAGTCCGCCGTCTCAAAGCATTCTCTTCCAGTGGTCCTGATAATATACCACCAATGTTAGTAAAGGATTGTCTCTCTGCTCTAGAAGATCCCTTATTATACCTTTTTAATCTTTCTCTCCAGCAAAATATTTATCCTGTCAAATGGAAGGTATCAAGGGTAACACCAGTTCCTAAAGGTGGATCCTCAACAGATGTATCCAACTTTAGACCAATAGCCGTCCTGTCAGTTTTTGGAAAGATTTTTGAATCAGTACTCAACAACTCCATTTGTAACCAAGTAAAAGGCAGTTTCAATGACTCTCAACATGGATTTCGCGCGGCTCGTTCTACTTTAACCAATCATATACACTACGTAGACTTTTTGAGAATGCATGTTAAGTCAGGTTGTCAGGTCGATGTTGCCTATTTCGACTTCAAGAAAGCATTTGATCTTGTAGATAATGATGTTCTCCTTGTAAAGTTTTCTGCACTCGGATTTAGTAAATCCCTTTTGAGGTTCATGGCTGATTATCTTAGAGATCGTAAACAATACGTTAAGTTAAGTAATTATGTTTCATGTGAATACTACACTCGCTCTGGAGTAAGCCAAGGCAGTACTCTAGGACCTACCCAATTCCTGCTTATGATTAATGATCTGCCAAATGTCGTATCAGATGCTAAATGTTTACTATTTGCTGATGACTTAAAATTATTTCACTCTGTTGCAAAAAATGAAGATTGTCTTAAGCTACAAAGTGATATAGATGCAGTACTGGAGTGAAGTATTAGAAATAAGTTGTCGTTTAATAAATCTAAGTGTAAGACAATAACTTTTTCTCGATCACGATTTCCAATCAGTAACACATATTTCCTAGCTGGTGAACCTCTCGAAAGCGTGTCAACAATTAAAGATTTAGGTTTAACATTTGATAGTAAGCTCACTTTTCATGAACATGTGTTAAAAATATGTAAGGAAGCTAACAAATCCTTAGGATTCATAATAAGGACTTCTTTTGAATTTAGAGATTTACATATTGTTAAACTTTTATATAATTCATACGTACGTAGTAAGTTAGAGTATAACTCAATAATTTGGAATCCACACGAAAACTTATATACCCTTATGGTTGAAAAAGTCCAACGTAAATTCGCAAGATTCCTATACAAACGCGAATATGGATACTATCCATTCCTATACCCATCAATATTTGTGTCTGGTATGGTTGGTCTTGATACGTTACATTACCGCCGACAGTGTATGCTCTTGATTCACTACTACTTGCTAATCAACAATAAGATCGACAATCCATCAGTGCGAGAATTAATATCTTTTTATGTGCCTGACCAATACATGCGTGGTACTGGTCGGCGTCACCATAGACTCTTATGTTACCCACCAGCTTGGCAATTGCCTCACGCCAATAACTGCCCCACCGCCAAAGCCATCCATTTAATCAATGATTTTTTAAAGTGTAAACCTGATGTAGACTTATTTTATGATAACCTTAATGTAATTAATAAAAATGTCAGATTGTATTTAAATAAGTTATAATTAATAAGTTATTTTTGTTTATAAAACAGTCTATTTTTGTTAATTTAGTTTTAAGTGTTTTATATTCTTTTGGATTTTTTTTTATTGTTGGTAGCTACTTGAGTTTAATTTTTTGTATTTAATATAAGTAAGTAATGTTTTTGTCCACATATTAATAGTATAGCATTTAAGCGTCTTGGTTTTTATGAACTGTAAGCTTATAATGTTTTTATAAATAAATAAATAAATAAATGCCATGTATAAAAGTACTCATATTATTTTGTCATAAGTTTGTATTACTTACTTGACTAAAATGAAAACGATATCACCGTGACCTGTTTTTAATAATCATTTTTAATTAATTAGCTAGATAACTATAAATGTTTTTAAACTTTTGCGATTTGTACACATATTTAAGACAAGAATCTAATTTGCGAAGTAATGCGTTACTCCTTTTCTCCGCATTTTGCACTGACCGTGAAATTCGGTCGGTGCAATTCCAAAATGTAGGTTACTATAATACACAGGACAGTATTTATTCACTATGAATATGAGTACAGTAAATGGCACACGACAGAGGGGATAATACCCCACATTTTACTCTAGTAACCAGTACAAAAATAGCAACAAGCTAAGCCAATGAGAGCGGTAATCATCAAAGGACATAAAACAAGTCTGCCTCTCATAAGAGACGAATCTCATTTAGTTAATAACGCGTGGAGACGTAATCCAGGCCAGCGTCGAGGAAGTAATAATGTGGGAAAGCACATTAGTTGATAGAGAAAGAAAGTCATAGTTTTTAGGAAAAAAATCTTACATGTTTGAATTTTGCGATGAAGAAATTTTGAGTTAAATTATATTTAAAATGTAACTTTTCAGAAGCTTCTAGCAGTGGCTGAATTTTAGAATTCAATACTCATGCTTCTTTAGTTACCCTTATCGTAGCCCAAAATTTGATTTTAGTATCTTTAGATTATTCCTACATACTTACTTTGGCGTCTTGGTTGTTTCACTTTGGTATCTTGTCTAAACAGATCTGTAAGGCCCATTGTAACTATTTATTTTATAGAAGTCCTGTATTCATGTGTTGTGCAATATCTTCCTTATCATCTATAATTATTGTCTAAATTAAACTTTAAACATTAATCGAGGCCTTGGAGTACACACTTAAACATATATTAACTCTTTTATGAAGTCCGGAATGACCTTTTAAAATAATAACATTTTCTACTTTTGTACGCGGAAATTGCAAGGCACGGGCGGTAATTATTAAAAATGCAAGAGTTTCATAAAGTTGTAATGCGCTCCAAAACGTATGAATATCTTAGCATTTTAATTATGTTTATTTAAAAAGGAAAGGGTTTTATAGTCGAGTGCTGAAATATAAATAGTAACTACTCTGCATTTGCTTCGAGAGGAAAATGTTTCATACTGGCTATAATTAAAGTTTACACAAAATAGGTGCACCTACTCGAAACAACGTATTTTATGGTCAACGACATCAGGAACTTCTCGACCTCTTCATAGTTACATTCTATAGAATTCACCTAAAATGTTTTCAAACGTCAAAATTGGACGCATCATAGAAAACTATCATCGGTTACAAATAATATGTCTGTGGAACAGTTTTTTTTGAAAAGGATACGCTACTTTCTTCATTAAAGTAGTTAATTTCTATACACTAAAATAAAATTTGTAAAATTTGTAAACACATTGTGAACTTAAGGTGCTCCCACACTGCTGTTATAGAATGTTTAGTAACGTTAGTAAACATTTAATCACAAAAGTCAAAAAATGTTTTCATGTTAATAAACGTTAATTAACATTTTTGAACAAAATTGTTCAACAGAATAAAACATGCGTTATCCAATAAGAGCGCTTTTTGTTTAAAAATTAGCAAATCTTCTTCCATTTTCATGTAGACGCCTCAGAACGCAAAACCAAACTGCGACCCAATGCCAGATTCAAAATGTTAGTAAACACTTTCCATCAGTGTAGGCACTTATAACATGTAACAGTTCCTAACAAAATGTAAGAATTGACAACATTTGTTAATAAATGTTTTAGTGTTTAAAAATGTTTATAAACGTTTGGTAACAGCAGTGTGGGAGCAGCATTAGAATTTAAAAGACAGAAAAACAGTCTTAACTATTTGCTCTACAAGAGCAATCTAATTATTAACATACACATATGAGTATACCACACAATCGCATCAACATCTCTAACGCAATATCCGAACCGCAAACTGGCGACCGCACCCTCAGACTAATCAACGTACTTGAATTCATGACGACTTGATACAAACACTTAAGCCGAGCTGACGACTGTATGCTTGTCGTTACAGCGGGCTACACACGTGTGTTTAACCGCGATCAGGTAAACTTAAACTCAGTTCTGATCGTGTATATTTATTTACATCTGTAGTTTAGGTAGAGTACAAATGATCATATTATGAAAAACTCCAGCTCTCAAAAGTTGGATTCTTGTGTCTTGGGGAAGAGGTTTCATAAACATTCAAATCACAGGCACAAAATACACCATTAGTCTTAAAAAGTAGATACTAGGTACAATAATTTAGATTTCAAGTAATCATATTACTCTTAAATTTTCAGTTTTTATCAGATCAACCAAAAACGTAGGCACTTAAATACCGATGAACGATTCGACATCAAGATTTCAAAACTTTAAACTCGATCACAAGAACTTCGTTCACACAAACTCAGTTTTTAAAAAGACTGGTGAAATCGTCCCTTAATCGTATAATCAAGTGTAGTGGAACAACCAAACGTTTCCTGACACTCATTAGACGAGGAAACTGGCTTGAATTACCTATTACTTTTAACATGAGAACGAATGCGCTCTCAAGACTCGTTCCAACGCATAAACCGGCGAAGCGAAGGTAAAGGGCTAGATAAAGTGTTGCTTAGTGTAGTTATATAGATACCTACGTACATATACGAAGTTTAGTTAGTTATATAGATACATATGTGAGCTGATACGGAGAGAAGTTCTGTAACTAGGTGTGATGATAGGCGATCAAGTGATGTACGAGTAAGTTTGATAGTGCGAATTTATGATCTAGGCTAGTTTCAATATACTATCCGTTAGTCTTTATTAGAAGGATAAGTTTGGAAGCAAAGGCCGTAAGACAGTCCAACATAACCTAGGACCTAGGTAATGAATAATATCTGTAAAGACAATTGAGCTTCTTTCTATAAAATGTTGTTGGACTGTGTTATAACCTCTTTCGTAATATGACTTAGCAATATTATCAGTGAATATTTCTTCATTTAATTCTCTACTTAAACCCTTCCTGTTATTGTTTTATTTGAAACTGAAACTCACGAGAGCTTGTAATTCGATTTCAATACGATACTTTCGTTTCAAAGGTCACATACCCACGGGTTACTGTCAAAGGTCACTTCAGTATCTAACGCCAATTAACCTTTACAAGCATGCCATAAATTCGTTAGTTTTAACTTATTGTTATTCTTGTTAATTTTAACTTTTGAAGTGGCACTTCATCCACATAATAGCCAGACGTAATTTAAACTTTGACAATCGAGTTCTTGAATAAAAGTCATCAGACTTAATACAGTTTTGCCAATGATCTCAAGAAGAATACATATAGAAGAATACAGCCTTCTAATCTAACGTTCCAACAATGGACTACCAAATGGTTGTCACGTATAAGTACTTTAAACGAAATGAGAACAATGAATGTTTGTTTAACAAAATGTACAAGGAAGAGACGCGAGAACATTACAGTGTCAGAATAAAGCGACCAATGTTCAAATATTTATGTTGCACACAATTCCAAATAACAAAGACAAAGTTGGCGCCGGCGAGGCATTCATCGAAGCCGACGTAGAAAAATTGTCAGGCACATGAGATTCGACGGGCGTGCGGCGACGACTAAATTGAACGTCGCGTTGTAGGGGCAACCCTGCACGCCTCACTGCCCGCACAGCCCTCGCACCGCCTGCTAATAGGGCTGGCGTGTTGCCACATAAACACGTTTGTATTTCATTTAAAAGATTTCAATTGAATTTTCAGGTGTGCGTCAATCACGGGTCCCAGGTGTACCCTATTTTTTGTTTTTGTTCACGGCGCGTGGCATCCCTAGCCCTGCCTACTCGATCTACAATTCTACACCCACTCGCTGGAGCATTTAACAACTCCCTGCAAAATTCACACTGCACCACTCGAAATTTCCGTCAAGTTCCGACACTCCTTTCTCTTGAATGAATTTGTTCGTTAAAGCAAATTGCCGCTGGTTTCCTAAGGCGCTTTGCGAACACAGCCATTGAAACACGGCAGAGGTGAGGGAGGAACGTTTTGTATCAGAACACGTTATATCTGGTATAAATGTAATTTGCTTGTTATCCATTCGAGCGTATTTGTTCTCTTTGTTAATGTTTATTGGTTTGGTACATATACTTACGATGTTTGGCCTTTGTAATTGGTCTGAGTATATTTTGGAAGATAAAGTGATATTTAAAACAAATGTAGTGTACAAATAAAAAATAGATTTTTATCTTTCTTTGAACTAGAAAATACCTTACTGTGTAGATACAGGGCAATACATTTTAAGCACTTGTAAAACCTTAGAATTATAGCATATTTTAAAAAACACACACAGATCCCAGAAACGCTCGTTACAAGTCAGAAATAAGTTAAACAAAACAAAGGATGCGAAAGAGATTGTTTTCAGTTCCGCACCGGGGCTCGGTGCACAGGAGAATAAAATAATGAGGCCATTTCCTGGTGCCTTTTGATGCGGCCTGGAAAACGCTCGTAAAGGTATTTTTAAATTGAGCCTCAATTAGGGGTGGCCGCATCCTGGTTTCTGAGGATTCATCGTTTTGTGAACACCGCCCCGTCGCCGGCCGGATGGTTTAAAAACATTCGCTCTTTGTAAGTTCGACAAACAAACGAAAGTTCGTACACACAAGCTTTTGGACTTAACGTACGTAAGTTTGCGTTGTCTTTTAGTATGTTGGTTGGTTAAGTACGAGTGAAGAGTAAACTGTGATGAAATAAGTGAAACTAGGTTTATTTCAACACATTGTTTACAGCCGTTGCGGCGTCGTTTTAAAACTGTACAAAATCGATATCATCCAGATACAAATATAATAACGTTTGTAGTCCAACTTATTAATTATTATTCTCGAATATTGTTGCTTTAAAAAATACAACTACTTTTTAAATTATACATTACATTCACAAAATTTATTATTTTGATATTAAACGACCTTAACATTATTCAATTCGGGAAACTTTTAAATTTATTCCGTCGTCCCAAAAACCCTTCAATCAGAATATCAATTTAAAGTTATAACAAAACTACAAAGTTTCGAAATCCTCGCTTATTCAATTTCATATTTCATTCAATACCGAACCAATACCAACAATGTGTGGGGGAAAGGCTGGTGACGGGGCAAGCGTCCGTTCCCCGTCAAACTGTTAGCGTGGAAGGCAGTAATTAACCCCGCACTGTCACCATAGGGCCCCTCGGAATAACTAAACTAGGTGTCCTGCTTCCGTAAAACACGATCGTTGAGCAGGCTGCCTACAGCGACACTATTGGAGCGAGTAATTGAAATGTAAATTTGAATATACGCCCGAACGGGGCAGTAGCAAGATGTAAAACAGATCCATTCACTCTTTGACGAGTGACGAATACTTCCCGTTCAAGGATAGTGTTTGCACACGAGTCCAACACAAGTTTCGGGAGATAACGAGTGTGTGAAGGGTTAATTATGACAAATAGGGTGCACCGTATACAAGAACTTTGACCATAAATCTTTACTTTAGCTTGGACCCTTTTGCAATTTATATTCACGTTTTATGTTAAAACTTTGTTATGAATCTCATACAATTTAAACTTTTTAACTCGAGTACTATAGCTAAATGTCTCTTATTTCACAAACAGTTTTAATTACATTACGTATCAAAATTACGTGAATTTGTTTCGCCCAATTAAATTTTACACACCACATTATTATCGATAGAGAATATTACTCAACCTTTTATAAAGGCTGTCCCTAATTTCGCGATAGAATGTACCCTTCGACCTAATTCTTGATCATTCAGTGACCCATCGCCGGCTGGTTTCAATAACCCTGCAATTAACCTGGACCCTGCAAATGGCCGTCGATAAAGGGTACCCAATCGACGCAAAAGATTTTAGCACATAGAAACAAGGATAAGAGAAAATATTTATACATGAGCTGGGAGGAATCACTTCGTCTTATCTTTTAGGAAAGATTGGGTGAAAGGGTTTGCCTTTTAGGGAGTTATACATGTATTATCAAGCCTCTCGGATGTATATGTAGAAGTAATAGTTATAAATTGTGTAACTTATTGAAAATAAAGATCACATTCAAACTTTCGAAGAATTTCTATTGCAGTAAAGAATTGCATAAATATTCCAAATTATTTTTTTGTGACCTTTTAATATTACTTTTTTTACATATCGTATCGATAAGGACGTAATTATTGTTATATCACAATTACGTTTGTGAATAAAATGGGCTCAGAATTACACCTTAATAATCTAACCAATCCCATAAATGTAAAGGAAATAAAAGCTAGTCTAAACAAAAATACAAACTTCAATATACTCTTCAAAAAAATATATATTTTTGTAGTATTCCTGTATGAAGTACAACAAAGTAGTGTTGGTACTGGTAATTCAATTTTATTTCGATTGCTTTGTGAATGTGAACAGTGCAAAAACTAAATATGGTTTCGACTCACAATGTGTAAACTTTCAATTGAATACGAGAATGAATTGGTTCGGTGTGTAGTGTCGTTTTTACATTTTCCATACGTGTTGAAACTTGATAACAATTGTATATTGTGATCTACTTTAACAGACTTTATAGTTTTACGAGTTCTTCTTAAAATAGTATTTACATTATGCATACTTAACCCCTTGATTGATCTGATTGATTGGCTTTAAAATGGTTTACAAACTTATTTGACTATTGGTCTATTTTAGCAAAAGTTGAAGTCCAAGAGAAATTAATGTGTCCTTTCATTTGGCTGTTTCGGATATTGTGTATTGGATAAAAATGGGTGTCATTATGCGTATCACTTTCTACCATATTATCGTTGACTCCCTTTTTATTACTTAACTAGCTTCTGCCCGCGGCTTCGCCCGCGTGGTAAAGGGACAAAAAAACCAAGGTCTTTTCTTAATATTTTTTTCCATAAGAACCTTCTCCTAATAATAACAAATACAACAAAAAAAGAATTAGTGAAATCGGTCCAGCCATTCACGCGTGATGCCGTGACCAAGGAAAACGGGTTTCATTTTTATATATATAGATTAGAACAATTATCGGTACACATAATAATCTGTCTCTAAGTCAACAAAGGATGTTTCGACAAAAGCCTTTGATATACTTGCCTTTCATCAGGTGATAATTTACCTATGGTCCAATTATACGTTAATTTCGTATTAATAAACGATTAAATTAATTTAGTTACCTTCACACATGTCGAGTTGGTCTATCAGAATTAACTGACAACAGAACTAGGTAGGTACTTAATTACACATCAAACATTTAGCCATTTTAATCAATCATAAAATCATTTCAAATGAATAGCAATATTCAAATATATTTTTTTTTAATTTTAGTCTAAAATAAGCTAACTAAGAAAAAAATATATAGCGCTTTTTAATCGCATAGATAATAGATGTTTCATTTGATACTATTAACGTCGTAATTAGTGATGAATAAAGGTAGAACCCGCAACCTTCGCCCTCGGATCAGACGGGGTCGAGACGGCGGCGGCTCGCGTGATATATATTGTTACACGTGCCTTTGAAGGATAGAGTTTGTCTCTACTTTGAAGTTCTGTAGAAAACACCACGAAATCACGTAGTACAAAGTATAGTCTATTTATCAATATATCGTGTACTCGGTTTCAATTGAAGGCGGTTTCACCATGACCAACGAGAAGACAAAAAATACGAGATAAGCTGCTCTACATTATGTATCAGGTTGTTGTCTGCTCTCTCACAGCTGCTATTATAGCATTTCATATCGACGGGTCCTACGTATACTGGTGTAACCAGCAAAACACCAAAATACGTTTTTTTGCACCAAAAGCCTTAAAATTACCTTAACTTTATATCCTGTAAAAATTATATTATTTTATTCAGTAATTTCAGAGATACAAACCTGTAAACTAACATAAGTGACATGATTTTCGGCCACACGACCGTCTACACTGATGTAAGTCACTTGCACCAGTGTAGGTAGTCGCGTGCGCCGCGTCACGTACGCGCAAGTGCCATTTACTCCAGTATGCGCGCTGCGACGGAGTTAGGAGCACGTTAACACTGGTATAACTGCGTTAACTGCTAACATATACTTCTGTATCAAAACCTTTTCGTGCCCTGTTTTTAGGGGTTATGTTACTTTTTTACATATTTAACAAGTTTTGTTTGCTTTGAGTAAGTAGTGGTGAGAATTCACAACAATTAAGGGCTCACGAGGTCAATTTTTAATAAATTTATGCGTTAAAAATTAACAAACAAATTACTAAGTTGACAGTACTAATAGTTCTACGAAAGGGTTTAATTAATGTTCACCTAATGCAAGATACAGATTGTACTGCTTTTAGATTTGTTTGAGCCGCCTGCATTAATTTTTTACGTATAAATTATATAATGTAGACGCACGGTGTACTGCATACTCTTCACACTAAATTATAGAGTTTGTTTTTCCCTGTTTGGTTACTGGTTGTTTTTTTACAGTCGGGTTTTTTTGTTTTTTATTATTATTTTATTCTTTCAATAAATTTTACACTTACATCAGTAGGAATACAAAGTAGTAGTATACGAAGTCACATGTGACTTTGTTTTATTTTCTTGATATTGTTATCTGCCGTAACCTACATTATTTTAATAATAATATCTATTTACTAATAAAATAAATATCGATACTACTTTTAATACATTTTTTGCAGCAATTAACGTAAGGAGTTACCAAATTTTGCTACTTGGTAACTGACGAGACAATTTTTTTTTATGTACCCAAGTACATCATTTTTAAAGGTGTAGAAATATTCCAGAGGTAAACAATATAACAATATTCGCAACCCCAGTTTATTTTGGTAAAGTTGTAGTATTGAAAAAACAATTAAGTTCAATCAAAACTTAAGTATAGTAATACAAAAGACATTCAAATTAAACTTATAAAAGACTTAGTGGTCGCCCGCAACTTCGACCGCACGAATATCGGTTATAACTGCAAAACATTGCCCTCCTTTGACGCAGTCGGTTAAAAAGTCTAGGTTTTAATCCAGGTTGTCAGCTAAGTCCATACGAAATTTCTTCAAAATTGGTTAAATCGTTTGAGCGTCAAAGAGTAACAAACATCCAATCCATACTTATGCAACTTTCGCGTTAACTATATTAGCAGGATATTTTCAAATGTATAATATGCATATTTAAACAAGTATGACGAGTGTGGTGATAATATGATAAGGCATTCGTATGAAGGGTGTCCTACACAAATCACCATTTAATACAAGTTGTAAAAATGTAATGAATTTTCCATCATCTAATTTAGACTTTAAGGTCTCATTGCCCTGTTTTTAGGGGTTGTGTTACTTTTTTATACATTTAAAAAGTTATGTACACAACTATACACTTAATAGAAGCACATAGTTCGAAAAGAGTTTCACAAAGGTTATACTAATTTCTTTAAAATACCTTTTCTAGCGGATCTGCAAAGGGAGAAATAAATTAGAAACATCAACGTACAAAAACTAGTGGACGTAACTGAACAGACGTAACTGACGTAACGTAACTGAAAAAAATAGTGGAAATGCTATTTATAAGAATAATGACATAAAATTCAAGACAAGCTAGTCTTAAAAATAAAAAAGAAACAATTAGGTATTATCGTAAGAAAACCTCTTTAAAAATCAAACCCTTTTTTTACTTAAAATAAGAAGATTACATTTTTTTGTTTTATTATTTTTAAGATTGCAAGGCCAATGATTTTATTTTTCATTATTAGGAATGCTACTATCTAATAATAAAGTGTTATTTTGTAGTTTAGATGTTTTTATTTAACTTTTTGCCACATTAATTTAAATATTCACAGTTAATAATAATACAGCAAACTGTTGCAAGTAGCTTTCCAGTACTGAGTAAACTGTTATAAGTGTTAAAAAGTCGATAAAAGTAGATAAAAGTAAATATTATTTTTTATATTATAACCTCATATTGGTCAATTACACGGAAATACTATGTTTAAAGAGTAAAATCCTTCAGATTTCCTTTATTTTAAGTATAAGCAAGTACACTGTATACTGGTATAAGTGGCGACTTGTATCAGTTTACAGGTTCTACCGTAGTAAAAAAAACAAGCTACATCAATGCAAGTTAACCTATTTTCCAAAGTATAAAAAAAGAAGAAAAACCAATAATGCAGTCTTATTCCTTAAGTATTAAAATATAACATACTAAAATTTCAAGTGTTTTTATTGATTTACGACAAAGTTACAAGCTTTAGAACCTTTAAACCGCTCTCTTGAAAAGTTGTGTTTTTGCACTTGTACTAGTCTACGTAGGACCCGTCGATATGGTGGTGGTCGGTCTCCCATTTTAATTCTAGTTGACGTGTACAAGAACGATACTCAAGTAAATGGCGTTTTAAAATATCTGTTTGTCTCTACATTACTTCGGACAAAAACAAAAAGACAGTATAGCTAGAGACATTTTCTATTAGTTTGCAGAACGTACTTATTACATATGGCTGGCAAACATACATAAGATAAAACCATGTTCTACAAAGTATAGTGAACTTATCATCTTTGGGCTACAACTATTGTTCGGACGCATCTCTCAAGTTGCGTCTTAGAACTTAGTCTTCTACTGCTCATATCGCTTCAAAGTTGGACCAAGTTGAACTTAAACTATGATCAAGTTTCGATAAAAATCTTGTCTCTCTGAACATTTCTGTCTGCATCTAGCTATACATACCTTTCTTATGTACGCTGATATCCGAGACTTTAAAAAAATTCTAAGGCATGTTTATTGACATTGCTTCGTTCGTAATAAATGAATTCATAATTGTATTTGCCCAAGGCATATTGCAGTAATGTTAATATTACGTTAAGCTTTATTTAACTGTCAATTAAGCCTAAAATCCTCACTGTATCACTATGATATCAAAAATAATAGGCATTTCACAAACACGACACTGATACACAACGTACACCAAATATTACTACGTCAATAACCAGCTTAATTAATTAATTCGTTGCAACATTTGGTCCTCTTCTCACCAAACACAATTAGCTAGACTGTTCTAAACACTGGACGCTAGGTATTTAAACAGCTCCCAAATACAGGGAACTACGGAACATAATAATACACACAGATAAACATAGAGCTGAACGATAATAACATATACAGACACAAACAAAGGAATTACCGGTGGTGTTATTTAAAAAGCAAAATTAAAATTCCGTATGTAGTGGACAAATTCAGTGAAGTTCCAATGATTATTTAATTATAAGTAAATTAGTACATGAAGTATGCAATTTTTGTAAAGTAGGTATATTTAAGAGAGCTACTTAAATATTAAACTAGTAAGAAATGAATGACCTTGAAAGCATTTACCATTCTCATTTTTCCTCTCTCAGTATGTTAGGCAATGATATACCATTGGGAAACGTATAGTTCTTTCATAATAATTACATTTACAAATAATAACATAAAATTTCAAGTCTTGATTCCTGAGATTGAACCAAACAGAAAAAAAAACAAAAACGATTTAATTTTAAGACATTACTATATTTCAACAAACTCACTACCCACTTCCTATACCAGGTGGCGTGTATATTACTCTCGTGTATAACCGTCATTAATACAAAAGAAACGAGTATGAAACGTTCCAGTTTCCTTAATAGCGTTTCGAAGTTTCTGGAATCTTCCATCATTGACTAAGGGCCAGGCCACACGGTGCGGTGCGGCTCCGGCGCGGCGCCTGTGCGGTGCCGCAACGGTTTCCTACATATAAAAATGTATGGTATGCCACACGGCACGCCCGGCGCCGCTCCGGCGTCGCACCGCAGGCGCACCGGACAACGGCGCGAGGCAGACGAGGCGGGGAGGGGTGCAAGTAGTGTGGTGCCGCAGCGGCGCCGCTCAGTTGTTTATACGACATAGGCAAGAGTGTAGGACGACATAGGCAGGAGCCAAGCCAAGCCTGTTGCGGTGCCGCAGCGGCGCCGTAAGAATATTGCGACGCCGCACTGCTCGTGTGGCCGCCAGTGCGGTGCGGAGTAATGCGGTGCGGTGCGGTGCCGCACCGTGTGGCCTGGCCCTAACGGACATCAATTTTAATAAGCGAAGCCCAAGGCGCACTTTATACCCATACCGTTGTTCCATTCTATCATTACTTGATTATATCACAATACAAAAGAGCCTTTTGATGATATTTGTAAAGAATCCTGTTTAATTTTTTTTTTTTTTTTTTTTTTATTTTGACAGAAACAATACTAAAACAAGAAATATCTACATTTATGACTAAACTTATGTAACTAAAACACACTGCGGATTGATGATTCCCGATTCCACTAATAACGTCATTTCATTTATTTACTAATATCATTATTTAATTTCAATCAATCAAGCTTTGTTTAAATAAAATATCATTTGAATTCGAAATGAACCATTGCACGGGTGACCACGTGTCACTGTGTACACTGTTTCAATATATACTAGTTGCCAAATTAACTTCGAAACTATAAATTGCACATCATAAATAAACCATCAACCACAATACAAACTTTAAACTTCATCTAAAATATAACGTCCTAAACTCCGCGGCGTTTCATTAAAATCAATTGGAACTTTGAAAATTGAGATTGAGTGGCATTAATTTTCTATAGAGGGCAGTATCGTAATTGTTTAAGTTGTTGCTTCCGGACTGGCGTAGCCGCGTAGTACCGTAGCCTCGTAGCCGCGTAGCAGCGTAATGGTCACGCTTTAATTGTCCTCTCGTAGGACAAAGTTTGTAGGACTCGTAGGTAAACACAGCTCTAGTGAGACCTAACTTAGTTGTTCACGTGTAGGACGATAAGACTTTGTTAAAACTGTGGTTACATTTACATGTAGCTAGCTCAGAGGACTTTGTGTTAGTTGTATTGTTCTGTACCTAGATACTGTAAGTTTCGAGAAATGGAATTTTAGTAAATATTTAGCTAGAACAATTAAACCCTTCCCAGAAGTATTTTGTTTAAGGTGACATGTTTGATTAAAGTTTCTAATTGTTCTAGTTTCATTTACAGCGTTTTCAAAAATATTCTAACTGCTTATAACAAAATAGCTTCAGCATAAGCTCGGCATAAGACTCTCCTTTAAGTATAATTCTGCTGCCGTATCACTGTTATCCAGACTGAGTACTAAAGATTCTGTTCATTTCAATACACAATAAGCAAAAAATCCATGGTCACTAGTCAATAAGACTTTCCTACTTTCAACATAAATTACCTGCTGTAAAAAACAGTGTATCAGACAATATGACAACACGTGTTGATATGCGCATATCATTCACCTACCAACCACCTACAATCAAACTTGTGCTCTTGACTCAAACTCTCATATTAGTTCTGAGCATCGAGTTGCACGTGTATCATTTGCTTCAGCCATTACACGTGCTGCCGTGAAATATAAGCTTACACGTGCCAAAAACTGTTAAAAGCCTTTTATAAACTGAAACGGAGTTTGATACTCTAGTTTGTGGTAAATGTCAATGGTAGAGCGTTCGCGAAAGGTTAAATTTCAAGAGATGTGAACGAGGAATTAAATATCTCCATGTGTCTAACTAATATAGAGCACGTTCTCGTTTGTAATCGCTTAATAATTAATTAAAACAGCTCCAAGATTATTCTGTCTAGGTTGTCCCTAAAAAAAATAGAACAGACTTTTTTTGGAAGAATGTTGTTTAAAATCAAAATCAAAAAGGTTTTTATTTCCAGTAGGTCTTTTCTGGCACTTTCAAAACGTTAGTCTAGTTGTCAATAAGTGCTACATTACATTCTGCTATTTCTAGCTTCCAAATATGTAAAGCAGAAGTGTGTTGTAAACTACATCTTACTAAAAAAACAAAACACTGTAAAAACTTTATTTTATGAGCTAATGAAACACACTTCCCCATTTTACTTATAACTTTATATTAAAAACTATTCTTACCAACCAGTGTTTTTCCACGTTATAAACTTCATAAATTAAATGGATTTCCAATCGTCCGTTTGGAAAATTTACAGTGACCTACTAAACCGCAACTGATTATATTTTTATAACCCTCGGTTGCAGTTGGCCTGTCGTAGCCTGTCAATCTGCCACTCGACTCAGAACGAAGTCTATCGTGCCTGCAATACACCCGCGACCAATATAAAGTTAGAACACAGCATAAATGTTAAATGAATCGACCTAGTGGCCTTGCAAGATCTTTGGAGAGTAACATCTCCACTTAGCTCTGCATTAAGTAGAGTGGATTTTTTTATCACTCCATCATCCACACTCCTTCTTATACCACTGTTAGGCACAGACCTCTTTTCTGTCCGCTTTAACATTTCTGTCTATCTCGTCTAGATTTGGGCCGAATAATCTTAGACATAATACTCTTACCGTTTAACAATGCAAGGCAAATTGTTAAAGATTCAAAACTGTTAAATCAAAACTACATGTACCTATATTTATGAAGAGATGATACTTCATACTTCGACTGACTATTCTTTGTCGATAATACTTTTACAATTGAAGCAAGGCTAAATACTGTACAGCTTTTCTATCAGACAAGCAAAGGTCAAGGACGTAATGAAATAAAATATACTTTTTAAGACATTACAAAGAATGCTCTCTCTTTTCAATTGATCATTGCAGTAAAAAGGTCGTAACTTTTATATTCCGAATGATTCCCTCAAGCTCCGTACATTTTGTATACAGCTACAATGTATATATTTGTTGCCGTAATATAATCTCAGGTACCCAATCCCAAGTTTACGGTATCTTTATTGGATTAAAATGTCTCTTCGAAATGTCTGAATGTTAGGACTATTCCGATTTGTGATATGTTGTAAAGTTGCTCTACTTTAATGATCGTAGATTTAAATAATCGTAAATCTATTGTTTAGGTAACTTAAGTACCCAATTTCAGATTTTTGTGAGAAATAGTTTTTATATTTTGTGATAATTTAAGAAGCGAAAGTAACAAAAAACAAGAATAGCTGTATAAAGATCAATCAGTACTTTAAAATGATTCTCCTCTAATTACTATTTCAAGCTAAGTTTTTTTTTCAGCTCCATAAAACAACCAATTTATAGAAAAATAGGTCGTGCATGTAATACTAATTATAAACAGAGTCAAATTATTACATGTTATTTCTAATAGTCCTCGAACAATGTATAAGCTGTCATTACAGTTGTAAAACGACATAATGTCAAAGCGACTTTGCACAATACTTTAACCTTAAAACTATATCAGATCATTTTGCAAACTCCTTCGTAATATAGCTTTATAGCAGAAGCCATTCAAAAATACTTAAAAAATTCATACATTTCGTGGTACCTAGGGAACAGCTAGAAATGTGACTGACCTATTTCATAATACCTTCCTACGATAGGCCAAACATTATGCAAAGCATCGGTACATAAAAGATTGACGGAATATCAATTCTTATCTTTTGCTGGTATATTTATTTCTTTTCTTTCCTATTCGGGATTTATTTCTGCTATAAACTATCTGGCTTCGGATTCGCGATATTGGCATTATTGGCATTATGCGGGGTTCTCATCGAACCATTTTCACACATAAACAAACTTAGTTTTGTTGGTTTCGATGTTCGTAATTTTACGATAGGATTTGGGTCGATTGCGCTAAGGCATTTGAGTGTTCATGTATTAACCCCTGAAGTATATGAACCATTATTATTAAGCCGCTTACAAAGAGTTAGTATTCTTTAAGCACAAATCATACAAAAAGTAATAACACTATTTTGTAAAACATTACTTTCATCTTTAATGAAATTGTAACCTTCCATGTTCACATTTTCATTCATTTTGTGCGCAGCAAACTGCAGAATTCAAAACTTAAAGAAGTTTAAAAGATTGCAAGTTTCACGAGAAAAGATTACTAAGAGAAGGAACAGAAATATTACGAAACACTACAGTTTGCAGGCAAGTATATTATCTTGGTACGTGGAATTGAAATGAACTCTAGCATTCAACCTCTTTATCATTTGATATTCCGATCCTTTGTGCATGTTTACTATAATCTTGATACAAGTTACCTCTATTTTACTTTTTCTTCCTTACCTCAAGACATAATTTATAGCATACTAGCTTAATATTGTATCGATATTTCATATGTACCGACATAATAATATGACAACTTTTTTTCTTGATCTCTGAAAATCGTTAAGTAATGTAATCGTAACAAAGTCTTAAGCTGCCTTTGAAGAACTTTACGTATTAAAACGAATAGCCACATTCGTCTTCAAATACCTTACTCAAATCCACACTTACTTTTCAAATCTCATCTACTATTCTATTAACAATGTACACAGATTACTTACAATACACAGAATTAAAAGAACGAACCACAGACCGGAGTCTCTAACAAATTGCGAGCCGTAACGCCTAAAGTAACATACTTCAGAAAGTTAATAATTCGTGAAAATTTTCAGAGCTCGAGCTTATCCCAAGGAAACGTGAATAGCCAAATGCTTTAATCCAATTTAGTCCTTTTATAAATAACGAGTACGTTAGTCATGGTCTGCAGGTCTTCAGAAGGTAATTTAAAGTTTTAAGCTAAATTAGTTTGGACCTAAAACAGTTTTAGGAAAGGAAAGTACCTAGTTTTGTAATCTAAGTATACGATATTGTAAAGAGTACCCGAACCTATTATGGAAAAACTTAGAATGTGTTTTAGAAAAGTATTTAGGTACATTGTTATTGTGGTTAGTATTTTTCGCAATCGGTCATAATTATCAAATATTAACAATTTGATAATTATGACAGACAAGTTACCTTCCAAAAATCAGACCAAAATTTTAATTGTGAAACACAAATCATTTGTCACAGAATACGAGCGACAAAAACACTTAAAATGTATTTCAATTGGAGCGACAGGCCCATCAAAACGTTTTGCCAACGACACTACACAAACGTTAGCCATTCAACGGGTTAAAAAAACTGCCTCAAAATGCCCTGAAAATCTGAAGTGGGCGAGAATAAATACCGCGAATTGTATTGGAGATACCACACGGCACAATCCTCACGGATTTACTGTTATTTTTATATCAGACCTTCTTCTTTTTATTGCTTTCCATCAATATTTTTGCTATTTATTGCCTTTCTGTGAGACAATTCAGATTCAGATTTTCATATTTTTATTGGCTAGGTTTTTTGTGTAGCGTGACTATAAACTTTATTATGAACTAATGTTTGCTAATATTATAGTGGCAAGTCTTTGCGAAAAATAGACCAAGATTCCAAAAAACTATAAGGTGTGGTCATTTTGATTGGATATTCGACCAGGACGGATTATGTTGTTAAAGATTTGGCATATTGTTAATTATAAGGATTAATTCGAGGGAGATTAAAAATATAGTGATAATTACAGCAAGGAGTATTATAAGACACCTTATGAATTGTGGGGTTTCATCTCAATAGTATACATCGGAACATCTGTCCACCAAGATCATTCCTAGTCTCGCCGTCTAACTGTTAAGCTACTGATCATTTTATTTTATTAAAATTAACATTAGTAAAAACCTCGATCCACCGCCGCCCAAGTCACGACTCAAACCCACAAAATTAACTAAAATCAACATATTATCTACCGAATCAAAAACAAGAGCTTTTACTTAACGAAACAAAGTAATCAGAACATAAACCCTAATCTAAAGTACTGGTAGCTACCCAAACGCCATAAAAAAAGAAAACTTAGATAACTAAGACTTATATTTCTGTTATGGTATTTGGAACGTTTATTTGAATCGTATCGTGAAGTTTATCCATGTTTTAGGACAACTTGACGTTCTCGTAGCTTCATACTTGGTATGCAGCCTCTTTTTTATTATGTACAGAGCTACAAGCTGCAAGCTAGTCGTCATCAGCAGTTGTCAGTAAGCTGTCATCGAGTAAAGGTTGGTATTTGTCAGATTTTGGTAGGATCACAGGTATATGGTTGATACTTTTTGAGACGTAAAGGCTATTGTGATATTTCACACTAATTTTATAAACGCGAAAGTATGTATGTGCCTATGTGTCTATGTTTGTTACCTCTTTACATTCTAATCGGTTGTACTGATTTTGATGATATTTGAAGTAAAGTAGGTAATAACACTATTAACAGATAGACTAACATAAATTTTAATATTTCACCCCCAAACGAGTAAAAGCGAAATGAGTCATTGTTACTAGCAAACACGAAATAACCTGTTTGTTTATCTAGAATATCTTGCTACAGAATCAATCATGCTCGAGTCCCACTCGCACTTGGCCGGATTTGTTAGTTTATCCAACAAACCGCAGGTAACAACGCTAAGTACAGCTAGTTGACGATAAAATTTAACCTAAATAGGTTGAGGACCGAGGTTAAGGGTCAACATATTTAATTCATCAACCTTTCAAATCAACTGACCTCAACTGCGATTCAATAGCCACTGGATTTACAACCAATCAGTATTTTACATAAAAGTTTAGGATCAATTAACTTTTGAGTCATTACAGTAACAAATTATGCATACTACAAATTAAATTATACCTAATGACTCTCGGTTTTTGCTAGCAAAAGTTTGAACGCGAAATCACCTAACTTAATCGATCATAAGACCTTAATAGCTTTAGAAAACTCAGGTAAAATGAAACCTTACTTTCTAAGTCTGTTAGTCTTAATTCCAACCGCGTAAAGTAAAACTAATTTAATTTTTCTATCCTTTTACAAAAAGAAGATTCATGTCGTAACAATCAGACAGCTGACAATGAACGAAAATTTATCTCCAAAGGCACAAAAGCCATAAAATATATTGAAATCCATTCCGCCATGAAATGTATTGAATTAATACATCACATTTCCCGACTTGTAAAGCTTAAGCGTCAATATGAGGCCAGTGATAATGAAAACCTTTGTGGAAGGTTCTCCCGCGCCGGGATTTAGGCGGCACGCCGAAGATAACGAAAGCTTAGTTTATAAGCCCATCGGGACCAAACTACTGGACCGTGGAGCTAACTGACGCCATTTTACTTTGCCCCTCGCTCCTAACGAAGCGGCTAACATTTACCCGGATAATATTTTCAGCAATCGAGTTAAGTTTCTTCCTGAAATGTTGATGCAAAATAAATAGGTGTACGTAGTGAATAGGTTTATAAAGTACCTACGTATACATTTGGGAATAATTAACTTGTCTATGTTTTTGCTTAGGTATTCTTGCCGCGTTTTGTTTGTAGTTTAGTATTAGTATGAATAGACCTTTTTTTATATAGGTACATTATTTTGCAATTCCTATCAGATCATGATAAAATCCTTGAGTATTAATAATCTCTTGAAATACACCTACTTATAATCGATATACAGCAATATTTGAATACTAAACAAATAACAATTTTGATTTCAATTTAACACAAAAAAATACATCAGCAAAAAGATCTTACCCGATCTCAAATTCTCGTATTATTTGACAGCTACAATATCGAATATTGCTTTTAAAAAGCTTATTAGCAAAAAACAAACGAAAGCACTCATGTTTTCCTCGAATCCGACCAGCCTTACATTATCTGACAAATGATATTGATAAATATAAAAGTCTCATCTCCTGCAGCAATGCTTCAATTTACACACGGTGTATGTAAATGTATGTATGGTATCGAGAACAGATATAGCGTGGGGATTGAGCTCGTGTCATAACATGTATGACTTGTTACAGGGCCGTGGTTTTATAAACCGTACACTTGTGACGGATACTTAAAAAGAAGCTTAAGACACGGTGTGGTTGAGTTGCATATAAATTGCAATAGACAAAATGAGTTTTAAATTTTGTTTATTTATGTATTATTTATATTAATGTTATCATAATGTATGTTTTCGAAGGCCCATAGAAAATATAATTAATTTAATTCTTACTGAGATATTTTAATATATGTTTTACACGGAAAGACATTTCCTTTGAAAGTCAAATGTTCTTTACGCCTTATTCATTTAGATTTTGTAACGAGACTTAAACACAGAAAAACTGAACGAGAGACAGAGAGATATTATTCATAGATATTTCCTTCTTGCTTATAAAGGATTCCCTAAATATTTATATTACAAAAAAAAAATAACCTTCATATAATCAGTTTTTAACCCACCTGAATCCCCAACCAGTATTTTATGGATAAAACCCGCACAACTTCCCAGTTGTTTGTTGTTACAGTTGCAGTGTTGCCAGAACTGAATAACCGGAGTTTTTTAAAAAGTTTTTTAAACTTTCCAAAGCGCTGTCCCGAGGCGATGCTAAGGAAGTTTGCAAGAAGTTTTTATCTTAAGCTCATACGACAGAGCAAGGAGTTTGCACTGATAAATACTTGGATCTATAGAAGGGTGTTTAGAAGTTATATCCAGAAGATTATTGTTGGTAATATCGAGTTTTAGTGGTGATTGGAATCAAATGTTTCACAGAGAGTAGCTAAAGATTGTATCTTGCTTTTGAAGCATTCTACTACAGTTGGCCTAAGTGTAAACTTTAACTGTTTTACTTTTGCTTAACAAACACGGGCAATCGCTTCAAAATTCGCTGGTACTTATATTTTTTTGTTTTTAAATAATTTCTAATGTATTGTATTTGTATATTATGATCTTCATATCCATATTGTCTTTGTTACTTCTAACTTTCAAACCGCTGAGTATACAAATAGGTTTTGGAAGATCTCCATTTAAGTCTGTCCTTTTTAATAAATAAACATGGGTATTGAAAATAATTAATTGTAACAATTCGGCACACATGTCAACATTACAAATATATCAATGTTCTCATCGATCAAATTGAGATATATCATTTGTCAAATCGGAGTAAAAACGATACAAATAGAACCTTTTTTTGTTAGCACTGTAATTTTTGCAATCAATCATCAGCTGCTTGGAGCCGGATTTCACTTAAAACAAAGTCTCATTTGATGATATTAACAAACCTTTTATTGAAACTTGGCCGCTATTAGTCACAATTGTAATTTTGAAAATGGAAAAGAGTTTTTCCTTATATTTAGATGTCATATTATATAGATAAACTACGAAAATCATCTATATCATTATAGGCAAAAGTTATTAAAGAACATTTTTTCTTTAATCGTAGACAAAATCACTTGTAGCGAGTTGCTACAGTTTGCTGACGTCATCGTGTCGTGTCAAACCGTAGCCTTGCCTGCTACGCGACCGCTATCTTTGTTATGCTTAAATATAACTATTCTACGTTTATTGCTACGCCATCGATCAGACGGGTCTGCTGGTCTATAATTATTGGTTAGTGGTCCTGACTGCTATACTGGAGGACGTGGGTTCGATTCCCACCCAGGACAATTTTTTGTGTGATGAGCACGATTATTAGTTCTGTATTTCGGTGTAATTTATATATAATATTATGTACGTATAAGAAATATATAAGTATGTTTATCAGTTAAAAAAAATATTAAATTAAGTCTAGTCTCAAATTAAGTATACGAGTGTAACTTGTGTTATGAGTACTAGACAACTGATGAACATACTTATAAACTTCTAAATACATACATTTTATAGGTAAATAAACGTAAAGACGCTACAAAAATGCACACGCTATTACCTGTCCCAGGTAGAAGTGGAAATGTAACCTCAAATCATATTCCATGCAATTCAAATAAACTTCAAGGAAATAACAGTATGAAATTGAAATGCGTTGAGAAATATTAAATTTCATTTCGTGTTACCTCGAAACGTTGATTCAGAAATCAACGATGCATAAAATGTAGGTTACCTGTTCCCATATAACAACATAGAGCATACTGTGGTATATATAGATATTAAAAAAATTGTGCTTAGAATTGTTCAAGGTAAGTAATAAAAACAGTGTGTTTGTACATTGTATAAAAGTCCTAAAAAAATAAGGAATAAAGAAAAAAAAAACAGTGTCAATACAGAGACTGTCCACGGAGTCTATTAAAGTTACGTAAGTATATTTGAAGATAAATATCATACGGCACCACTTTTGGACTTGAAATATAACCTCAAAATTGCAGTATCACATCTGTTTTAGTTCAGCAGTCATGAAACTATGACATGAAAATAGTACAAGGCGTTTATAAATAAAGAAGAACGTTACATGGTAACGTCAGCTTCGCAGGAACATCTACCATTACCTCTCATAGTTACACTGTAGGAGTTGTAGAAGAGAGACGCCGCTCTACCCCGTGTCATGCACCTTCTCGCTTCTACAGACGCTACATACAGTCTTATTTACAGAGGTGGTGGTATGTCCCCAGGCTTATTTACACAATCTGTTTGCGCTGTCAGGCTGGCACGTTTCGTTAAGCGAAAGATCGCAGCAATGCATTTCAAACGGTCTAATCGCGGTCTAATAGAACCTTCGCTCTCCTGCAGTGAAATTGTGAAATATTACCTCCACGTGGAAATAACTAGTTTGCTTTTTAAATTTTCATTAAGTACTGATAATTTATTTGACATACCTATTAGACACCAAGAATACTAAATATCATATTTAAATTTAAATATCTCGTGTCACAGTGCTTTCGAAGTACCTCGAAACGACAAGTCTGACTTTTAAGGCTTTTCTTGTGTATTACGTATATGGCATAATAAATTATTAAAGGTTTATATCTTTAGGTTTAATTGATAAACCAAAATAACACAGTACATAATACTAATTTCTAGACTGACTTACACAAACAAGTAACAAAATACAAAAGCAAAAAATATTCAATTTGAGTCTGATTTAGCTCCAGTTGTTTCACGATTTAATTTATTTCTCTGTTTCCCACAGACGCCTGTTTAAATTCTTATTAAAGTCTCGACGGACTGAGTACGGCTGATGAATATGAGAGAACGGTTCTTATCCACTTTGAATAAACAAACAGATCTGTCGAATGAGTAAAATGTAGAGTTTCATGTTACGTACAATGTTGGTTCGAATGGATACAGTCAATTCGTGTTCAATAAATTCAGATATCGATAAGGTTATGTTATTATACATACGAGTATCTACTCAAGCAAATGAAGAGATCTTTAGTTTACGTATTTGCAAAAATGTGCCCAAGGTGAGAACATATTTAAATAATTCCACCTTTATTTTAAAGCAACAAAACTGAATAACCATTAGACCCAAATACGTTTTCTTAAATGATTTTTTCGATGCCAATCATTTAACAGACTACAGATTTTTTTATAGTATTTCAATTCCATCACAAAATAACATAATAACTACAATTAATAAGGTGCACTAGTTGTGAATATAAATTTCCTCTTAGTTAACGTACAATTTATCTAAACAGTCAAGTAATTAATCTAACATAAACAGGGAAGGGTCCGAGGGGATACGCTGACAGTTCACGTAACGCAGTTTCCATTCAAACTAATATTACAATAACATGAAACTCCCATCTTCATATATCACAAGTCCGTTACATTAAACACACATTTAGGTACACCCTAGCGGTAACAGACATTAGCATACCACGATAACATCCCTGACTGTTTTATCTAGAACATTCTTGAACGTTTTCCCTGTTTTAGTGAATAGATATATGTTGTAGTCGGTTATTATGTCAGTGAGTTGAAAGAAAAAAGTAGAGCCTATTAAATTCATCGTATGGACAATAATTGGACAATTAATGTATAAAAATGTACAAATTACTCTTATGAGGTCTTCAATTGAGGTAGTCACTTTATGAAGGTTGTTATCCCAGTAAATGTTAAGTGGTGCAAAGCATATTAATGAATCCCATCATTCCATATAAATTTAATTAGTAAAATTAGTATTTTACTTTATTTGACACAACTAAAAACAAACAATACAAAAAAGTTAAAAACTTTGCTTGCATTTACACTGAAGCGGCTTTTTCTTTTTTTTTACCCGTTTTCTGCAGACAAACTTGAAAGCTTGCTAAATAGGACAAATTACGTAACTTCCATTACAATTTAAAACCATCATCTTCTACGTATTTCAAATGGACAACCAGTACTTTTCCGAAAGCACAGAGAGGTCGTAAAAATAATTTATTCAATGCTTGATTACGAAAGGATATCAGAATCGGAAAATAGCTAATTTACTGGAGCCAGCAGACTAAACTGACTGGAATACTTAATTGGGACAACAGACCTTAATTTTCTCCCCTTAATCCCTGTGCTAATTGTTTTTTCTTTCTTTTTTTTTGGATACAATAGTAATTAGTTTCAAAGTTTTGTAGTTCTCTTGATTACAGTATAGTACACAACACACCTATGTGTTGTGTATGA
The DNA here is from genome assembly GCA_941860345.1 of Chrysodeixis includens. Classification (NCBI taxonomy): domain Eukaryota; kingdom Metazoa; phylum Arthropoda; class Insecta; order Lepidoptera; family Noctuidae; genus Chrysodeixis; species Chrysodeixis includens. The sequence continues at coordinate 3,492,588 of OW796095.1, read as the reverse complement.
AACCTGTGATTATTTGTTACACGCCGTACGTTATAATTACAAAAATACACGTCGGTTTACAAGAGGACAAAAACTGTCGATTACTTTGTAGTAATCGATAGTAAAAAACTCGTGAACGTGAAATTAGAAAGGTACTTTACAACCATTAAATAAGTATTATTTCAAAAGAGTTTAAATAACTATCGTAACTATAACTGATAGCATAGCAAAAATGTTTTTGTAAGATTCTATGAAGAGACAACAGGCTCTATGAAAATACAACCCAGGGAAAACGCATTTTTTAAAAAATACACAAAATGAAGGTAAGTAATTGCAACATCATTTATCTCGACTTTTTAATTTTAGGTTGAAAGAGTTTCGGTCCAAAACGGAGACGTCATATTTTCATATTCTACGTGGAGTGACTGTAGATGTACCCTGTTAAAACTGACAAAATAAAAGAAGAAATAAAATATGCTTCAACAATTAAAAAACTGCGACGCCTTTCAACATCTCTTAATTTTGTTGTCTTTTTTGTTTTTCCACTGGACGTTATTAAGAATCTTATCCTACATTGTTTGTTTAGCTCTTTCTTTTGTTTTCAACGACTTCGTAAAAGGCAAAGGTTTTATGATCCAATGTACTTTAACAGCAATACTGTGATACAACAAACAACCGTTAATCATATATTATGTCATGTTATACTAAGCATTTATATTCTCTATAGGCTGTTAAAACAAAGGTACCAACGTACCTACAGTTTTCATCTACTAGAATATTGCTTTTTTATCGAACTCGTTCAAAATTTAACTCGACGCGGATTCGCCGCAGAATCATATAATATACATATGTACGTGATCCAATGAAAATTCTGTGAGGCTATAACAAGGTTTACTGCACCGAGACAACGCAATCGTTTCGTTAAAAAATTGGAGCTTTTTATGTGCGAACGTGTTGCTTGGTAGATGGTGGATGTGCGCTCGCCCTAATGGCCGCGGGAAATTACCTATTTCACGGGCTGATGGACTACGTATTACTTACGAACTGTAACCATTATTTAGTAAAACAACAATGTACCACGAGCCAGCAATTAGCCGACGGAAAGCTACTCAAGATTGTTGGGTGTAGAGTTTCTGGTAAAATGGCCGACTGTGACACTGTGATAGCCATTTACGTGGGCAGTGTCGGAGCGTCAATTAGAAGCTGACCTTTTCTTTTCTTAATCGACTTTTTTCTAACATATTGTTTTATAAAGTTTTCTTATTGCTTCAGAAAACTAATTTAATGTTTCTACTTTATGAATTTGCTGTCAAAAGGGTTCTTTATTTTAGTTTTTTGCTAGCGCTTTAGCTTCATCTTTCTTTTTGTGTTACCTGTGTATTGGGTACTTTTATTCAGCAAATTTTAAGGCGATTAATTCGAGCACTATCAGTTATGTAACACGTATGGCACCTAGAGTAGTATAGTACATTTTCTTGGAATGTATATGTGGAATTTCTCATATATATAGAATTTCTCCAACACATGGACTCGAAGCAAACATTTACAGTTACCTGAATTTCAGAAACTCTCAGCTCGATCACACCTATAACGCCTATTATATACAATCGGTTGTTGTCTGTTAGTCTCACAATAATACAATTCATGTGACCTCTGCTTTTTTTGCCCTACATACAGCAGTCTACTTAACCCCCATGAAATAAAAAAAACGTAGACATACGTATATTTGTCACGTAATCATAAAAGGTGGTTTATAGGTCCCATGCACTGTCGTAAAAGTCTCATCTCTTTTATCTCCAAATACGATTTTTGACAAAGTAGACACTGCGTGCAAAAAAAATCATCAATGCTTTAAATTAATTAATTTAACTTTACTAATATTTTAGTTCACGCTTTCATTGAACACAAAATAATACAATATTTAATTAATTTTAAACTTAACGCATCTGCTCAGCACATTAAAGTTTAAAAAAAAATTTTGAGTAAAAAAACTTTTTAAGAAAAAGCTTTTATTTAAACGCTCTAAAAAGAAGAAAATAAAATATTCCTTTTGGATTATACTAACAACTCCTCATTATACACAATTTATATATAATAATAAAAGCTTGTCGCTCGATTTACCACAAATTATTATGATATAAAGGAATGTTGATAGGTATGTAAACCTCGCGACAAGCTTTTATTATTATAATATATAAATTGTGTATAATGAGGAGTTGTTAGTATAATCCAAAAGGAATATTTTATTTTCTTCTTTTTAGAGCGTTTAAATAAAAGCTTTTTCTTAAAAAGTTTTTTTACTCAAAATTTTTTATTTTTTACTTTTTAGTTATCGCTGGCTAGGTTCCTCAGTCTGTTCAAGTTATTATTACTCTCAAAATGCCCTCTCATTTGATACCCATATTGTAGAAGTAGACTAAAGGTAACTATTCCGCCATCCTGCATGGTCCGCCATATTGGATTCAGAATGACGTCATATTCTTTTTCTAGTCACTCTTAACAAGCCCTTTCATTTGATACCCATATTGTAGAAGTAGACTAAAGGTAACTATTCCGCCATCCTGCATGGTCCGCCATATTGGATTCAGAATGACGTCATATTCTTTTTCTAGTCACTCTTAACAAGCCCTTTCATTTGATACCCATATTGTATAAGTGGATTAAATATAACTGTTCTGACATCTTGTATGATCCGCCATATTGAATTTAGAATGACGTCACATATCTTATCATATATTGTCATCCAAACAAAATGCGTCCACAAAATTTCAGCACAAACGGTTGAATATATCTACTTCAAAATTGAGTTCAAAGATTTCACCCGAACACACAAATATCCATACATTGCAAGTTAAATAAAAGCTTTTAATGAAAAGTAATTATTATTTTCGCCTCAATGCTAAAAGTATAGCGATAATTCTTAATTGAATTTAAATAATAACTACATGTTCTGTTTTTATTTGGCTTTAAAAGTATGTTCGGTTATAAGTACGTGTAATTATTCTATAGTCCTTAATGCACGTATTTATAAATATAACTCACAATATTTATGTTTTGTAAAACATAAAATCATCGCAAGATAAAGCATACTATAAAAAAAAACAACTTGTCAACGCGAATAAAAAACTTACGTCAACACATTAATGCACCAAAGTATCAACAAATTTTAGTATAATAATATGATCTTTAATACCTACCAATTCATTCAAACACAGCATATTACTTAGAAATACTAAGAATATTACTCCCTAAGGAATATCAATTGGATTCATAAAGAAGTCTTGGAAAAACTTGAACCTGAATGATCTTATAAAGGTCTATTATAACAAACTTTTCGCGAACCTTTTTCAGCGTAACTACGGGGATTATACAACCTTCCTAGCCTTTGGGATAAGCTATCTACAGCCAGGTTTTTGGGCTTTCGATGCTAAAACGAGAGTGTTTTTGCCAGACTCATATTTTTGTAGTCTAACAAAAATTGAGTATGGTAATAGGTTTTTGTTGGATAGTCACAGTATAATAATAAAAAAAACAGTATAGGGTCTGCTTACAAACGGGCGCAACGCGAGTTATATCTACGCTAATGGATCATAGCATGGCCGTGGCATGATCTAGTCGCGAACGTGTCGCAACGACGAACAGACGGTGTGTTGTTGATATAAATAAAACGCTGTAAGTGGGCAGTCCTATCGCTATTATATACAGTGCGGCTGTAGTCATTTATTTTAGAAGCTGTGATAGCTTAGTGGCAAGACCGTAGGACTGCTAAGTCAGAGGTCTTGAGTTCGATCCCCACGGCGCGCACCGACTTTTCGAATGTTGTGTGCGTTTAAGAAATAAATATCACAGCTTCCGTGTTTCGGAAGGCACGTAAAAATGTGGGTCCTGCGCCTGATCTCTCTCCGGTCGTGTCGGATTACCGTCCCATCGGGCTATGAGAGTAAAAGGAATAGAGAGTGCACTTGTGTTTGCGCACACGCTTGTGCACTATAATATGTCCTGCGTAGCTGGCTGGTGTCATAGTAACACTGGCCGCCGTGGCCGAAATCGGTCCGGAACGCTATTATTAGTCATTTATTTTTTAGAAACGGTTGAGTTACACTACTGTATATATTAGTTAGGTAATGTGTTCCATTTAATCAGAAAAAGCAGTTTCAAATCGCTTTCCTACGTAGTCCTACGTAGTACGAGTACGAAAAGCTACTGGCTAAGGAAATGTCGGCTATTATTTCATGTTCAAAACAGGTTGTTTCGACATTCAACGGTATTATGCAAGTTTGTCCCGCTTATTGTGCTATTAAACCACAATAGCAAAAGCAGATTATGAATATTTAAGCAAACTAAATGCACTTTCCCGAATTATGAAAGAGGGAATTTCTATTGTGAAAATGAAACTCGAAACTAAATGAAAGTGTATCATTCGTCGTTTCTCCAAAATTACTCATTAATATTATAAAGAAAAATATTCTCAGCGTTTTGTTCCATTTAAATAGGTTATCTGATTATCGAGTCGTTAAATATTTAAATGATTTACACCAAACAAACACGTACTGTTTGTTTGGCGTAAATCGTTTTTTTTTCCTCAAAATAATATTATTATTATGTTATTTATGACCAAAATTCACATGTTCTGAATCATAAATCGTTCTCGAATAAGCGTAGTATAAATACCAGCATGTTATTTTCTTACTCCAGGTCAAAAGGCCTCTTACCAAATGGAAAGGATTTTTCACAAAGGTACATGACTGTATTTACACAAGTAAGGAAAATAGACAAAATACGAAGTATAAGTAAGTTACGATAAAGTGTTAAACATGATTCTTTGTGAGACACTTGAGTCCATACTAGTGTGACTGATCAACAGGCTCTCACATCGCACTAGAGTCAATACAATAGCTTGCATTGTGTAGGTATTGATGGTTGTAAATCCGAACCACCAATATTTTGAGACCAATTTGTGGTATATTATTATATTAATCCAAGTACTCAAAAATAACTTTCAAAATTCATTACGATGCGTAAACAGTCATAAAAATCCAAACATTTAAAAAACTTTTAACATTACGAGACAGATTTTAAACTTCGCTCCAATATGGCTCCCTAGTTGAGTATCAAAACGTTCTCATTTGGAAACACGAGATACAGACTTGACTAACGATTGTAATTATTTAATAACAATATTATCATATGAAGGCTTTTTATAATCTCCCGGTTACAACAATTAAAAAAAGTTAGAAATAAATAAAATACCTAGTTAAAATTTTAGCATGAAGTTTATAAATTAGTATTACAAGGGGGCTAACTAGCAATATTCAGTTAAAGTAAGACTAACCCCCGGTTTCTGGAAGGCTGGTCAATTGAGTCTGCTGTCAAATCAACTGAGCGCGATTGTGATTGGTTGACCATAAATCTTACAACCAATAACAGATCTCAGCATCAGAGCATCAGAGTTTAAAAATCCGGGATAAGAGTAAACGGATGACCGCTCTACATTTTTTCGTGTGTCGCCTCGCTTCTACAACGTTCAACACTTACTTGCAAAAAGCTAGGCAATATAATATTAAATTTTTCGAATTCCGGAGTGAAGCCTTAAGTATGTCACATTGGTATTTATCACTCTTAATGATGATTGATTAATTGAATCATAGTCCACACGCAAATGATTTCTCTTTAAACCGTCTTTTTCGGCAATCGATCGCGAAGATTCGCGTATAAAACGTAAATATCGTCTCGTACCAGATTAAGGTCGCAGCCTCAGAATAAATTATCCCTTCCAGAATCGCACTTTCTTTGTTCGTCGGTTTATTTAGCTCGATGTGTGCAACATCACAAGTTTTAACGAGAAGGGAACGGTCCGAGCTTAGCCGTTAAACTGCTGTGACATCACAAACTTATAGTTACTTAATTGCATTAAAACATTAAGAAGTTGGAATAAGGTTTTATTAAATGAACCGAACCGAAAATGCTTTCGCTTTACCTGTTTAATAGTGGTTTTAGTTAATGTAACTGTTGTAAGTGCTCTATTTTCTGTTAACGTAGTATTTTTATTAATTTTACGTTTACAATGGCATCTATTATTCTCTACCGGTCTCCATCACTCATAATCACCATATTCTGTTTATACTAATAGTACGGGTATATTCATTGCTCTCGAAATTCGCCATAACACTAAGTTTCTGGAAACTAACCAATGCAGTAACCGATCAAACAATGCCAGTTAAGTAATTATGTTAATTATACATTCGTGGTACAGTTACTGGTATCACCAGAATTTAGTGGAATCGTTTATTGGCAACAATATTGCAGTTCCAATTATTAAAGTATAGTGAAGGACGATATTTTTACCCTTTTACGGAGAAATATTGTTAACGCCGAAATCAAGAACTTGAAGTAATCATAATATGAATTGCGCTATGATCAAAGCTCATCCGTATCCTTTAGAAGGCTTTGTTCTGCAAAGGCATATCTATAGGCTTCAATTTTGTAAGAAAGAAATCGTCATACTCTCTCTTATAATTGTTTCAAATATTCATACAGAAATGTTACCTTTCGGCAAGGAAAAAATAATTACAGAGATTTATTTACCGATCAAAAAAAATCTATTGAATCAATGTCAATGCACGTTGCAAGTTTTTGCCCACATCATCAAAATTCTTACATTTTTGAACAGCCTGTATATTCCTTTAGCTTTAATAACAATTTAACGTTAATTTCAAAAGTCCTGATACACAATACACGGGCACAGGAAGCGAATATGTCACACATAGAGCTCGCGCCGGAGCCGCCGGAAACTGTCTCAAAGTTTCATAACCGACCGTTTCCTCATTCAAACATTAACTACTCATTCAATAAACCTTGCTACACCAATTTTATATCCACACAAGTATAAATAAACGTCTATAAGACCCATTTTCCCACGAAATTGATTGCTTAACTTATTTGAGACCTGACAACGTAACAAAGAACAAAATTCTGCCCTCTCACGAATTTTAGTGATGTTACATTCAGGTCAAAATGAAAAGAAATAACTCTCCCTTATCTCTAATCCCCTCTTTATCTTCCTTATTTTTATAAGCATTCCCTTCAAAACGTAAATTAATAAGGTAAAATCTACTTTTATTTAGGGCGTAAATCTTTTCCATTTTTTACGTTGCTTAATTTTCCTTTTCCATTTATTTTAAGACACCCTTTTATTAAAAGGACAGTTACCGAATCAGTTAGCGGCGAGCGGTAACGGACGAGCCATTTTCAATTCAAAAAACGTTGGCCATTCAAGCAAACACTTTGTATTAGACCCGAAGCCGGTCAGTTCAAAAATAAATCGCGCTTAAAATTGCTACTTAGGCAGAGGAAGAAAAGTACCGGCAAGAGAAAGCGTAGGTACTTACAGAATTTTGGTAAAAAAAAAACAAAAGAAGGTGTACTTACAAAAAATCCGGTGTTTTCTTAAGGAAAGGGTGTTAGTTATCCCAGTTGTGGTGCGCGTCGTGCAACAGGCGGGGTCGGCCACAGAACTAATGAACTAGCATGTTTTCACACAGATCCTCACTGTACAGTTGTTTTGTCCAGGCAGCGGGTCGCGGAGGCTGACGCGGCGTTCGCCCGCCGCTATCGCGCGCTCGAGTCTGCCCTCCGACCGGGGTTGCCAGCTTTTGTTGTACAAAATTGTAGTGGAATTTAAATTTGTGCTTTTTTGTCATTTTGTATTTGAAATAGACTAGATATAATTTAAATGTAATATTATATTATTGATATAATATTACATTTAAATTATATAAATATAAAAAATAACTTGGTTAAAAAGATATTACTTAAAGATGTGTACATTTAACAGAAATACGTAACCATCAGAATACTCTGATGGTTAAGTTTTAAGGTATACACATTGCAGAAATAACAAGGATAATCACAATTAATTATTTTACATATATTAGAACGTTTATGGTTTTAATTTAATAGTAATATAATAAATCTACAGAAATCGTATCTAAGAATTGTATAATACTCTCACCACAATGCGCAATGTCAACGAAAACAACATTTAAATTTTTGCGACATGATTAAAATAATTCATTTTCCCCAAAAATATTTTAAACCAAAATGTAAGTATTGGCTTGAGCTGGTATCCCCGCAGGGCGGCGCGCACCCCCGAGCCCCCCGCGCCCCCGCCCGCCCCTCGCTCGCCGAAGCCGTGGAGCCTCCATTCGTTTAGCATTCGCGCCCTTTGTGACACTTAAAACCATTGTTCACAAACGAACCTTTTCAAAGTTGAACTACAGCACTTACACGAAATCGACGAAAGGCAGTAGACACCTATTGGTATCGAATTACAGGAACATTTTCGGCTTTTCGCCTCACAAGCCGTTGTTTTGAATTGGATCGCGGATTAAGTGGCTTCGGCATTTCTTTTATTTTCGCTAAGATATCTTAAGCGCCCGGATTACGATTACAGAGAGTGGCAGACAGGTATTCCAAAGAATTTTAGAAGGATTTGTGATTTTATATTTTTTATGGTTAATTAATATTCTAAGTCGGTTTTAAAAATTCATTACAGCTATATTTTATGTGTTTTTATTAAAGTCGCATATTTTTAGGGTCCAATCGATGCATTTCGATAGTGATAAAAAAAAATCAAAACATTGCATTGGTCGTAACAATTAATATAAAACAAACCCTGCTCGATGTCAAATTCTGTCTAATGAAACTTTGATTTTCGTAGAGTTACGTAACGTCGAAAAATACACAGGCACTTACCATAAATCCTAGGCGACCAACAATATATTAAAAGCACTAAATATAAAATATTTGGGTACTACAAATTATAGCTTACAGATGTTTAGTCCTTGGGTACCCAGCACGAAACCTCTGACCTTCGGCGTCGCTCTGACAATTATTATTCGACAGAATTTTATTTCAAAACGTAACAACCATGACAAAATATTGAAATATGGACTGAAAATATAATAACACTGGCAGTTGCTGAACACCTAGCACGAATACCGAAAAAATATATTCAAAAATTTATTTTTTTAGGGTTCCGTACCCATAGGGTAAAATGGAACCCTATTACTAAAAATCCGCTGTCTGTCTGTCTCCAGGCTCTATCTCATAAGCCGTGATAGCTAGCTGCTAATATTTTCACAAATGATGTATTTCCATTGCCGCTATAACAACAAATAGGTACTAAAACGAAAAAAAAATATTAAGGGGGTCCCCATACAATAAATAAAAATGTTAAGGGTCCCCTTACGATAAACATGTTTTTTTTTTTCGTTTTTTTAGCTTAGTATTAAAACGGTAACAAATAGACCCTAGTATGATAGTACGGAATCCTTCGTGCGCGAGTCCGACTCGCACTTGGCTGGTTTTTTTTTCTTTTCATCATAATTTGTATGAAAAATGATTTACAAAATTCCAATCTTCATAAAATGCTTTTAGGTGAAGATTAAAAATACTTTCTCGATAGTGTTCGTACTCAGAGCTTTACCTAAAAACATCTGAATTTGCTTTTAAAGTTATCACATGCCTAAAACTAAAAAGCACCTGCCCCGTCAAATATTGAACCTTTGATTTATTGAGGCTCAAGAAGTACTTTTCAAAAATATGTACGAGTACCTAAATATTAAAATAAAATCATTTATTTTGCAACTAGGATAATTATATCACTCTTACATGTCTTATACTTAACATTATTATGAGCTCGTTGCTGCTGACATTACCTGCAACTTTATTTGCTTGTGCGTTTAAATATTGATACCAACTTGTATATTCGCTATTATTATTTCTCACACCTATTAGTTGTAGCTATTTATATAGCCTTCTTTAATAAATCGTTTAATTACCAATATTTTTTTGTTAGTACACCTTCAACTAAACTCTTTAGCTTCATATTACTGTAGATTGCTCTCATAGCCCCCAAGCTTCATAGTTTTACTCAACACTTTCTCATTCAGACCAATCAGTTGACATGAATTTATAAATAAAAGATCTGCAAATGGATCTACTGCAGACAGTTACGGAGTTGCACAAATGAATTTGTAACGAAGCCATCTACAGAGTCCGTGGGTTGTTATTTTTATGTTCGCGACTACAATTGTCGCATTTAAATGTATTCAGCGCAAGGCTGGCAAGCGGCATGCAAGCTCCGGGTAATCTTTTGAATGTCGCTCTACATTTGACTACTTATAATAATGTTAAGTATATTTTTTGCATTGAATTATTACTACAAAAGGTTGTTAAACGACTCTTAGTTATAAACCCAGAAGATCATGTAATTACGCCAATTATGGACACGTCAGCCCCTGTAGACAAAGGCAATTTCTAAAAACTTTAACGATGATAAAAATCTCAAATGGAAATTATATTTTTTGCTATCCATAATTGGGTATTCAGCTTATGAAATCTGATATTCGTTATATCCTTTCTTTTTATTGATTTGATAAAAGAAAAATTAGGAACCATTTTTTTTCTGTCTAACGATCTGACAAGTCCATTTTTTAATATCCAAGTAAGCCAAGTGCGTTTATGAATTTTAAAATATGTATCTCTTTTTCAGGCAGTCTATGACAAAACAAATATAGACTTGAAATTACGTAGGACAGTTAAATTTTTAGACGTGGATTTTGTTCTAAATAGCGTCCCGCCCTAGTGCTGCCTAATGCTGATGTATTGTACTTATTATAAACCTTCCTCTTGAGTCACTCTACCTATTAAATGAAACCGCTTCAAAATACGCCGCATAGTTGCAAAGATTTAAGCAGACATACAGACAGACAGCGACTTTGTTTTATATATTGTAGTTCAGCTGCGAAAACAGGCTACATTACAAAGAGAACCCTAATTTACATGTAATGGAAGGCCAAGTTATAGTGGTTAGTACTATAACCCTTTAGGTAAACTATAACTGATGGCTTTCTTAAAGTATGAACGACGTAAAAATGTCAATACTGTTTGATAAGTGTTTATGTGACGCTCTGATCGATTCACGACTATTCGATACGACCTTGGGACCTCCAAAACTTGTATATACACGGGCCTGTTGGTCTGGCCCTGACTGACCCTGACTGCTATACCAGTGGTCGTGGGTTCGCTTCCCGCCAGATTGTTTGTGCGATGAGCACGATCATTTGTTCTGTGTTGTATATGTTTTAAAATTATGTAAGTATGTTTATTACAAGTTCTGCTTAGTTTGAGACTAGATGGTGTTGTGTAAAAATCGTGGAATGTTTATTTATGTTATATATATTTTTTTAGATCCTACCATAGAGATTATGCGTAATGTATTTAACCGTAGTATACTACAGAAAAGCTCATCAAATGTTGCTTTAATTTGTTTTCGCATTTGTTTCCAACTTGTCCTTATTTTTCTAAGTACTAACCACTTAGTATTTTATATAAATATTACAACTTTCTTTAAGGTTTTCCAGCATGCTTCAACCTCTTTTACATCGCTCTAATTAGCACCCTCCTGGGGACCTCCCACTACAGCTCTTAGAATAATATTATTACAGTTTTAAGATTGAGACAGCACACTGCAGGATCTAGAGCGGCGTCCCTCTTCTACAGCTACAATAATATTAATTTATGTGATGATGGTAAGTGCTTCGCTTTAGTACAGTCTAAAGATATTGTGACGGGCCGGTTGGTCTAGTGGTTAGTGGCCCTGACTGCTATACCAGAAGTTGTGGGTTCGATTCCCACCCAGGACAAATGTTTGTGCGATGAGCACGATCAATTTTTTCTGTGTCTTGGTGTAATTTATCTATCATTTGTATGTATTTAAAACTAATAAGTATATTTATCGGTTACAAGCTCTGCTTAGTTTGAAACTAGATGACGGAAAAAAAAAATTAATACTCTACATGCATTAACATGTAACTATTACTTCGTTCTCAAAGCTTACAGTAATATCACATATTAACAAATATCAACGTTACTTCATTAACGGCAACAGCAATCAGCGTTGTTTAAATATACACGAACGGTTTTAATGTGGTCAGATAAGTATAGACCACAAAACAGTAAATGACTTTAAAAAACTAACCTTATGCTTATGACTTAAAGATGGTTTTAATATAACATTTGAAGAGGTTATTTAATACCTGTAGTTAGTTATTACATTTGCGGTGATTGGTTTGGTTTTAAGTTATTACCTAGGTAACAAAATAGAAATTTAAACCTTGTATCGCGGGTGTTTCACAGACATTGGGCCTTAGCTTATGAGATACTGGCCTTTGTGAAAGGAAAACGATAAATTAATAAAAAAAATCGAACCCGTGGCATGACGCGTACCCACCACGGTACGCGCTATGTCGCGGGATCGGATATGAGTCTTCTAAAAATGGAGAAAAAATCTTTTTGCAAACCAACTTTTGTTCAAGATTCTTTAAGAAAAAATTTGAATTTCTCATGTAAATTGTTAATTGCTAAGCACAGAAATGGTATTAAAAATATATTATGATTGTACTTCGTGAAAACACGTGTCATAATTTCATAAAGACAGCGTTCTTCGACCTTTATAAAAAATATTATTCATGCTAACTTAATCCTGAAATATCTGCCGATCGCCGTAAATAGATCGGGTACTACGAATTCCGGAGAAATCCGAAAATGACGCCTTGTTTCCATGGCAACCAAATTAATACTATTTTCAGAAATAAACAGCAGTGTGTTTTATTTAATTGGATTTACGTACGTTTGCTTAAAATAATATGAATCTACTTTTTACTTTCCTCTAGATTTTTGTACTGTTTTTTTATGAAAGTTATTCCACGCTCAGTTTTAAACAAAACAAGTTTTGTGGTTCTTGTTTCTCTCTTTATTTTAACAAGCTTTTGTAAAAATATCGCAGCATTTTAAACACACGTTTTATGAATTTCACTCAGTTTTTTCTAAGAGGATAATAGAAAAAAGGTTTTACGTGGCAACGTAGTAAAAAATCTTGATTCTGTTGTTAGTTTATATTTGTGCGAAATATTATAATTCGATGATAAAATTATCTTCCTTCTCCACATTATAATCCAATAAAAAAGGTCCTGTTTTCACGGCATTTTTCCAACAGCGTATTTAGTCGCAATAACTTTTAGTTAATTTTATAACCTCCTATATCGGCCTTTTTTGTATATCAATTTGCCAAATTCACCAATCAACACATTATCATCATCATATCGACAAATATCTGCTCATCAGCACGAAAACATTGCCAACTTTACAATTTCAAAGTGCTGTTCTGAAGATTTAATTACAGATACAGGCAAATTGCTGGCTAGATGGCACAAAATCACGGTCAACGACGTCCCGAGCTATTCGAAGCTCATTGAAAATAAATTAAAATAATAATTAAGAGTTACATTTTGTGTAGTGTTTTTTTTGCAAGTATTGCGGATAACATCATGTAGGTACATTCAAAGATTTTGAATCTGCCGTGCCCGATAGGGTTCACAATTATTACCACGATTATTACTTATATGAATATAATTTATAAGGCCATTATTTACATTATGTAGAACAATTGCCTATGAGTATTGACAATCAAAGAATCGTCAGTCATTTCATCACCTATATAACAGTGTCCTCTACCAGGAAAAATAACATTTTAAAACTAACAAACATTGCTCAGCCGGCTTGCCAACATGCGGGTCGGTGATTTCATGTTGTACAATTTGGAATTCAGGTTTCATTCCTATGTATTTATCTAAAAAATACTTGTTGAGTTTTGCCCAAAAAGTAGAAAGCTTAAATATATTTAATAAATCGAGCCTATCCATTATTTAATGATATGAACGATTAAGATATGTAAACGCCAAGAAAATCTATTCTTTAGAAAATATACTATTACACATCCCATTCAATAAATAGCATACATTCAAAGCGACCTGTAAGATTTCCGGCAAAGGATTTATGTCCAAACCAGCCGCTTTAACGAAGCAAAGAGTCCCAACTATCGCAGTATAGTTGTTGAATCCTTTTTGCATCGCTCTACGTATAACTATGAGTAGTATCGAAACTTTGATATTTAAAACTAAAAAAGAGCGGTTTTTTTAATCGTCATCAGCAATGAATACCCCGCCATAGAGTGGTCATCTAAATGATGAATGAGTCATATAAAAATGTGTGGTGAAATTTATTGTCATTTACTTTAGTAACGTGAATCAAGAAAGGTTCATATAAATATCCCGCATTGTTCCTTGCCGTGAGATATAATTCAAATAATAGATATTTCATGATTATAACATTGATATTTCGTAATTTAATGGAGAATGTATGTTAATGGTTGGAGCAACCATCATCATTATCTTCCTGCCCTTATCCCACTTTACTTGGCCTCGGCGCAACACGTTTTTTTTTCTTCCATTCTCCCCTATCAGATGTCACACTATCATTTACTCCTTTTTCATTCATATCGTTCCTTATACAATGCATCCATCTTTGTTGGAGCAACCAATAAATAAATATACCTACCCAAATTTACCCTAACACCTAATGTTACAGTTCACATTATGAACAGTGCAAGGTGTGAACATCTAAAGGCAAATCAAACAAGACATTCGTACTCCCTCAGGATTTGGCGATGAAATCACTACCGATTGTAATTTGCTTACCGATATACACCGTGATTTTTAGGTCGTTTTAAAAAAGTCGTCCACACAATGTATCCGTCATAAAATACCTCTAGGCGCGAATATAATTTTTTTATCATTAATTAAAATAATATGCATGAAAAAAATAAATAATACATTGGAAATATGAAACATCCTGTTAAAAATGTTTACGTATCAAACTGTTGAAGATACATGCTACATACTTACTGCAAACATTATGATTGCAATAGTAAGACAGCTGTTTTACGCTAAGGTGAATGACCTGTGATAAGACGCCGCCGCGCCGCCCGCGCGGCCCCTTTGGCACAAGGTTCGGACCGCGCTCACTACAGAGTGTTCGTAAAAATGCCTTATGTCATAAAAATGAATAATATTTTTATTCATTCAAATCTTAAAAAAAACATATTTTTTTATGATAAACGTTTACTAGTCATTGGATATATGAACTGGGCTGCTTTTTTAAAACGACCTAAAAGTCACGGTGTATATGTGCGTAGGTACACCTAAATAGAGCAAGCCAGGATTATTGTATTAGGCACAGCTTAATCAATAGACGTTACCTAAAATTATTACATATTGAAGCGTATTAATTACCGAACCTAGAATAATAATGGCTAAACTGTATTATATTTAGAAGTAGATGTTAGTATTATCATACGTTAGAATATCATACTTTAAGATAAACTAAACAAAACATTTGGATATAGATTTGATGAGCATTGTTTTGCAGATAAAACCTGCGTTTTGACTTTAACCAAAATCCCAATAAAATTTTATTATAAATGCGAAAGTTTTTATGGATAAATTAATGGATGTTTGTTACTGTTCCAGTTTGGATGAAATTTGGTATGTAGTTAGACACAGAGGCTACTTTTTTCCGGAATTTGAGTTAATGTTTTGCAGCAATACTGCCCTGGTAATCGATATAGCAGTAAGTCAGAAAAGGTGGTTTCGAGAAAACGGCGCGCAAAGTTTTTATTACAATTTGAGCGTTTGTGATAAAACTATACACTCGATTTTTATGTTCTATACAGGGTGTAAGAAAACTACTATAACGATCCTGAACAGGCGTATACTACTATCAATCTAAATACCAGAAAACGTATTTTTGGAGGTCAATATCAAAAACTGTTAAAGTTATTAATTTTTGTTCCATCCATCTAACGCAAAATTCTCCCCGAAACTCGGCAAAATTTCATAGCACTGACAACACTCCACACCACCGCGGCATCTATCTGATCTATTGTACTATTGCTTTAAAGGAGCCGACAGGTCCAAAATAAAATAAAATGTCAAAAAAATAATGTTATTTATTTTATGTCAAAGGAACCGCCAGCCTTTCGGCGCGTACACAACTACCGTGGTTTCCTTTGATGATGCCGCCGACCGACCGAGCGACGCTCAGTCAGTCTCAGTCTCGTGTAGAAAGCGCTTCTGACAAGACTTCCGTGTTCTTATTAGATTTTCGCTAATTGTTAAGATGTCGTACTCTAACGAAACTTATTTCGATATGTTAATGTGTCTCGGTTATTGTAACTGCAATTATGCGGCTGCTCGTAGAGAGTTTGAGGTGTGTTTTGGTGCGCGAGGTATACCAGTGCCGTCCGTACAGGCATTTCAGCGTCTCCACGTCAGAACGTTCCAAACTGGCAATGTTCACAGTACGGAGGTGCAACGTGCTGATACCGGGAGGCCACGAACACATGACGACCTCGAAGTAAGTGTTCTTGGTATGTTTGCCGTGGATCCTACGCAAAGCACGCGTGTAGCTGCGGCGGAGTTAAAATGTTAAAATGTAGTTCAATGTTTCTTATGGATGTCTAACAGCAGATACCTACACACGCATAAGGTACATCAAATAATAAACTTAATTTTCATCATAAATTTCACACGAATAATTTACAATCACTAAAAACATTCTAAGACTCGGTAGGTATTTATTCATTTAAAAGAAGGCCAACCTAAAACATAAGAAAATAGTTCCTACGTAACAGATACCTACTTCACTACTTTACAACATCTAAAATACTTAATACCTTAGCTTACAAAAAACGGTTCCTTAAAAAACGCAATAGTAAAAGTACTAAACCGCCAATACATTTAAAGGTATTTTTAATTCACCATCATTGAAGTTACGTTTATCACATTTTAATGACGAAAATATTTACAATCGTTAGAATAATTTTATTAAATATTATTTAGAGAAACATGATTAATTCTTTTTAGCAAGCTCATTACGGCCAATCTAATTTATAAACACATTTTTCATTTGTCTCTTGACTACGATATCCAACAATTTCAAAACAATTGTAAATTCGTATCGTTAGTCGTACGTAGGTACAATAATAATACTATCGTCTCGCATGCGACAGCGACAACCGTAAATAAACCACTTAAGAGTGCTTACTTTACACAGAACATAAATATTATCTTTCTCTAAACTAAATTAAAATACATTATCAAAACAGGTACCAAGATTTTAGTTATTACAATAGAAATCTGTATTATCAGTTATCACTAAATTCAACTACTAACAATAAACGGTTAATTTGCCTACAGTTGTATACCCTACGAAAGATATTGTACCCAAATGTATTGTTAGTTTTCTTTACTGACAAATAATCTCAAAATTATGTTGACTCGTCGAGCGCCTAACTGCCTATTTTAAAAAACCAATTCGATGCTCACCACTGGATTCATTATTTTGTGGTAGGTATTACAACGATACCACCGTGACTCACCGTGGCTCTTTTGAGTGTGAATCGTAAATAAAATGCTAAACATCAGCATATGATTGTAAATCTGCAAGGTAGGTAATGAATTTCGTCTTTAAAACATGTAGCGTAGGTAAAAAATAGAACAAATATCATACGTTTTGCGATGAAAATATTAATTGAACCTAATGCCTCTGCAAATAAGGTTGCCTTTGCAAAAGGTGCCGTCTTGCGATAGCGGCACCTTTGACTTCGGCTCGGGACAAATAATTTTCAAACATAATTCTTTTTATTTTATGTCAAAAAAGCCGACCGGCCTTTCGGCAAATGCACTATTTTCTTTGTTGGGACCGACATAGGGACATGATCGATATTAGAAAAACATCGATATCTAATATCGATGTTTGACTTTCATCATTCAAAAGCGTTTAAGTTGACAGTTTTTTATTACTCTCTCAGGAAATAATAAGTAAAGAAATAATTTCTCTCCTACTTGAGTGAGAGTCCACCATTTAATCAGTATTTTTTTATGACGTTGTCACATTCAACTATCGTCAGTAAACCGACGTTACAGACAACCGTTTTTTTCTAAAAAGATCGATTTAGCGAAATTATCAAACTCAAAAGTACGATTGATTGATGTTTTCCAGCTAAACATCGATATTTCTTCACCATCGATGAATATCGATCATCCCTATCCCGACATCAGTGCCAGTCTGATCACGGATCAGTCGCGTGTTTAAATTCGTCTCGATAAGACCTCCGAATTGTTATAAGTTTTCGCGAGATGTTCGTAATCTAACGTTACTTATTTTAATATCAAGTGCCCGAAGGAAGTTTGACGCGCGATGTAGTTCGCGAGTGGTATAGGTATCAGTGCCGTCGGTACAAGTATTACTAGCATCATCTTCACATAACGAGCCAAACTGTGAGTGTTAAGGCGAGTCTTAAAGCCAGTACAGGTGTGAAAGTAACAGTGTTATTAAGTGTTATGTGATTAAACGGTTCAGAGGAGTGTTGAAGTCGAGCACGATAAACAAAATTTACAATTAAAAGTGGTAACTTTATTACACACGTAAATTGCCTTAACACCAGGTCGCTGGCCACCGCAATATCAAAAAGTCCTTTTCAGGGCTACATTAAGTTCATAGTTTCTTATGGTTGAGTAACGGCAAATACCTACATACACCTGTAAGTACCATTAACATTGTTATCATCTCACATTACACACAAATAAAATTAAAATAATCATTGCGACTAACGACTCGCTAAACATACCTAGGCTAATTATTCAAGTGAAGTTCATACCTACATTCCTTTCTCATAGTTATTATTTTTAGTTAGAATTGTGTTGAAAGGTCAACTGAGGTAAATAGTTGGTAGGTAGAACAGGGATTTTCCGAATCATCTGCTTCAGGCGTTCGCAAAACCGTAGGTAGTTTGTATGTCGCAGCCGTTGACGAGATCTCCCAAGTAGTACCTAATTGTTAAGAGTTCTCGATCGTCAGCTGACGGAGTCACGCGATCGACGAGTGAATAACGCTATTTCGAAAATCAAGGTACGCTACAACTGGACTGTAGTATTGATATTATTTTGTGGTAGAAACATGCAAAATTACTGTTCAATAATAATGTCAGCTCGCGGTTCACAACGAAGATACCGCCGTAAATTTGTAGAAAATAGAAAATAAATTCAAAAAATGGCATACAATTTATGATGATTTACTTAAAGTGAACCTTATGTCGTTACCAGTAAAGTTGAAATTGATTTGCAACAGTATTTTTGGCGGTATGGTCAAACACCTGCGCTTGCGGTAACGGCCATCTTTGTGTTCAGGTCGTGACCCGAACGTTATCATATGTTCAGTGTGGCCAGTAATAGCGGTGGGGAAATTTAGCATTATGAATTAATTTGAACGGGGAAAAATCATAATCACGTATCGAAGTAAAAGTCGCAGCAATGTGTTTGTAACACGAGACTACATATGCCCCTTCACGATCGTTATAGTCGTTTCCTTACACCCTGTATATCAAAAGAAAGGGAAAAATGTGTTTGTTACTGTTAAGTTACCTGCTCTTCATATTTTTATAAGGGCCATCGTAAAACATAAGAAATCGTGTCTTTATTAGCATATTCTTAACTAATTCTAAATAATATTTAGGTAAGAGGGCAGTAACTGCCATAGATACTGCACTCTTGCTTAGTAATATTTCATACTGCTATATTGCTCATAGAATTCAAATAATAAATTCAAAATTACTACTTAAAACAGCAGTAAACAAGCACTATACTGCCCTTTACCTTAGATTTAGAAAATATTTTTGGCTATTTCACTATAGAGTAAAGGACGTTACTGCTCTTTAAAGAAGTATTTTATGTAAGGTGTTATCAGAATTTCTTGAGAAGTGAGTCTATAAATAGTAGGGAAAATAACAAAAAGTCGTTAAAAATAACATCTAAGCTCGTTTTATTCATTAAATGTAACCAAAGAGAACCACAATATTAGTATTTGTTATTTGGCATAACGCTGTTCTTGTTAAAAACAGAAATCTTCGTTAAAAATATAATTATTTATCAAAGCTTAAGGCAGTCCTGGGTATTTTTATGTTATAATTATTTACTTTTTGATTTTGAGAAGACTTGTGAAATTTTAAAACGGGAGTTGCTGATTGATTTATGTTTATAGTAGATTCTTCTCGATTAGTGGTCATATTTATAATTTTGTCTATTCGCTTCATTTTGTAGTTATTTAATCTAAAACAAAAAAGGAGTAAAGTGTATTAGGTATAAGCTTATACTGTATTTAATGTGTATACCTAAGTGATAGAAGATTTACCCTATTAAATACAATTAAAAGCATAACGCAAATATTAATTTAATTGCTCAAGTTTAGTGTCAGCATTAGAAGATGTATCAAAGCACAGTACATAGTAAAACTGAGCCAAAAACACGCGGCGGGCATGCACAACTTCAGAGCACCAAGAATGTGACAAGCGAGCAGGAGGACAAACTCTGATATCAATTATTATTTGGAACGAATGAGTAATTAACTTTATTTTAGATTTAGGTGATTAATTTATTTCACACAACAAATCATCACTACATAGTACAAAGCAAAGTCGCTTCCCGCGTCTGTCTGTATGTTTGCTTAGATCTTTAAAACTACACAACGGATTTGGATGCGGTTTTTTCTTATACATAGAGTGATTCAAAAGGAAAGTTTATACGTATAATAACATGCTTAATAAATTAGAGAACCATTAATAATTTCAAGAATTCTAATGCAAAGTCGTAAATAAACACATTTTTTCGCGCTTACTTTGCAAACGCAGGCTGAACCCTAAGAGATTCATCAAAATAATGTACTACTTTTTTGTGCACATTGCAAAGGTCTACAGAAAACTCCGTGATGGTATGTGTCTATCTCTTGTAATGGATATCCCACAATAATTTTTTTTGTCATTTACTTTTTACGACAAATAATGGTTAATTTTCGAAGCGATTTAAACCAATACAGCATTAATCCTTATCCAAATAATTACCATAAATACATTGTTCAATTAATATAGATTTATATGGCAATTTACAGTACGTGACTTAAATGAATATTTTCGAAGATATTACAGATTTAAAAATTGCGGGACGTAGTATTTGCGGCCAAGCTGGAGCGGCGCTATGTTTTTATACACAACGTTCGCAGTTTTTCTAAAGTATATTTACTGTTTAGTATCAGCATAGCACCCGTGCAGAGCCGGGACGGGTCGCTAGGATTAAATATAAGGACTCCTTACAATATTTATAATTACTCATCTTACACCTACTAGGCGCCAAAATTACTCGTCACAAAACGGCACGAACTAGATGAACTACACAAAACAATCAGACGACCATCACTCAGCCGCTCGAAACGATATGTCGAATATTTTGATCATTAATATGTACCTAGTAGCGCAGTAAAAACCACTTACTGCTCTACTGGTTTACAAAACTATTAAATTATAATTTTATCTTTTGCCATGTTATAAAAGCAGTAAAGGAAGATACTGTGTTCATATTTGTGTATTTATGAGACATTCATTATAATTACTACCTTAAAAGAGCAGTACAGCTCCATACTGTAGAAGTAACTAGTAAAATTCATTTGGAACATTAGTTCATACTAGCGTAAAAAGCAGTATGTCAGAAATTTACTGCTCTTTTGTTAAGAAATATGTATATACAAATAAAAAGGGCAGTATGTCAATGAAATTCAATGAATTACTGCTCTTTTACGTAGTTAACTAAATTAACTTACCGTTCTTACTGCTCTTTATCAAAAAAGAAAATGCATTTCTAATATACGTAGAAGTATGAAACCCAGATAGGAAGAAAGATCGTTTAACGTACATTCCGAATCAGCAATAAAAAAAAAATGGCCACCTTCGACTTACTGCCCTTTCGATTACCACGGCAGAATAGGTACCCGACATGCGGGTGAAGGCGCGAGCAAAAACTATTTGAATAAGACTAACTTCTAATGTTTGATAACAAAATTAAATTATATTTGTTGATCTTTTAATGTTTACTGCATAACCTCACTGTGACGTTTTGTATAAAAATAAACCTAAATAGTTTTATTAATTTACTTAAATACTTACCTATTCTTGTTCTTTACGCAGTAACATGTTGTTCACATACTCAAAGGTAAGTAGTCAGAAAGGCAGAGCCAACTACTTAGCGGTTCTGTAATTATGAACATAAGAAAAGACTTGTTCAAAGATTTCATAACAGACTACACACAATTCCATTTACGGTAAAGAGTTTCTATAATGAAATTAGTTCTATTACATAAATATTAAAAGGTTAAACAAAAGGCCTATTTTCATGTTTAATCAATTTGTTTAAACTCAATAACATCTGGAACTATCTATCCACATAAATAAAATAATCTCTGAAATGGCTGGACCGCTTTTGGCTGGCTTTTATTGGCAGGTAGCTGACGTAATGAGGACTAACTTAGGCTTCTTTTATTTTACAAAAAATAGTTAATTTCATAACATAAACTAATTTACTTATTTGTCAAAACTTACGCGGACGTAATCGCGGGTGCAGCTATTATAAACAAATGATTAGCTATTAACCACAACAACGGACTACAGCTAGCTATTAAAACACCACTTCAACAACGGAACACTGCTAGTTATCGAGCCTAATAACACGAGTAAATATTACATTTCTTGGTTATCAGATTCCGAAATAACTTAATATTCCGATGCTAAGCTCCCCCTTTTAAAAGCCAGCGCCGGCAAAACAAAACACGACACGCAAATCCAATAAAGAGAGAATCAATAAATATTTAATTCATTCAATCATATGCCAAAAAGATTCAGCATTGACAATTCTATTTCCATTCTCTTCGTTCGGCACTCTATGTAAATTCGATTTTAGTGAAGGAAATATATTCTGCTCTCACCACGCTTGTCATTCTAGCTGATATGATTTAATATCGCGCTGTCTGAGGAAGGGTGTTGCTGAAACAAAGGTTTTATTTCTGTTATCGTTTCTCGATTGTTCTTTGTCTTTGTTAAGGTGTGTTTCTGTGCCTGCCGAATGCACGACCACGGGTTTCGTGTACGATGTCTGTGACAGATGACTAAGATACAGAGAAGACAAGAACACTTCTAATTACAATTTAAGCTAAGCCATTTTGTCTCTAAACCCCATTTTTCAAGTTTATATGAATTAGTTATATTGCAATGTTAATAAAGGTTTTGAAATGAGTTCGTAAAAAACCGTTTCTCATTTTAATAGTATTACATTTCTAAATTATAATTATGTTAACGGTTTACTGAATGAATCCACCTCACGATAGTTATTACAATAAAATTACGTTTCTTATTATTACATCCATTCCCTAGACATGGAAGAGATCTTATTCCTATCGCTTTATAGCCGTTAATCTTGGCTAAAGTAACGATAACTCAATACTTAATTCGTTATTAGCATTCCATATGTTATATTATTATAAGTGGTTTATAATATCAGTAGGACGTTTACTGACATTTCATTAACCAAGCATTAAGTTACACGGCCGTTAACAGTAGTACACCAAAAACTACAATGAAACTAATTCTCAGTGATTCATTAACCTTCTAAAATATTTCACTCGCAACTCACAAACTGCACTATGTAATAAGCTTGAATGTTGGGGCAACAGACAATAGTAACATTTATTAGAAATATTTAATTAAATAAACCTCTTAACCTTAATATAAAACATGACTTTGTTTAAAAAGAGTATCACAACCTAACGATACAATCTCTTTTCATAACCAGAAGTTTTGTCTTCCTTTCAACTGTGCATTTAATTTAAAACTTCATGACACAATTGTTTATCTCACAAATGAATGTTGCCAACGGGTCCCCGCCTTTTGCTTTTTGTTAACAGTGATATTAAAACACATTGAATTAACTTTCAGAATATTTTTAGCGGTTCAAATAATAGTCGTGAGAATAAATGTGACAATGTTCTTGAGGTAATAAAATAGAGGTGAAAAGTTAAATGCAATTATTAACAGCTGTTTTACTGTAAGGGTTATGTTTATCTTTATTTAGTTTTTCAAATTTATTATTTTTTATAGTGATATAACAACAGATCTAAGACCTGAAAGGACTATTTAAAGCACATACACGTAGCAACATAATATTAGAAGCATTTTCTCATATTTCGTTTTATTAAAATTCGGTATGGGTAAGAGGCCTCTTAATAGCAATTGGACATTTATAGTTACGCGTAATTCCTTTGTTGTAAAAATCGTGGTAATTAAACATTAATTTGTTAGTAAACAATAATTAGTACTTGTTATATTTATTAAAATGCTAACATGTTCTTAGTTAGACCCAAAATTCTGAGCATGTTAATGGCTTTATAGTGTGTTCGCGATGTTTCACGCGATCCACATATTAGCTCATGGATTCCGATACATGGTCCTAAATATGAACCAAATTATTTTACAAGCGAACAGAAAATTACTAACAAGGTTTGCCTTAACCAGGGGCCTACTAGAACAATCGATGTAGGTAGGCTGCGCTTGCGAAAGCAGGATGCCGCTCTACATTATGGGCGATGTCTCCCTCCCACAAATACAAGAATCTTACTTTAACAGATTATGGTATTATCCTTTTTTTCCGTGGGGAAACGCTAATGAATTCGACCCACGCCGAGGGCACGGCGTGGGGGTTCGTACTCCCACCGGCTAAAAACACCCCAGGCCCTTTCTATTATCTAAGCCAGCGTCACGGGATCTGCAAGACCCTGACTGGGTACCAAGTACCCCGGCATTAGGCCTAGATAATACTATTACAATTTGCTGCTTGATACTTTTTACCTTTAAAAAAACCGCTTCAAATAATAGGGACAGACATAGCGGGAAGTGTATTGTGTAATGTGAATACCATAATTGAATTAAAAATGTTTATTCTACTTCGTTGTAGAATGGATTTTCAACCCAAATTAAGTTAATCGCTTGTCAATGCTTCACATCGAGTGATGTAATTATAATATAGCCTTTTCGGTCTAGGACTTCAGTTTTAATAAATATTTGTCTAGTGATTAAATAATTCAGTTATTTATACAGAAGGTAAATCTGCAGTGATTACTTTTTGTTTTGCTTCTCTACTAACTCTCTTCTTGTACTAAACAATTTAATCCTTGTATCGCAGGGGGTTTCACAGACATTCAATTCACATTTACAAGGACACCCAAACTCATAACAAGCATTTATGGATTGCACAAATTCTTTCCTACACGGGGATCGAACCTGCGACACGGCGCATACAGTGGTAATAACACTGGTGACCTATACCACTCGGCTAATTTACATATATTTTCTTAACAAACAGATCTACATGGAAATTCACGTTTCTCATAATCTACAATACAAAATAGTAGCTTATCATTTTACTTGATATTCCGACCATGAACGGTCCATTCCGTCCTAGGAATCATGCAAATTGTATAGCAGTCTGCAGCAGTCAGCAAACTAAGATCTAGGTACTGAAATGGATACGGAATTAATGAATTGCACTCATATATCTGAACATTCTGGATCTTGGGATAATTGGTAGTTATTGGAAATTAGAACTAAGTATGGAAGAATTTATGAAATTGAACATATCGTGACTAAGAGACTTATTCTAAGTCATGGAATGAACGAAATGAACGATGCGAACAAAATTAACGAAATTGGAAGAACCAAAAAACCAAGAGAAAGAGAATTAATTTCGTTCATTTCGTTCATTTTGTTCATTTCGTTAAAATCATTTAATTTGATCAAATCGTTGAAAATCATTGAAGTCGTCAAAATCGTCCATTTCGTTAATATTGTTCATTTAGTTATTTTCGTTCATTTTGTTTATTTCGTTAAAATCGTTCGTTTTGTTCAAATCGTTGAAAATCATTCAAATCGTTTAAATCGTTCATTTCGTTCATTTTGATCAAATCATTAAAAATCATTCAAATCTTCAAAATCGTCCATTTCGTTCATTTCGTTAATTTCGTTCATTTTGTTTAAATCGTTCATTTCGTTAAAATCGTTCATTTTGTTCAAATCGTTGAAAATCATTCAAATCGTTCATTTCGTTAAAATCGTTCATTTCGTTAATTTCGTTCATTCGGTTCTTTTCGTTGATTTCGGTAATTTCGTCATTTCGTTCATTTCGTTCATTTCGTTCATTTCGTTCATTTCGTTCATTTCGTTCATTTCGTTCATTTCGTTCATTTCGTTTCATTTCGTTCATTTCGTTCATTTCGTTCATTTCGTTCATTTTCGTTCATTTCGTTCATTTCGTTCATTTCGTTCATTTCGTTCATTTCGTTCATTTCGTTCATCTTCGTTCATTTCGTTCATTTCGTTCATTTCGTTCATTTCGTTCATTTCGTTCATTCGTTCATTTCGTTCATTTCTGTTCATTTCGGTAATTCGTTCATTTCGTTCATTTCGTTCATTTCGTTCATTTCGTTCATTTCGTTCATTTCGTTCATTTCGTTCATTTCGTTCATTTCGTTCATTTCGTTCATTTCGTTCAAATCGTTCATTTCGTTCAAATCGTTCATTCATTCAAATCGTTGAAAATCATTCAAATCGTTTAAATCGTTCATTTCGTTCATTTCGTTTCATTTCGTTCATTTCGTTCATTTGTTCATTTCGTTCATTTCGTTCATTTCGTTCATTTCGTTCATTTTCGTTTCATTTCGTTCATTTCGTTCATTTCGTTCATTTCGTTCATTTCGTTCAAATCCGTTCATTTCGTTCAAATCGTTCATTTCATTCAAATCGTTGAAAATCATTCAAATCGTTTATTTCGTTCATTTCTTTAAAATCGTTCATTTCGTTGATTTCCGTTGATTTCGTTGATTTCGTTGATTTCGTTGATTTCGTTGATTTCGTTGATTTCGTTGATTTCGTTGAATTCGTTGATTTCGTTGATTTCGGTCATTTCGTTGATTTCGTTGATTTCGTTGATTTCGTTGATTTCGTTGATTTCGGTAATTTCGATTAATTTCGTAAATTTCGTTAATTTTGTTAATTTTCGTTAATTTCGTTCATTTCGTTTAAATCGTTCATTTCGTTCAAATCGTTCATTTATTCAAATCGTTGAAAATCATTCAAATCGTTTAAATCGTTTAAATCGTTCATTTCGTTCATTTCGTTCAAATCGTTCATTTCGTTCAAATCGTTCATTTCATTCAAATCGTTGAAAATCATTCAAATCGTTTAAATCGTTTATTTCGTTCATTTCTTTAAAATCGTTCATTTCGTTGATTTCGTTGATTTCGGTAAATTTCGTTCATTCGTTGATTTCGTTGATTTCGTTGATTTCGTTGATTTCGTTGCTTTCGTTGATTTCGTTGATTTCGTTGATTTCGGTAATTTCGTTAATTTCGTTAATTTCGTTAATTTTGTTAATTTCGTTCATTTCGTTCATTTCGTTCATTTCGTTCATTTCGTTCATTTCGGTCATTTCGTTGATTTCGTTGATTTCGGTAATTTCGTTTATTTCGTTCAATTCGTTCATTATGTTCATTAAGTTCATTTCGTTAAAATCGTTCATTTTGATCAAATCGTTGAAATCATTCAAGTCGTCAAAATCGTCCATTTCGTTAATATTGTTCATTTAGTTATTTTCGTTCATTTTGTTTATTTCGTTGAAATCGTTCATTTTGTTCAAATCGTTGAAAATCATTCAAATCGTTAAAATCGTTCATTTCGTTCATTTCGGTCATTTCGTTGATTTCGTTGATTTCGTTGATTTCGTTGATTTCGTTGATTTCGTTGATTTCGGTAATTTCGTTAATTTCGTTAATTTTGTTAATTTCGTTCATTTCGTTTATTTCGTTCATTTCGTTCAAATCGTTCATTTTATTCAAATCGTTGAAAATTATTCAAATCGTTTAAATCGTTTATTTCGTTCATTTCTTTAAAATCGTTCGTCTTGTTCAAATCGTTCATTTCGTTAAAATCGTTCATTTTGTTCTTTACGTTTATTCGTTCATTTCGTTAAAATCGTTCATTTTGTTCATTTCGTTATTTCGTTAATTTTGATCAAATCATTGAAAATCATTCAAATCGTCAAAATCGTCCATTTCGTTAATATCGTTCATTTAGTTCTTTTCGTTCATTTTGTTTATTTCGTTCAATTCGTTCATTTCGTTAAAATCGTTCATTTTGTTCAAATCGTTGAAAATCCTTCAAATCGTTCATTTCGTTAAAATCGTTCATTTTGTTAAAATCGTTGAAAATCATTCAAATCGTTCATTTTGTTAAAATCGTTCATTTCTTTCATTTTGTTCTTTTCGTTCATTTCGTTTATTTCGTTCATTCGGTTCTTTTCGTTGATTTCGTTGGATTTCGTTGATTTCGTTGATTTCGTTGATTTCGTTGATTTCGTTGATTTCATTGATTTCGGTAATTTCGTTCATTTCAATCATTTCGTTCATATCGTTCATTTCGTTCATTTCGTTCATTTCGTTCAAATCGTTCATTTCGTTCAAATCGTTCATTTTATTCAAATCGTTGAAAATCATTCAAATCGTTTAAATCGTTTATTTAGTTCATTTTTTTAAAATCGTTTCATTTTGTTCAAATCGTTTCATTCGTTCATTCGGTTCTTTTCGTTTCTTTTCGTTGATTTCGGTTATTTCGTTCATTTCGTTTCATTTTGTTCATCTTCGTTCATTTCGTTCATTTCGTTCATTTCGTTCATTTCGTTCATTTCGTTCATTTCGTTCATTTCGTTCATTTCGTTCATTTCGTTCATTTCGTTCATTTCGTTCATTTCGTTCATTTCGTTCATTTCGTTCATTTCGTTCATTTCGTTCATTTCGTTCATTTCGTTCATTTCGTTCATTTCGTTCATTTCGTTTAATTTCGTTAATTTCGTTAATTTCGTTAATTTCGTTCATTTCGTTCATTTCGTTCATTTCGTTCATTTCGTTCATTTCGTTCATTCGTTCATTTCGTTCATTTCGTTCATTTCGTTCATTTCGTTCATTTCGTTCATTTCGTTCATTTTCGTTCATTCGTTCATTTCGTTCATTTCGATTCATTTCGTTCATTTCGTTTCATTCGTTCATTTCGTTCATTTCGTTCATTTCGTTCATTCGTTCATTTCGTTCATTTCGTTCATTTCGTTCATTTCGTTCATTTCGTTCATTTCGTTCATTTCGTTCATTTTCGTTCATTTCGTTCATTTCGTTCATTTCGTTCATTTCGTTCATTTCGTTCATTTCGTTCATTTCGTTCATATTCGTTCATTTCGTTCATTTCGTTCATTTCGTTCATTCGTTCATTTCGTTCATTTCGTTCATTTCGTTCATTTCGTTCATTTCGTTCATTTCGTTCATTTCGTTCATTTCGTTCATTTCGTTCATTTCGTTCATTTCGTTCATTTCGTTCATTTCGTTCATTTCGTTCATTTCGTTCATTTCGTTCATATTCGTTGATTTCGTTGATTTCGTTGATTTCGTTGATTTCGTTCATTCGGTTCTTTTCGTTTCTTTTCGTTGATTTCGGTTATTTCGTTCATTTCGTTCATTTCGTTCATTTCGTTCATTTCGTTCATTTCGTTCATTTCGTTCATTTCGTTCATTTCGTTCATTTCGTCATTTCGTTCATTTCGTTCATTTCGCTCATTTTCGTTCAGTTTGTTTATTTCGTTCAATTCGTTCATTATGTTCATTAAGTTCATTTCGTTCATTTCGTTAAAATCGTTCATTTTGATCAAATCGTTGAAAATCATTCAAGTCGTCAAAATCGTCCCATTTCGTTAATATTGTTCATTTAGTTATTTTCGTTCATTTTGTTTATTTCGTTACATTTTGTTAATTTCGTTCATTTCGTTAATTTCGTTCATTTCGTTCAAATCGTTCATTTTATTCAAATCGTTGAAAATTATTCAAATCGTTTAATTCGTTTATTTCGTTTCATTTCTTTAAAATCGTTCGTCTTGTTCAAATCGTTCATTTCGTTAAAATCGTTCATTTTGTTCTTTACGTTTATTTCGTTCATTTCGTTAAAATCGTTCATTTTGTTCATTTCGTTAATTTCGTTAATTTTGATCAAATCATTGAAAATCATTCAAATCGTCAAAATCGTCCATTTCGTTAATATCGTTCATTTAGTTCTTTTCGTTCATTTTGTTTATTTCGTTCAATTCGTTCATTTCGTATAAATCGTTCATTTTGTTCAAATCGTTGAAAATCCTTCAAATCGTTCATTTCGTTAAAATCGTTCATTTTGTTAAAATCGTTGAAAATCATTCAAATCGTTCATTTTGTTAAAATCGTTCATTTCTTTCATTTTGTTCTTTTCGTTCATTTCTGTTTATTTCGTTCATTCGGTTCTTTTCGTTGATTTCGTGATTTCGTTGATCTTCGTTGATTTCGTTGATTTCGTTGATTTCGTTGATTTTCATTGATTTCGGTAATTTCGTTCATTTCAATCATTTCGTTCATATCGTTCATTTCGTTCATTTCGTTCATTTCGTTCAAATCGTTCATTTCGTTCAAATCGTTCATTTTATTCAAATCGTTGAAAATCATTCAAATCGTTTAAATCGTTTATTTAGTTCATTTTTTTAAAATCGTTCATTTTGTTCAAATCGTTCATTTCGTTCATTCGGTTCTTTTCGTTTCTTTTCGTTGATTTCGGTTATTTCGTTCATTTCGTTCATTTTGTTCATTTCGTTCATTTCGTTCATTTCGTTCATTTCGTTCATTTCGTTCATTTCGTTCATTTCGTTCATTTCGTTCATTTCGTTCATTTTCGTTCCATTTCGTTCATTTCGTTCATTTCGTTCATTTCGTTCATTTCGTTCATTTCGTTCATTTCGTTCATTTCGTTCATTTCGTTCATTTCGTTCATTTCGTTCATTTCGTTAATTTCGTTAATTTCGTTAATTTCGTTAATTTCGTTCATTTCGTTCATTTCGTTCATTTCGTTCATTTCGTATTGTCATTTCGTTCATTTCGTTCATTTCGTTCATTTCGTTCATTTCGTTCATTTCGTTCATTTCGTTCATTTCGTTCATTCGTTCATTTCGTTCATTTCGTTCATTTCGTTCATTTCGTTCATTTCGTTCATTTCGTTCATTTCGTTCATTTCGTTCATTTCGTTCATTTCGTTCATTTCGTTCATTTCGTTCATTTCGTTCATTTCGTTCATTTCGTTCATTTCGTTCAATTCGTTCATTTCGTTCATTTCGTTCATTTCGTTCATTTCGTTCATTTCGTTCATTTCGTTCATTTCGTTCATTTCGTTCATTTCGTTTCATTTCGTTCATTTCGTTCATTTCGTTCATTTCGTTCATTTCGTTCATTTCGTTCATTTCGTTCATTTCGTTCATTTCGTTCATTTCGTTCATTTCGTTCATTTCGTTCATTTCGTTCATTTCGTTCATTTCGTTTCATTTCGTTCATTTCGTTCATTTCGTTCATTTCGTTCATTTCGTTCATTTCGTTCATTTCGTTGATTTCGTTGATTTCGTTGATTTTCGTTGATTTCGTTCATTCGGTTTCTTTCGTTTCTTTTCGTTGATTTCGGTTATTTCGTTCATTTCGTTCATTTCGTTCATTTCGTTCATTTCGTTCATTTCGTTCATTTCGTTCATTTCGTTCATTTCGTTCATTTCGTTCATTTCGTTCATTTCGTTCATTTCGCTCATTTCGTTCAGTTTGTTTATTTCGTTCAATTCGTTCATTATGTTCATTAAGTTCATTTCGTTCATTCGTTAAAATCGTTCATTTGATCAAATCGTTGAAAATCATTCAAGTCGTCAAAATCGTCCATTTCGTTAATATTGTTCATTTAGTTATTTTCGTTCATTTTGTTTATTTCGTTGAAATCGTTCATTTCGTTCATTTCGTTAAAATCGTTCATTTTGATCAAATCGTTGAAAATCATTCAAGTCGTCAAAATCGTCCATTTCGTTAATATTGTTCATTTAGTTATTTTCGTTCATTTTGTTTATTTCGTTGAAATCGTTCATTTTGTTCAAATCGTTAAAATCGTTCATTTCGTTCATTTCGGTCATTTCCGTTGATTTCGTTGATTTTCGTTGATTTCGTTGATTTCGGTAATTTCGTTAATTTCGTTAATTTTGTTAATGTTTCGTTCATTTTCGTTCATTTCGTTCATTTCGTTCATTTCGTTCATTTCGGTAATTTTGTTCATTTCGTTCAATTCGTTCATTTCGTTAAAATCGTTCATTTTGTTCAAATCGTTGAAAATCCTTTCAAATCGTTCATTTCGTTAAAATCGTTCATTTTGTTAAAATCGTTGAAAATCATTCAAATCGTTCATTTTGTTAAAATCATTCATTTCTTTTATTTTGTTCTTTTCGTTCATTTCGTTTATTTCGTTCATTAGGTTCATTTAGTTCATTTCGTTGATTTCGTTCATTCGGTTCTTTTTCGTTGATTTCGGTTATTTCGTTCATTTCGTTCATTTCGTTCATTTCGTTCATTTCGTTCATTTCGTTCATTTCGTTCATTTCGTTCATTTCGTTCATTTCGTTTCATTTCGTTCATTTCGTTCACTTCGTTCATTTCGTTCATTTCGTTCATTCGTTCATTTCGTTCATTTCGTTCATTTCGTTCATTTCGTTCATTTCGTTCATTTCGTTCATTTCGTTCATTCGTTCATTTCGTTCATTTCGTTCATTTCGTTCATTTCGTTCATTTCGTTCATTTCGTTCATTTCGTTCATTTCGTTCATTTCGTTCATTTCGTTCATTTCGTTCATTTCGTTCATTTCGTTCATTTCGTTCATTCGTTCATTTCGTTCATTTCGTTCATTTCGTTCATTTCGTTCATTTCGTTCATTTCGTTCATTTCGTTCATCTTCGTTCATTTCGTTCATTTCGTTCATTTCGTTCATTCGTTCATTTCGTTCATTCGTTCATTTCGTTCATCTTCGTTTCATTTCGTTCATTTCGTTCATTTCGTTCATTTCGTTCATTTCGTTCATTTTCGTTCATTTCGTTTCATTTCGTTCATTTCGTTCAATTCGTTCATTTCGTTCATTTCGGTTCATTTCGTTCATTTCGTTCATTTCGTTCATTTCGTTCATTTCGTTCATTTCGTTTCATTTCGTTCATTTCGTTCATTTCGTTCATTTCGTTTCATTTCGTTCATTTCGTTCATTTTCGTTCATTTCGTTCATTTCGTTTCATTTCGTTCATTTCGTTTCATTTCGTTCATTTCGTTCATTTTCGTTCATTTCGTTCATTTCGTCTCATTTCGTTCATTTCGTTCATTTCGTTCATTTTATTCAAATCGTTGAAAATTATTCAATCGTTTAAATTCGTTTATTTCGTTCATTTCTTTAAAATCGTTCGTCTTGTTTCAAATCGTTCATTTCGTTAAAATCGTTCAATTTTGTTCTTTACGTTTATTTCGTTCATTTCGTTAAATCGTTCATTTTGTTCATTTCGTTAATTTCGTTAATTTTGATCAAATCATTGAAAATCATTCAAATCGTCCAAAATCGTCCATTTCGTTAATATCGTTCATTTAGTTCTTTTCGTTCATTTTGTTTATTTCGTTCAATTCGTTCATTTCGTTAAAATCGTTCATTTTGTTCAAATCGTTGAAAATCCTTCAAATCGTTCATTTCGTTTAAAATCGTTCATTTTGTTAAAATCGTTGAAAATCATTCAAATCGTTCATTTTGTAAAATCGTTCATTTCTTTTCATTTTGTTCTTTTCGTTCATTTCGTTTATTTCGTTCATTCGGTTCTTTTCGTTTCTTTTCGTTGATTTCGTTGATTTCGTTGATTTCGTTGATTTCGTTGATTTCGTTGATTTCGTTGATTTCGTTCATTCGGTTCTTTTCGTTTCTTTCGTGATTTCGGTTATTTCGTTCATTTCGTTCATTTCGTTCATTTCGTTCATTTCGTTCATTTCGTTCATTTCGTTCATTTCGTTCATTTCGCTCATTTCGTTCAGTTTGTTTATTTCGTTCAATTCGTTCATTATGTTCATTAAGTTCATTTCGTTCATTTCGTTAAAATCGTTCATTTTGATCAAATCGTTGAAAATCATTCAAGTCGTCAAAAATCGTCCATTCGTTAATATTGTTCATTTAGTTATTTTCGTTCATTTTGTTTATTCGTTGAAATCGTTCATTTCGTTCATTTCGTTAAAATCGTTCATTTTGATCAAATCGTTGAAAATCATTCAAGTCGTCAAAATCGTCCATTTCGTTAATATTGTTCATTTAGTTATTTTCGTTCATTTTGTTTATTTCGTTGAAATCGTTCATTTTGTTCAAATCGTTAAAATCGTTCATTTCGTTCATTTCGGTCATTTCGTTGATTTCGTTGATTTCGTTGATTTCGTTGATTTCGGTAATTTCGTTAATTTCGTTAATTTTGTTAATTTCGTTCATTTCGTTCATTTCGTTCATTTCGGTAATTTTGTTCATTTCGTTTCAATTCGTTCATTTCGTTAAAATCGTTCATTTTGTTCAAATCGTTGAAAATCCTTCAAATCGTTCATTTCGTTAAAATCGTTCATTTTGTTAAAATCGTTGAAAATCATTCAAATCGTTCATTTTGTTAAAATCTTTCATTTCTTTTATTTTGTTCTTTTCGTTCATTTCGTTTATTTCGTTCATTAGGTTCATTTAGTTCATTTCGTTGATTTCGTTCATTCGGTTCTTTTCGTTGATTTCGGTAATAACCGAAATAATCGTTCATTTCGTTCATTTCGTTCATTTCGTTCATTTCGTTCATTTCGTTCATTTCGTTTATTTCGTTCATTTCGTTCATTTCGTTCATTTCGTTCATTTCTTTCATTTCGTTCATTTGCGTTCATTTCGTTCATTTCATTCATTTCGTTCATGTCGTTCATTTCGTTCATTTCGTTCATTTCGTTCATTTCGTTCATTTCGTTTCATTTCGTTCATTTCGTTCATTTCGTTCATTTCGTTCATTTCGTTCATTTCGTTCATTTCGTTCTTTTCGTTCTTTTCGTTCTTTCGTTCTTTTCGTTATTTTCGTTCTTTTCGTTCTTTTCGTTCATTTCGTTCATTTCGTTCATTTCGTTCATTTCGTTCTTTTCGTTCTTTTCGTTCTTTTCGTTCTTTTCGTTCATTTCGTTCATTTCGTTCTTTTCGTTCTTTCGTTCTTTCGTTCTTTTCGTTCTTTTCCTTCTTTTCGTTCTTTTCGTTCTTTTCGTTCTTTTCGTTCTTTCGTTCTTTTCGTTCTTTTCGTTCTTTTCGTTCTTTTCGTTCTTTTCGTTCTTTTCGTCTTTTCGTTCTTTTCGTTCTTTCGTTCTTTCGTTCTTTTCGTTCTTTTCGTTCTTTTCGTTCTTTTCGTTCTTTTCGTTCTTTTCGTTCTTTTGTTTCTTTTCGTTCTTTTCGTTCTTTTCGTTTTTGTCGTTCTTTTCGTTCATTTAGTTCTTTTCGTTCATTTTGTATTTTTCGTTCATTTCATTCAAATCGTTCATTTCGTTAAAATCGTTCATTTCGTTCATTTTGATCAAATCGTTGAAAATCATTCATTTCATTTATTTCGTTCATTTTATTTATTTTGTTCATTTCGTTCTTTTCGTACTTTTCGCTCTTTTCGTTATTTATGTTCATTTCATTCATGACATGACATGACAAAGAACGAAAAGAACGAAATGAACGAAATGAACGAAATGAACGAAATGTACGAAACAAAGGACGAAAACAAGGACGAAAAAAACGAAAAGAACCAAAAGAACCAAAAGAACCAAAATAACCAAAAGAAACCAAAAAGAACCAAAAGAACCAAAGAACCAAAAGAAACCAAAAGAACCAAAAGAACCAAAAGAACCAAAAGAACCAAAAGAAAGAACCAAAAGAACCAAAAGAACCAAAAGACCAAAGAACCAAAAGAACCAAAAGAACCAAAAGAACCAAAAGAACCAAAAGAACCAAAAGAACCAAAAGAACCAAAAGAACCAAAAGAACCAAAAGAACCAAAAGAACCAAAAGAACCAAAAGAACCAAAGAACCAAAAGAACCAAAAGAACCAAAAGAACCAAAATAACCAAAGAACAAAAGAACCAAAGACCAAAAGAACTAAAATAACGAAAAGAGCGAGAAGTACGAAATAAAGGAATTAAATAAAGGAAATAAATGCACGAAATGTGCATTTCGTTCGTAATGCACAAAATGCACGAAACGAACGAATAAACAAATTAACCATTTGTTCGATCGAAATCTTTGTACGATTGTAGACATGTAGGTGTACGTGTCTATTTCTAAAGCAGATAATATCTTCAATTCAACAAAAAATATAACTGAAGAAGTTTCGAGGAAAATAATAAAAGGCAAAAACGTGTTTAGATATTTAACAGATTCCATTAAAATTCACAAGGCTTTTGTGTGAAGTATTACCAAAAAGCCTGCTCTCCCCACCCTATAAATAACAGTGCGTGTAAAACTACCGTTAATTTTGTTATTGTGTTGTTATTAATACGTAGATAACATTCTTTGACGTATTTATTTGACGCATATAAAAATAGGCTTGTGCCACGAGTTTGTCTTCATTATTGTTAGTTGAAAGCATGTTTTATCTCCCCCTTTTAAGTACTTTATAGCTTTAATTTTGTATCTACTAATTATTCTTTATTTATGCATTTACTTCCATAATAATTACTGTGTTACTATACTTAAGTATTTGAATACAGTTGAAATTAAATGTGAATAATACGAGTAGTCTACGGAACTTGGCACCCATCTCCGATCTCAACACTTTCAGCTACACTATAAGGCTATCGAAGTAGTATTGAACTTGGCTCACACTTTAACGATTACAACTTAAGTATAAATTTAACAATTTATTTGTTCATGGGCCTTTATAAAGATACTTCATTGTGCTAATCTGGGTTGATTCACAAGATGACATGCAATAAGTAACAAGTTCAACCATATTTAGCCATACGGATTGCAAAAGTGTTAGAAACAGAGATTTAAATTCAATACCTGCATTTCGAAAAAGTTTTATCCACCAAAAACTAAAACGCAAATTACAATTAACGATCTGTTAAATGCATATCCATCTCCACTTAACACCATAAAAAGACAGAGACATCAAAAAAATTTAACGACAACTTAAAACTGATTGACCTTCCAGTTATTCAACCATTAGATGACACCAGTTCCCGTGCACTCAAACTAAAACAGCTTCGAGTGGGACCTTTAGGAATAAACTTTACTCTTTGCATCGTAAAATAACACTTTTGCGGCCCTTACTTAACCACTCGTATGGCCGTGGTAGCTTCCAGTACTTCGTGCTTAGAAAACGACCGTCGCGAAGTTTTTTTGATAACATGTGCAAGCGTTAATAGAAGAAAAAATATTTTTTCTTGTCAGACGTTGAGTGAGGGATATTTTGTTAAATTGGAGGTAAATCATGAAGGAAATCATTATTTACCAAGCTTTAAAACCATGTCACATAAATCGATTTAACAAAAGATGGTACCTAATTAGTTTATTTTCTGAAATGAAATATTTTTTATTACATCAGCTACCTGCCAATTAAAGTCCTGTTAAAATCGGTCTAGCCATTTCAGAGATTAACGACAACAAACAAGCAGACAAACAAAAATAGTATAAATCGGTTATTTCAATATTAGAAACAGACAACCCAATTTTAATACATATTATGTGAACGTTGTAAAAGAAATCTACATCTCCATTCTAAACCATACTTGTACTTTACATTCACTTTACGAGGCCTAAACCCTATCCGAGTCGTCTTGTTACGCGGATAATAAACATCAACAGCATAAACCAACAAAACATTTACAAGACCAAATACGAATCGGGCAGAATCAGACACATCTCAATGCAGACAAACAGACTAGCAATCCGCTTTCAACAGTACAGTCACGAGCAAAAACATGAATACATGACCAAACAGTTGCAGTAGATTTCTTATGCGACATTTCTGATGCTGTTATGAAGATTCCTGATGATGTAAGCTAACCATAAAATGTTTAATTTAAAAGAAAATTTCAGGATTTCATAAAACATTTGACTAGAACTTAAGCTTTAATTGTTTGGTCGTGAATACATATTTTTGCTCGAGACTGTACGCTTTCATACTAAAACCCCTTTAAGTAAGAGTCAGGATGACTGCTGCAGTTGTGGGAGAGAGACGCCGCTCTACACTGTGTAGTGCTTTTTCACTCCCACAGTTACAAGAGTCCTGTATTAGGAGATGGTAGGCATTGCATCGCAGAATAGATAACGAACGTTAATATTAAATTACTTTTTTAAATCGCTTGAATGTTTGTAAGTCAGTCATTGGCCTCTAATATCTATGACAGATGATTTAAAGAGCAGCCGTGTTAATTTATTAGCTTTTGGCACTTGCGCTGGTGGCTAACAAGGCCTATACGGGAGCGACAACGCCGATCGCAAAGTCTACAAAGGAATTGTGTTCCCGGTGACGTTGGAGGTTGTGCCATTCGTTGATGACAATGTTTGTAAAAGGTTAAGTTAAAGTTATTTGATGAAGATGGTTTAAAGAAATTGGTATGAATAGTTTATTCATATCTGAGGTAAGTAAAATACAGACGGATAGTTGGTTGATTGCTCGCATGTTAGTATTCTTACGAGGAACGATAATAAGACTCGCTGAAAACTCTTGTATTTTGGTGTTAAATACATTTTATTTTTCTTAAGAAAAGTCTTGACCTAATTTAGCGCCTGAAGACACATCTTAACAGATATGTTTGGTGTTTTTGTATTTTGAAGTTACAGAGTGCAATTGTTTCTATGACTATCGCTTATTTTTATGATAAAAGGTAATTACGTGCGTTAATTTGTATTTCATTATAGCCCCTCAATTATCTAACCCTTAGCACAATCTTATCATGAAATGCAAGCCAATTCTTGAGTTTACCATAGCCTACTTACGAGAGGCAGCGCGGGGTTAAATTGTTCCATCAATATTAAACCACGTATCAATTAATTAATTGGCTTTCCAACGATAGAGTATCTACTTCAGCTCTGATTGAAACCGTAGTTGGTATAAGTATGCTTAGGTACGGGAATAGAATTGGTATTAGAGTATTTGGAATAGAGATTAATTACTTTATGAACCTACCTGGAAAACTCCTAACTGTATCAAGTGGAGGTGTGTTGGAGAGGCATATGCCTAACGAAAGACAGCTAAAGAAAGAAAAAAGAAAAATAGTACGGTTTGGTACCAAATTATTCATTTCGAGATGAATCCATGCTAATTATCATAGCGTCTTTTAAAGCTGTAGTCGTATGTAACAACACTTGAAAAGGGAATAGCGCACAATCCGGCTGTAATATCCAACCTATGGAATAAATATCGAATCAATAAATAAATCGTAAGTTTTCATTTCTTAAAAACAAAAGATTTATATTTCCTTCAAACAGTTCAAACAATAGAGTTCAGAATAAAACTTGTGGTATTTTTTTAAAATAATGAAGTAGGTAATTTACCACTAACCATTTCTCTTTCTGACTATTTTATACTTCTATTCATTTAATGAAAACCATACGTGTAGGCGGTAACTCGGGGAAAACTATTAACTTTATTACCAAGTTTCCGCTATCACGGACGTAAAGACTATCAATTTAAAAAGAAAAATTATCAGCCCATTAGAATCTCAAAGCGCGCCTGCTATCAAATTATATGGCTGCGAATCCACAAATTGCTCGTTCATTTCTTAAAGGCGCCGTTTATTCAATATTGTATTGTGACTGTTGAATACCAGATATTTTCTTTGAAAACGGCACGTCCATTAACATAACATTGTCATTATAAAAGTTATAATGTGTTTTTTTTTAATAATCTAGCTGCTAAACAAATCTAGCCGTGAGTAGTTCATACTTAAAGAAACGTAATATTTTTTACGGCCGATAAAGAAGATTGCATTTCTAAACAAGCTTCTAAGCAAACTTAATAACGCAGTCCAGGATTAAATCAGCTAATACGCTTTAAAAACAAAACAGCATTAGCAAAGAGTTCTTAATGCTGTTCGTTACGTTTAGTTTCTTAGTATGTATAAACTGTTTTAATCTGTTTGAACTCCCAGGTTCCCTCATGATGTTTGCTTATCCCGGTTAATCGTTACTTAAGTAAATAGAGTTCGCAGTTTCCAGTCCACGTTTTGATGGGCTGAATTGATAAAACTAGTTGTAGTAACAGTAACAAGACGTCAAGGTGGCGACAAGCCGCGTTTCCCGCGCACTGGCTGGCGGCCAAACCTTTTAGCGTTATATTTTTATCTTCACGACCCGTTCTGATTTTAAAATTCGAATGACAGCGACATGGCGACATGAGGATGCATTTTTAATCTGTTTGTTTTAAATATGTAGATGTTTTTTAGTATTTAATTTATACATGTTGATAGGTAAATACATTAAGTAAAACAAGTGATTTTGTATATCGGCCAAAATTATCAGAATTTAAGAAGAACGAGTAAACGGCTGTAATCGTGAAAAATTTTATTGTATAAACCTGCTGAAGAAATTTAGAGTTATGAAATAAATAGAGCTTATTTTAGAAATTAAAATCAATCATCTCAGATGTTTAGTTTATTAATGATTCCGTAAAAAACAGGATAAAAAACATTTTCTATCTAGATTTTCCCAAGAAAATGTGTCCATACTTTATCCAGCTTATTAATCCGTAATGCTTTATAATGGCTCACGTATCATATTTACTCGTTACGTCCTCCTGAGACCAGTAAATGGTGAAGTGTGGTATAATGTTAGTTTAACGATCTGTTACAATGTGTTTACAAACTTGTCGCACTTTCAGCTTTGTGTATTATTTCCAGAAGCTATTATAGTTTTATTACACACCTAATATATCGTTGTTGTGAGGAAATCCCATACTTTACGTTACATTACAAACGCTACTTCCCTCTGACGCAGCCGTTCAAAAAGTAGCTTATGTGCTTATACAAGGAATAAGCTTAGTCCATACTTAAATTACAGCTTAATTGTTCAAGCTGTTTAAGTGTGAAAGAGTAGGTAACAAACACCAATCCATCCATCCATCCATGCGTCCATTCTCAGACACTTTTATAATATCAAATATTTGATACGCACTATGTGCCCAAACAATTACCTTGGAGCTTGCTCCCAAAGTCGAGATCAGTACAACACTTAGGCACAAAATTATCTCTTATTATTTAGAAAATTAAATTTTGTCTCTTAATATAATTAAAGGTCCATTTGCAAGGGAGGCGAGTCGTAAAGACAACGGCCATCATAAAGCGTCTCATTTAGAATTCTGAACATAAGTATTGTAATAATATTTAATCGTCACGGACAAACAATCTCTTTGCTTTTATTTATATAACGTGACAAGATTACAAAAAGTTTTTATTATAACGACAACATGCAGATTAATATTTTAGAGGGCATTAGGAAGATGTACAATGGACTTCTTTGTTTTCTTATAGTGGTTTTCTGACTACCCTGCAAAGAAATGACAAAACAAACTCAGGGGTCCCTGTTTCTTTTAAAATGCAGACAATTGTTGTTAATCAAATGTAAGTGACTGGCTTTTTGAGGAAAGTTCCAGATCAGTAGATTATCTGTTCAGGTACAAACAAAATAACGAAAACACAACCATTAAAACCTACTTTCCGCGTGTAAACTTACACATTAAACTAAACAAGCCAAGGATGTTTGCAACTTAAAGTACCATATTTCTAAAGATAATAAGCTGGAACGGCCCAAGAAAGCTCTTAGCAGACAAAGTGTCCACTACACCTGTCAATTAACCTAGATCGGGAAGGTTGTGCGTGTCGGGCCGGCCTGCCGACCCCTGTCGCGGCTCGTTCATGGACTATTAGGTCACTTGTAGCGTTGGAACCCTACTACAATAGGGGTACAACTCTATCTATGTTGAAGAGTTGAAAGAGGTCGAAGCTATCGGTTTTCTTTTGTTTTTTTTTAACGATTGCAGCTACTGATTAGACATTCATATGTATTACTGGCTGTTACCCGCGACTTCGTACGCGTAACTTAAAAAAAAAGACTAGTTTGATAAAAATATAATTATGTTGGCCAATTCTCAGACCTACTCAATACGCTCACAAAATTTCAAGAGAATCGGTCAAGCCGTTTCGGAGGTAGTAGGTACGGGAAAGAACATTGTGACACGAGAATTTTATGTATAAGATTTCGTACCGTAATTTGTTATTATTACAATCTATCCCGTGACAACCGCTGTTTCCAGGCACAGGTCTCTAAATATTATTAGTAATTTGATTTAAAACACTACCGATTTCATAAAATCTTACACCCAATACACGTCTTTAAGTAATAGTTTTATGAGCCCATGTATAAAGGTATCTAGACAAATAATTATCTAACAATTACTCAACAAAAACCTTTAACCGAAGACTTATTGGATCAAATTAATAAGGCCTCTTTATTAAACCGCTTTTCTTTGAACTTAAACAACTTTAAGAATTTTGGAGAAGCCCCAAACATTACAAACTTTTTGGGTTAAAAACTTCGGGGCTAACATTGTTCTACTAAAGAACTTTTGAGTGAATTTAACCATTAGACTAGGTACTGTATTATATATTAAAAACAGGGTATTTAGTATAAATATTTTATTACAAGCTTGT
This sequence comes from Chrysodeixis includens, assembly GCA_941860345.1. NCBI lineage: Eukaryota > Metazoa > Arthropoda > Insecta > Lepidoptera > Noctuidae > Chrysodeixis > Chrysodeixis includens. Next base: position 3,450,147 of record OW796095.1, on the reverse strand, counting down.
AAACTTTCACATAGAGAAGAATTGACCACCACACTTTTTAACTTACAATTTTAGATTACATTTCCGTTTACCAACTATACAAAATAGAATAAACTTTAAAGCCTTATATATTGTTAAATGTATAGCAACAGCAACAAAATTACCATCAAAAACAAAATAACTGACACAAATTCAATTACGCTGGCATTTTTCATTAGCATTATAAAAAGTTCGTTACACGTGGCAATTTGCTGGCAAGCTGTGTAAATTCATTTATTTTGATTGATCCGATGAATTAAACCTTGATATACGGATGTTTATCATTTAAATATTATTCCCAGGTATCCGTCAATCGGTAGTATAAAAAACCAACTTAAGAACTTGGTGCTTGATGACGTTTAATTTTAGCGTTTCTTTTGTTTTTTTGGTAATGGTTATATTAAAAGAAGGTATATGTTGAAGCTGGTCAAAAGCAATTAACAGCTAGATAAGAGATTACATATTTAGGTGGCAGATAATAATATCCATCCGTGTGGTGTCCGGATATAAAGAATAGCACCACCCCATATCCTCCACTGGGTGTCGTAAAAGGCGACTAATGGACCTTAAGACCCAGTGCACTGTAGCAAGCACCTTGGGTCACCCGAATGGTGGCGGGTAAACAACCAACAATCGCATTCCCAAAGAGGGTTAGTGTCAGGCAGGCGGCCGACTATAAAACCATAGCCAAAACTTTAAACAATAATAATTGGGATAAGGGTAGGGGAATGATATGATAATAATATCCATATATTGTGTCAATAAAAGAATAACTGTAGATCTATAAAAGTAGCTATGTTTAACAGATAAGCTTATTTGATATAGATATAATAATCAAAAGCTTGAAAGATAAGCCTAAAAATTGTATCATTATAATTCATGAGCTTAAAGACAGCAGAAAGAAAGTTAGCTAATTATAATGCGGTGTCTCTACTAATTATGTGTATAATCAATCAAAATAATTATGCCTAGTAATTAAACAGGTATACAGACAAGTTTAGAAATCATTGTAGTACTCTACTCATAGCTCAAACAGGTAAAAAACTGTCCTTTATGCGATGGTTTGTAAGAAAATGAACAAATAAAGCTCTTAAGTGCAATAAAAGCTAAAAAGTCACTTAGGTGAAATCTTATTAAGATAACGACAGAAACAAATGTTTGTAAAAAGTAATAATTTAACATAAGCAGTTGCACGCGGCTTCGCCCACGTCGATGTCGGTTATGGCTGCAAAACGTTACTTCTTTTCGACGCAGTCGGTTAGCCTATATTGTGTTAATCTAGCGTGTCAACTACCTCCATACCAAATTTCATAAGAATTGATTCAGCCGTTTTAGCGTGCCGAGGCAACATACATGAACACTCAGATACTTTCTTATTAAGACAATGACCGAAACTAATATTTTTAGGAAATATTTCTTTAACACTAGCTGCTGCACGTGGCTTTGTCCACTTCGATGTCGGTTTTGGCTGTAAAACATTACTAAATACTTTCGCCTTTACTATAATAATATAGATCTAAATACTCGTACATTCATAATTAAGGTTATACAATCTCACTTAATTTTAATCAACACTTGTGGTAACTGTGTCCACTTTATGCAACTCGACTGGCGTTAGTTAGTTAAATCTTGAGAACTAACCGAAGTTTAACACAACTGTTACTGCTAGTGTACAGTCACGAGCAAAAACATGTACACACGGACAAACAGTTGTAGTATATTTTTTATGCGAAATTCCTGAAGCTGTTATGGATTAGAAAGAATTAGAAAGAAAATTTTACGATTTCATAAATCGTTTGACTAGGACTAAAACTTCAATTGTTTGGTCGTGTACATGTATTTGCTCGTGACTGTACTTGACTTGTCTCTTAGTTAACTCTAACTTATATACTTGTCAACTTTGTATATTCTAATTCTTATACAAGGTCTGGTTTTATCGAATATTCCAGAATATTAAAATATAATATTCAAATACTGTTCAATGGCATTTGCAAATTAAGTGTTTGTTTTTTTTTTGCATTCCGATTCCATTTATAACTTCAAGGTTTATGAGGTTTAAATAATTAAGCAATTATGTATTCATTTATGTACCGCTTCCCCATGTAAATGTTTCTGCCAATCATATTTTAGTTATATCTAGAACATTCTACAAAAAGGAACAGTAAATACTTTTGTTAATATTTTTTCCAATTCATATTTCGTTCTTTCCGTTGACTAAGTTAATGACAGAACTTAGTAAAGTTAAAAGAAAAACAACAACCTTTACACGGCGATTCAGGTTTAGCCAGTAAGAGTCTGACACTACCCGCATCCCCCCATTCCATCCCCAAAGCGGTGGATGGCTATGAGGATTCCCACTCCTTAACAAACAAAATCCACAAATTAACCTCTTACATATTAAACGATCGTTCACCAACACTTATCACTAACTCTCCACAAACGATATTATTGGCTTGTACCCACAAAAGGGCAGGGAAGGAATGCTAAAACTCTATAAATAATTCACTTGATAAAATCCCCGGTACGAAGTGGTCTCGCCGCTAAATTATTCATCTATTGTTAGGCTGGCCTTTTGGTCTAGTGGTTAGTAGACTTGACTGATACACCAGAGGTCGTGGGTTAAATTCCCACCCAGGACAAACGTTTGTGTGATAAGCACGATCATTTGTTCTGTGTCTGTGAGTAATTTATCTATAATATGTATGTATTTCAATCAATTGTCTAGTAGCTTGTACTCATAATAAAAGCTCGGCTTAGTTTGAGACTTGAAAGCTTTGTGTGAAAGTCGTGGAATATATTTTATTGTGGTAAACCGTGAGCTGTATGAAGCTATACTTGCCTTTTTGCCACAATATTCATCCCGTTTTAATTGGCATACATACTTACTTTCATCAAATAGCTATGAACAAGACTAAAACCATTGAAAAAAAATAGCATAAACTCGAAATTGAGAATTTTACCTTCTACGCTAATGCTAAAAAGTAAAAAAAAGCCGGTCCGGTGTTCTGAAAAAAGGATCTTGTTTGGCCCAAAGCAATTGAAGCACCCTCCTTTTACTTACATTAACCCAAGATTCTAGTTTGTTGTGTTTTCTCGTTTTTCTTTCCTCCTCCTTTAATATCTTCATCGCAGACGGGGAACTACTTTGTTTTTTGTAAAAAGCACAAAAAAATAAGTTTACTAAATCTAGACGAAATTCTTTTTAAGACTTTGCAGTCTTGGAAATATCTCTGCAGTCATAATTTAAACTTTTTAACTAAAAAGATGTTGTTTCAAGTTTAGGTTAAATCTGTATTACCTAAGTAGGTACTTGAATATACCAAGGAATCATTCTGAGTTCACTTAGTGTATGAGCTTTTTAATTTATCGTTATACATTCTCCATTGACTGTCGCATTACCGGCCGATAAAATAACTACTTTCTCGACTTTTATAACATTATCGATATAATACAATCACAAAAGAAACATGAAACTTTCCTTTATTACAAACAAACGTAAAGAGATTATTGCATAAATATTTTTATTTAATACTAAAAGAATTTGTATTTAAATTAAATGTTAATTTTAATTTTCACAAATAATAAATCTCCGAAAAATAATTCTTACGTCATTTATTAGTTCTAAATTCAAATATTATTATTTTTCCGGGCAATATTCCAATTTCAAATGCCTCTACTTGTCTAAAGCCTTTAAGTTTTTAATTTTAATTGGCTTTGAGTATCTGCAATCTTATCCACGACGACAAAAGAACTTGAGTAAGCTTATTAAGCCTCTGATTTTCTGTAACAGGTTTTATGAGTTCGATTGCGGATAAACGAAAATTGGGACTTGGGACTTGTCTATACATACCAAGATGTATGTTATTCTGTACTTATTGTATCTTGTCAAGAAAATTAGATTTGAGAAAGACGTTCCGTTTTTACGAGATAGAAATATGAAGTCGATTTCTGGTTTATTTGATAAATACGGATAAGTAGGCCAAAGTTCACTTGATTTTTGAACTGGTTGTTTATTTTCTATTTGTGGTTTGAATTAAGTTACGAGGTTGTTTCTGAGAATTAGTCCTTTTTTTAAGAATTGCTACCAAATACCAATATAGGTTCTACTTCGTGGACACACATAGATCGGTTACATTTATGGTTTGACAAAGGATAGTAGTAAGTTAATTCCTAACAATATTCACATATTTTTAAGATATAACATCAGGTTGTCTGCAGGTCTGTAGGTATAACATCAAGCCAAAAAAAAACAAAAATACAAAAGACATGATCAGGTTTAACTCTCATCATTTTAAACCAGCTTCCGAAATAAAGTTGGTTAATACTTACAATAATAATCTTAAATAATAATAGAAACATGTTCTACCATTCATAGAATTCATTCATCATTCTAAATAAGCACTTAAGATTAAATCACAAGTACTAATATTATAAACTTTCCGTTGCACAATGACACTCAAGAGAAAAAAAAGCAAGCAGCAAATAGACAAGTGGCCTTTTAGCTATTTATTCTATAGAAAAAAAAGCAAGTAATACATGCAGCCAGCATCAATTCTCAAACAATTAAATTTGCAAATCACCAAATGTTTGTTAACATTGAAATTAACACCGCATAACGTTGTCATAAGGTACATTGTTCTTTATTCATGTGAGTAATGTGCGTACAACGGTTACAAGAATGTTACAGACGATTAATTGCGGTGCTTGTAAAAATTATTGACATGACATGTCAATAGTGGAGATACCTACTCGAAGATACTTTGTACAGTCAGTAAGAAAAGGGTGATACAATTTAGAAAAAAAATAACAGAAGATAATACTTTATGTTACGACTGGAAAAAAGAAGCTTAAAAAAACTGAAGTATTTTTAAGGTCAGTTAGTTTAAATCAGTAGCATTTCTAGCAATTCGTAAATCTGATTTTTGTCTGGTGTAAGTCGGTTAGACGAATTTCGTTTACGATATTTTTTTCGTGACCGTACATTAGCATATACATAGCATATTATACACGTATGTAAGGTCAGCAAAAAATGTATTAGTTGTTACTGTAGAGAGTAGATCACCATCGTTTAAAGCTGTCTCGCTAATATTTATCTACAAAGGTTCTAGAAAGGAAGCGATAATTACATTTGGTAATTTTCTGAGTGGTGTGCTTGTATTACTGGTACCTTTTTTCGGTCCGATAAGCAACCGTTGTGCTTTGAAATAAAGATATTTTTCGTGTACCTACCACGTAACTAATGTTGTACTGAGTATAATTATAATTATTGCTTAAAACAATGACTGAGACATTTGCGAATGACTTTTGAATCTTAAAAAATCACTTGCTTGAAAAAACTGGTTTTTATTTCACATTAAACAGGTGATTGATTATAAGTAAAACATAACATCTCACTCATATATGTTCTTGAAAAATAGTAAAATTGCACGTCCACTGAAATACCTAATGACGATATTACGTATAACAAAAACAAATATTGAATAAAAGCATTAGAGCAACTTAAAACTTGTGGGTAGTAACAGCAAAAAAAAAAAAATTAACACTAATAAATCACCAAAACAGAAACTAGAAAATCAATTACAATTCTTAAATTCAATGTTTGCTTGTTAATATGTTTGATACATGCGTGGAACAGACAGCCGATTTATAACTGTAATAGTATCTACCTTAATACCTACCTACACGCAAGTTAAAAGTGAAAGCCACCCAAAGGTAGAAACAAGTTCCGTTTTGAAGTACAACACAGTACTAAAAGGTGAACGTATACTTATCTGAGCGGCACGCGTCGAACGAGTTGAACGGAACGAATTTTCGAATTCTATACGTATTATTTTCATAGGGTTGAGACGATTCGACTCAGGGAAGGGTGCGAGGTGTCATGAGATTTTATAATATACAGAATCTTAATTTTCGTTTCGTTTGATTCGTTCGACGCGTTTGTCTCGGATAATGGTGAATGCTAACTTATACACACAACGAAACGATTTTAGAAGCTTGAACTTATAAGACAGCGAGATTCCAAAATTGGTTCGTTAGACGCGTTCAGTTCGGCTAAGAGTGCGTTCACCTTAAACGAGCGTTACTCAATGCGGCGAAAATCACAAATAAATGCCAAAGAGGTAAACTTTAACACACGGTGAATCATCAGTCGCGCAAATGAGTAGACGGAAGGATTTCTCTAAAATACCGAAATTTTACAATAATGGCCGCGCCTTTGTGTTTTCAAACAAAAGTTTTGTTATTTACACAAAAGGTCGTTAAAATACTGTATTTAAAAGCTATGAGGCTTTGACAACCTGCGCTGAAGCTACTGCACAAAACGATTTAAAAAGATGTCGTTTGTTCGACATTTTTTCAAGCTAAATTATGAGTAGGTAAACACCTGGCGAATCTAACTAGTCTCCAACTTATTAATATATGTATGTAATTTGTTCGTCATTTTATCAAAATAAATTACGAGTAGGCAAACCCCGATTTATGATAGTGACGGAACTATAATTTGAATAATTTTAAAGATTCACCCAAAATGCTAAGCTATTTAAAAAATGGCAACACTTTGTGGTAAGGATACATTGTAAGAGAAAGTAATCAACTGTTTCTATTCCTATTTTAGAATATATATTACACTTTATAGTGATTGAAGAAATCTCTTCTACTTACAGTAACAGACTTCCTACATCACAAAGTAAAATATCAGTTAACAATATTTCTATATTGTTAACAAAATGTGAAACAACGAGACAAATTCCACTTTCTTACTCAAAGACCAAAGTACACTATAAATAGAATATAGAACCTAACAATATTTATGACAATAATTATAAAATATCGTGGGCTGTTTGTGCCTATAAATTTGAATTACTTTAAGCCTTTAAATTATTTCGCTTACGAATACAATATTACAAGTTATATTTAACATGGTCTATAAAGTGTAATTACGAAGCATCCAAATTAAACTAGTTTCTCTATTCCCAATCATATTTCGTTTAATAAAATTTGATTAGAAATTTCACGGCCAGTCTTTGGAATATTCGCTTTAGTTGTTTGGTAAAATTGAAATGAAAACTTAGTGTAGTAGGGCTCAATATTAAAAACTGGTATTTGAGTAAATCCATTAAGACCAGAAGTTCTCCGATAAATCTCTCACCAATAAAAGATCTCCGAGCGAATCACTGTGCTATCCAGTTTAGTTTTAACGTTCAAAATATGATCTACTTTCTAGGTTAATTTATTGTTTAATGGATAATTTATATCAATTTTTGACCCTAACATAGCAAGGAAACAGACATACCTATGTGAATGGTACATAAGTTTCGACATACTAAACAAGGACCAGACTTACTGTATACTTAGGATCTCATACTTACAAGTCTGTATAAAAAACTAGGAGATCAAACTTATAGATCTGGCTGTACAATATACTAGACGGAGTTTACGGTAACGAGATAATCAACTTATGACTTTAACGAGCTAACAAGACGGGAGACTTGAAATCGATCCTAAGAACGGAAAATAGGAGTTTATTCCACACTCTCACCTGTTGTCATGTGCCTCTAATGTATACTAGTTGACAAGATAATACTACCTTATCCGGTCCTAACTGGTTTCACAAGACATGGAAAACAGGGTTAATGAGAAAATTATACTGATTGTTGTAACATTCTACCTATATTTTATTGTCAGAATGAAAAACGATTATCTGAGTAGCATGTATTTGGCACAACGGGTTATCTACAAACGTAATGTTGAATTCCTGTCTAAAAAACTGTGTAGGTGGAAAAATCTGATATCAATGTTCATGTTATTTGATAAAAAAAATAACAACTAGCTCATGTAGCGTGAATCGTGGTTACATTTCCCCTATAACTGTATTTTTTTCAAATCAGAAACAGACCTCGCTGTTTTACCCGCCTTATTGTTACTTAGGCGACAAAAAAAACCTATCGAATGTTTTTTTTTTAATTCTATCTGACTATTTCGATTTTTTTGTTAAATATCCAATATTATTAAAATATGTTAATATAATTATTGTTGATATACCACGCACAATAAATATGCGTGTTTGAGAACTACATTATCACAGTGTCACGAATCGCTCAACCTAATGTATAATTGGATTCTGTTAACCGAACAAGGTGTTCAATCTAATCCGGTGCCCATTAATTACAACGATGGTAATTGTCAATTAGCGGCCATGGGAAGCCTGACACAGTGTCCGATAACTATCGAATCTGAATCGAGAATGCGATCGAATCGATTATGTTATTCAATTCCAATAATCAGTAACAAAACAAAGATTAAGTGTGTTAGATGGCTCTATCAGAAGAGTGAATTAACATGTAGGACGAAAGGTCTTAACCCTTTTAAAGTAAGACAGTTTTAACTTGTGAAAGTGAGACAGCGTGAAGCGAGGTCTCGCTTAAGAATGCGATTTAATCGATTATATTATTCAATTCAAATAATCTGTATCAAACATGGACAAAGTATGTTATGGCTCTATAGAGCGTGGCGAAATTCTAGGAAGAAAGGATCTAACCTTTTAAAGAAAAACTATGTGGTGTAGAGTGGCGTCTCCTTTAAGGGTCAACGCTAAATCCAGAATGCGGTCTAATCGATTATTATTCAATTCGAATAATCTGTATCATATGGCTCTATACATAGAGTGGTAAAATTCTAGGAAGAAAGGGTCTAACCTCTTAGAGAAAAACTAGGTATATGGTGTGGAGTCGGTTCTCTTTTATGGGTATTAAGGCACTGAATCGAGAATGCGGTCTAATCGATTTTGTTATTCGATTTGGATAAAAGTATACCAACACATCAATAAACTGTATTAGATGGCTATATTACGGAAGTTAATTAGCATGCGAACTTGTTTAAAATTTATTACAACACCTATATTAACAAATCGTGTTTTTTTAGATAGAGCCTGCCTATGGTACCTTAACCAGAAGGAGGACCCATATCTAGCTTCTGTGAGTTTGATGTAAGAGGTTATGCCCCACGAGAAGTTGTTACGATTTGCTTACAGACGATTATGATCGAGGTTATTTTATTATTCATTCTAAAATATATCTGTTTGCCTATTAGGCTGTCATAGATAAACCGCTAAATAGACGTCGATGAAACTTAGTTCAGCTACTTTAAGACTCTACGTACCTACCTAGCTACTATTATATTTATATTCTCGCAGGTGCGACCGCAGGAAAAAACAAGTTACCATTGAATAAGCCATGGAATGAGATTAAATGAGTTGTAAAAATAAATCTGCATACATATATGAATATCGAAATGGCAACCAGTCTACTTTCATTTCAAAATCTGAAACCCGTTTTAAGCTTTTATAAAAATAAAAGCACATCCATATGCAGTGATAATTAAATAATATAAAAGAATGGTCTCATTATCTTTATTAGAAAGCGTATTTCGAAAGTACATAATTTTGTGTTTCAGAAATTAGTCAAAATATTTTAGCGCATAAGTATTATGAGTTTCAAAGCAAGTCCGTTGCTATTATTGAAGCAAGATGGTGCATATGGCTGTGCATAGTGGCGTCCCGCTTCCACAAAAACAATAACCGTGCTTTACCGAATACTTACGTTATACTTACAAGTACCTTAAGTCAATTTTGTCATTCAATCTCGCACTCTCTTTTAAATAATTTACGACGGATAAAAACCCAAAGACGATTTGAGCTCTTTCAGCATAAAGAATTTCTCTTCCTTAATGTAAATAAAAATATCCAAGTATAATTTCAAACCTTATTTCATGTAAACCACGATGTGGTTTTCGACCGCGGCTACCTTGCAACATCGCGAGGTCTTAAAACGAAAGAGATAGTATTAACACCGCTGATAAATCGTACGTGACTACTCGACACACAGACGGGGTTCTTAATAGATATATCTAAATAATCCAAGAGATGTATCAACTTATTCTTCTTTTGTTTTAAGCTGAACAAACAGTCAAAGGCTCCATTGTCCAAATATAAAAGCAACTTTGAATGTAGCGTCACTTAATAGTACATAAATATTTTTTAATTAAAAAAAACCGCCTCCAAAAAACAACAATAAAAAACGGGAACTAAAAAGCAAAAAATAATAAACAATTACTTTCATACATAACACGCTAACCTACCTATATTTATAATCTATTCTAACCTACGATTAACCAATAATAAAATTTACAACTTTTTTGCAGTCGAAGTATATACGAACATATTAAGCCCAAACACGAGGTAGTTAAAATGTACCGTTGCTGAGTTCCCTCGACCTTCTCTCGTCTCCATCATCAGGTTAGATCCAAACCTACACTAGTGAATAGTGTTATTAAACATACACCTGAGTATTAAGTTTTTACCCTATGCATGCCTACAACTTTCCAAAGTTGCCCTCGATTTCTCAGGGTTCCCATCATCAGATTCTGACCTGATGACAATGGGACCACCTGGAAAGTATACCCTACCAAATAAAAAAACAATTTTGCAAATCGGTCCAGGCGTCTTCGAGTAATCGGTGAACATACATAAAAAAAAAAAAAAAAAAAAAGATCCCGACGAATTGAGAACCTCCTCCTTTTTTTTGAAGTCGGTTAAAAACAAAGTCGCTTCCCTATCTGTCCATATGAATGCTTAGATCTTTACAGCTACACGTATTTTTATGCGGTCCTTTAAATAGATAGAATGTTTCAAAAGGAAGGTAGGTTATATATGAATTCTACATCAGTATTGCACCCGTGCGAGGCTGGGGCACGGTGGGGTGATGATTTACGCAAGACGGCTGGTAGGAGCTGGATGCGAGTGTCTGTAATCAGATCTCAGTGGCGTGTACTTGGAGAGGCCTATGTCCAGCAGTGGACTGCGATAGGCTGATGATGATGATAATATGACACTAGGGTGGGTCCTTTTCTTATATTCATAGTTACTAAATACTGACATGACGTATGAAAAGAAGAGTAAGAACGAATAGAAGCAAACGGGGCAAGAAAAAGAAGATTTAAGAACTCTATTAATATGACAAACACACATACAGAATCTAAGGACGTACATCCAGCAGTGTAACACTTACTGACTTACTAATGATGCTATTATCTAATTAACTAATTATCAGTCTTAACAAGTTATAATTAAGTTTAATTAACAGTAGCCTACAATACTATGTGAGTATGTGCTAATACTTACGTGAGCATACGATTTATGGTCTCAGGATATGATCAACTAGTTTTTCCAGATTTATTGCATAAATACTATGTCGGATGTGAGAGGCCGGTGGCTGTATCATAAGTGCTTTGAGAATAAATACTCTATCGTCATGAGATTTATAACTTAACTAGCTATTTTCTTCGACTTCGTTCTCTTTTTAAAAACAAAAATAAATGGGAACACACCCCGCATGCTCTGCGTGACTCTGGCTGGAACTTTAATCATCATCATCATCATTAGCCTCTAGCATCTATGACAGATGATTGAAACAGCAGCCGTGTTGATTTATTAAAATTTCATTTCGACACTTGCGCTGGTGGCTAACAAGGCTTATACGGGAGCGACAACGCCGGTCGCAAATTCTACACAGGAATTGTGTTCCCGGTGATGTTGCAGGTTGTGCCATTCGTTGGTGACGTAGGTCGCGCTTTTGGAAGAGCAGATCGAACCAGGCATTATCATGCGCAATTATTCCATCGGATAATATCTTCTTCTTTTTCTTCAACAGATATCTCACTACAAAAACTAAGATGATTATTTATCAGACCTGCATCTTGTCCATACTCCTATACGGAACTCTAATGATACCTACTAAAATGACTTTATCAGTGAATACTCTTACTCAAACTCAGACAAGGAAAGCCGTTAACAAAGAAAATACAACAACATCACATTTTTGTACCCTCAGACGTCTTACACAACACATTATATCACGATAAATTATGTTATGTAAACTTACCTTAAATGAGTTGCAATTATTATTCTCGACGATCCCATTTACTTCCTGCGCAACCTTCTGCCTTCGTCATACTTAAGTAACTATTTCTTTATGATATTTAAACTGTTTACCTAAAAGTAGGTTTTGAATGTTTCATTAGACTATTATTATGTCACTTCATGGATCTGTAACTTGTAAAAATTAGTATTGATCCGAAATCATGTGTGTTTATGCAGGACGAGTAGTCTTTTGCCTTGCCGTTTCCAAACTATTTTGTTTTAGGTTGAGTAAATCTTAGCATAATATATTTTTTTGCTGGTTTAAAAATAGCTACTATTACTACTATGTAATAATACGGCTTTTCTTGAAAAGTTAACTATGTTTTCATTGCATAATTTTCTTAAGTTTGTCATCAGTCAAATAGAATCTACCTAAGTAAAATAATCGCAAAAAGTCTTTTCACTTTTCGAAGCTAGCTTCGCTTGAAGCTTAACCGATTTCCATGAACATGTGAGGTCAGAGGTCAGAGCTGCGAGCTGCAAGAAAGATTGGCTGGGATTTTATGATTGGATCCAGCGACGTGCAAGCTTTGCAGGTTTCGTAACGGTGACGTTCTAAGTAGCTCAGTCCTAGTAAATCATCTCCGATGTGGTCGGCAAAACTTACAAGTATTAAAGTAATTTAATCAACTGAGGAGTAAATCAATCATCGGGTAAAAGGATATTAATAGAGTGAAACTTCCAGTAAACCAAATTACGTAATACGTCATAATGCATGCCGCAAATGAGACGTGCATTTAATGCATCGAAATTACACAAACACTTATTGTAAAGGCCTTTGTTAAAATGCGGAATGGCCCATCAAAAGTGGTTGAAGCAATAAAACGATTCGGGCCGGCGCCGGGTGTTCCGACCGGGCCGGCACGACCGCCCCAATTACCCACACTTTCACTATCCGAACACTCACAAAATTGAGACTCCGTTTTTATACAGTAGCACACCTAAATTGGACAGAATGGACAGCCATTCTTCTCGACATGCTTCAATGTTGTTATTATGTTATTAGCCAATCGGGGAATTTTCCATAACCAAACAACATGTTACTTTAAAAATATTTATTTTTATTTACAATTCTAGAAGTAGTGTAAATTGTATCTAAAAATACTTAAGGTAGATAATTTGTATTGACGACGCAGCAATAGCCGCGCACAAATGAGATGTTATTCTTATTCAATTTTAACAGTTTGTCAGCTTTCTATTGGTACAGTGATTGTATTTATCTTGACGCCTATTTCCAGTAGGAAAAGTTCAATGTTAAACATTTGCTGTTACACCGGCGGTAGTGGTAAAATGTGACGAATATTAAGCACTTCCTTCGGTTGGTCGCAAATGTAGAGCCATGCAAAAAGAAATCTTAAATTATAGGAAACAGAATATCAATTAAATAAACTTACTCTAAGCTTATGTAATACATTTCTCATCTGAAGATCTTAAATTACGATATCATATTTCCTATTCCGCGATCCAAACCGAACATACGTAACAATTCTATTTGTCCTCCAATCGAAAACCAATTCAGCTGAACGAAAATAATAACCTACACAAACATATCACAAATCAAATAAATAAATTGAGCAATAATACAATCTAGAAGGTAACTTTAGTATCGACGTGGGGTCGGCTTTATATGAGGAAGTATTCGGGGCCGACGTAAGACCCGCATTTGGGGAAGTCTGTGGGGGCTTGCACGAAGTCTCTTTCCTCCCCGACCTTCAGTATGAAGTCCAATCCCCTTGTCCAGTGGCTAGACCTCTCGTCTCTCATCATCCAGAACCCTGGATTGTCAGCCTTAAACCTTAGTGCAATAGCTCCAAATTTGGGTACAACTACCGTGTCTTTCTGAATTGGGTTATCCAGATTTTTGTTAAAAAGTGTGCCTTCTTCATTCATTTTCTTGATGGTTTCTTTGTCGTAGCTTCTGTTCAGCTCTCTTATGCCCACTACGTAGAAACTATACCCGTGCAGGTGGAAGATGTGGTCAGATTCTCCTCCTGTAATTAAAAGAGAAATTATTGTAGTCAATGGTTCTTTTAATCTATTGTTTTAACGCCAGAAAAGAACGTCATATAAATGATTGTTCAAAACGTTTATGAAATCCCAAATGAGATTCAGTCAGTAATCAAAGCTTCTTCATTTCAAGTAGTAAATCAACATTTTTATTTTAAACGACTCCTACTCTAAGGAATTTAATCTTTTTACGTGGGAGGTTTCAACTTTCATAGACATTTTATTCACATACACAAACACACCCTCTATAGTCTAAACCTCTCGGCTAACCAAACTTAGAGCTCAGTACAGTTTCTGGTGACATTTCTATCTCATAGTCGTCACATCGATTGCAAATAGACTGTCGGCTTCGTATAAGTAATTAGTGCCACTTGCGACCAATGCGTGAAACTTAACAGTGTACCGCTAAATGCTAACAAAAATCCGTCATATGTAGCAATAAACTACCTACGCGTTAAGGAGAAGTAAATCAAATTAATTCAAAAGATTTCGGAAGTTATTAATATGTCGATTATAAGAGAAAATGAACAAGAAATATTACATAACCTACCAGCGTCTATTTAAATAGGGATTTTCATAAAATAATCAATTAATATAAGAAGAAAATACTGTTAAAGTCATTGAATAACCAAACACCAATTAATAGTCTTATCTAATAGGAAGCGTGCTTCACATACCAATAAAACTTTTGATGATAGATATAAAATTACTCAATTTACACTTTGAGAGATGTTTCTAATCAAAGACATAAATCATTTCGATTTAATGAACTGCCAAACCCTAACAAATTTCATTTACCATAGTCACACATATATTTATGAGTTTATGACCAATTAGGTAACATTTATAACTACAAACCATTCAATTATATGTTTTTCACGGTGTTGTAAATGCTGGTTAGATAGAGTTATCGATAAATGTCATATATTTAAATAAAGAAAACAACCATAACTAATGGTATTGCTAATTGGCAATAGATACCGCACACAGAAGAAGGTCACGCTTTTTTTAAAATTAAAGCTACTTTGATCAATTTTCTACTTGGTCTATTTTCTAGTCAAACTTTAGAAACTATTATTTAGTCATTTTAATTGAAAACATCATCGTCTACGGATCCATTTCCAAACCATGGTGGGGTCCGCTTTCAGACTTACTAGATGCTGCTAGGCATCAGTGTCTTATATAGAACGACTGCCTACGAATGCCTAACCTTCGCAACTTAGCTACTCGAACGATTCATACGATTGAAAACTATCCTACTAACATGTTATATGAACAAAATACTCAATGTAGCTGCTGGTCAGTGTGTCAAAAATCCTTTTAAGTCACAATATGTCAGCTGTATGCTAATACTATTAATTACTTGTCAATAATTTCTAATGTACACAGCGTGAAATTAGAAACTTGACACTCTACTTAGTCCTGAGTGTCATTTGTTTTTTGTGCTCTAAACAATTCTGTTAACCAGTCTGGCTTTAGATAGACAGAATATTCTTAACTGCCTCATCACATGAGACACTTTAGATTAGATTTTACTTTAAGTAACGTACAGTAATGCATTCTCCATTTTTCCCAAATTAAGACTGGTCATCGAGTAAAATGGACTTAAGACACTGGATAACAAATTTAATGTAACATTATATTTCGCAGATTTCGGTGAGTTTGTAAATCGACCCTATTATTGGAGAAAAGGTAGGTTGACGAAGTATCATTTCTAGATACATTGTGTTATTGACTTTTAACAACCTACTACAGAAGCATAAAGTCTAGCCACAATTACATTCAATTTGATTACGGAAAACGACAATTAATTGCTAGAAAGTTAATCACTTTAACTCGAAGTATCGACAGTTAATTGTTTATTAGATTATTACTTGTAATTGCCATATTTACATCTGTAACCTACTTGCACAAGTACGTTTTCCTACGAATGTAAGAAGGCCAATTATAAGCATAGCCAAATTAAATACCATCCATGAGCTTAGTAAAATTACACAGACTTGTGAATAAATTCATGGTTTTTAATTAATGAAGTGATTAGGTACATCATATCATGGATAACATATTTCAATTATTCCACGTATATTAATAATGTTCGTGGTTAATTTGCCATCAAAACATGTCACTTGACATTCAAATACGGCAGGAATAAAAACGAAAGTGAAACTTTCAAAAATCTTATCTGTTACAGAAAGGATTTTTGAAAGTTTCACTTCTGTAAAGGCGTTCTGTATCAGCATTAACACTATCACTTATTTAAACTTAATAAACCTATATAAATAAATTTGTGAACTGTATTTCTGTTCACCAAAATTGTTAGGTAGATAAAGGAACCTGGCGTAGAATTTCGACTACCTAAAATACGGCCTAACGGTTAACCCAATGAATAAATCCTTCAATACATTTAACAATTCCAACCAAAATTTAAATTAGGCTAATGTATTCGGTCACGCGAGACGTCTTTGGATATTTAACGAGATTATCTGACGTCCGGATACCGGCTCCCGTAACTTTATGTCCGCTCAGGGCTCGTTCCCGTAAGCCGTGACGGTAAATTAACGTATCGTACATTACGTCATGGGTTGGGTTTTTGAATGGAAGAGAGGAGGTCGACAAATAATCGGGCCGCCCTTGTATGTGAAACATCTTGTCAATCCGTAGTTATTGCAAAAAAAGATGTGACGATTAACAGTCGATTTGATAAGACCTGCGAATAGTAACAAGAAATTGAGTCGATTTAACGACAAATTAATTGTTAATGGCATAATGGGAACGCGCCCTAAGCTCTAAATATACGAACCCCGATCCTAATTGACATCCCGACCTGTAACCAGCCAGTTTAAATCTTAACAAGTGCGTGTCAAACCAACATGGAGTTCCGTATCAACATTCGATATTTAAATACTCTGAGAATCCGGAAATATAGTTTTATGTATGCAAATATGTTGCGTAAAAATAGAGAAACAGGTTGCAACGTTACTTGCATTAGCATTTATTATGGTTAACGATTAACACCGTTTGAGCGGACATTTTTTTAGGTTTATGGTCAGAAACGACTTTAAAACTCGGGCGTCTGCATAGTGATTTGCAAGTAATGTCATTACGGTCTGATATAATGAAACTATGACCAAAATGTATAGAGCAGTCAAAAATTACAACTTGTTACAACAACGGTACTCAAAAATAAGAAAACTTGTTTGAAGCACAAGTAGGCTCGATTATAATGAGTCTTATATAACACACGCGACCGCTAATTATCGTCATACAAAGAATGTATCATGCAAATCAAAAATGCCGAAAAAAACGAGGTTATTCTTTTTCGAAACTGTCTCGATGCAGAAATTATTTCTGATGTTTTTGCTTCCATTTGTACTTTCCTTTAAGAATAGAGATAGCGGCTAAATCGTAGTAAAACGTACTTTGCAATTATGTTGCAGACTGTTAGCGTTGCAGGAAAATCTCGTAAAACGATTTAATCCAGCACAAATGGGCCAATTTTAGATGTAAGAGTGATATTAAGAAAATGTTGCTGCATTCAGTTATTATGTTGAGTCAGCGGTATACACGTTTTAAATTTATTATCAGAGTTTCTATTACAATTGCTAGTCATTAGCTACAGATTGTAGGAATAACAAGTAATAGACGATATTAATGATTAGGATCCTTAAATGCCGGATGTCAGCGGAGTTTAAAGTGGTCGAAGCTATATGCGCAACACAAATAGTAGGTATTAATATAAATAAATATACCTAGACAGATATTTTTTGTAGAACAGAATGGATGTGAAAACAATGACAAAAGTGGTACCCACGTGCCGTAGATTTGCAAGTGCCTCAAACCCAGCAATTACCTACGGGTAAACATCTGGTAGCAACAGTTTTTTGTAGCAATTAGTCACGCTTTCACTTTATTCCACATTGTCCATTAAAATAACCTCTCGAATTATAAATTATAATATCTGGATTTTTAAAGCTGCCGAAAAACCTGTCTTGAAATTAAATGAAAACTTTTTATATAATACCTCATTAAGTGAAATATTATTAAAAATGTATTTTGAATTTGGAATGAGAAACTTAACAAATCAAAACGATTTAAAATAATGTTTGGGTATTAGGTTATTGATCATTGCAAAAGAATATGAATTCGGAAGTAAAGACGGCAACATTATTTACAAAGGTAGTAATAATTGTAAATTACAAACACTGAACATAATTACATTTAATTAAAGTTTGCGAAAGTCTCCTTCAGTCAGCACTTAAGAGCGATCATTAGATTCATTAGTAATTCGCTCCGCGTTTACAACTATTCAATTTTCTAGACAAAATGAAATCCCTTTTAGACTGAACTTCATTGTCTTCATGATTGATAGTACTTAGGAACTCTTATTGTGATGGTTGATGTGACCTTACAACAGTTACGAGTTACACTCTAAGAAACTTAGCAAATATAATTAATTTCTTCTTTATTTAGACTAAACTTTACTCAGGTTATAATACCTATACAAAAAGGATTTATGAAATTGCATTTGATTGACAGGTCACGTATTGATTGCATTTAGACACAGACAAAATCGTTTCTATATCTCAATCATGGATCTCAATTTATTTTATTTCGTTGTTGTCTATGACCGAGCATCTAATCATGAAAGTGGGGTCGTGGGTTAAAAATTCCAATCTCTTAAATCACTTTTAAATATTGAGAAAAATACTAAAACCTTTACATGAGAATATTAAACATACTTGAACAAAAGGCCAGTCCAGTAAATACTCTGCATTTGTTTATACAGTTACACTCGTTTAACAGCAATTGTCTGGACTTTAAAAAAGACAGGGACTCCTGCGCTTGTTTCGACATTTTTTCTCAGAGTATTCAGTTAGGAAATGTCGAATCCAGCGAGCTCAAATCATATATGCATAAGATATGGAAAGTGATAAAATTATCCTAGTTACAAAAAAACTAAATTAAATGATTAATGTCTAACAAACTCGTTGGTTAGCTTCAAGCCATGTATGCAACTGGTTTCAAAGGTTTGTCAAACATTCAAGCGTTTGTAGCTCTTTTGATCTGACTTTATTTCTGTTGCGCCAAACGCAAAGGATTGCACAATTACCTTTGCCGGACCTTCAAACGAGCTTCTAACTTTTCTAACATAGTTTTTAAATAGTCTCCGAGTTTTCGTGAGTCTTTAGTAGTCTTTACGTTGTAATCGGAATGTAAACATAACTCCAGTATTCCGGTTTCGTAACAATCTTGATCCACATCTGGCGAAGGATATAAATCACTGTCGCCATGATAAATGACTTTGTGTTCTCCTGTTTGCCACATCAACTGCACGGCGTTGGTGCCGGCGATACAACGGAAATAGTGCAATCGTTAACGATGGCTTAACGTGCCGATACTTATTTGTTAGCAAGAGTTCTTGTTTTTTTTTATACCGTATTTACTATAACAATACTTTATAGTAAGATATCTAAGCCACCACTAACATAAAATAAACGCTTAGTGAGGAAACCTGAATCTCTTGTCCTATTTTTAAATAAAATTTAAATATGGAATATAGTAATCTATGCTGTTCCAAAATTTAAAAACAAAACACGAATATTATCTACTACACGTTGCTATTTCCTGATTTATTTTATGGAACATACATTTTAAGTTGTATACTTTGATCTGCAAACACCATCACAATATATACATTTTACTAGTCATGTAAGTACAGTTTACTCATCCCTTTCTTTGTATATTTTAGCCGGAGTTACACAAGCGCCGTAAACGGCACATGCCAGTGTTACCAGTGTTAATATTGACGCTCAAACATATCTTAGCAAGTGTCGTTTCTAACTTTGGTGAAGGAAAGCGGAAACTTTAGACACACAAACGGCTTATTAAGGGAAGTATGTGAGTGTTTGTTCCGCGTTGCGCAAATGAATGGTGCAAATTGTATGATATATTATACATGGAGTATATCTACGCATCCAATCTTGAAGAAGATGTTGATATCAAGTATTTCCAAAAGGGAAAATGTTAAAAATATTTTGTAAAAATAAGAGGCCTTTTAGTAGTAGGTATATAAGTAAATGTATAAAGTATGTTTTGTATCCAGGCACAATTTCAAATCGTCTTAATTTAATTGTTTATTATCTCATTCACATTTATCTATCGATATCACACATTATTGTCGAGTTTATTTGAGATTATTCTTATAAAAAATACTTTAATACCTACGAGAACTACATAACCGGAATAGAGTCTAGATCTTTCCATTACATCCTACCTAGATAGAAGGACTGATATCCCGCAACCCTCGGAACTATTCGAGATAAATCAAATAAATTGCAGCGAATGATTGTTACCGTCGTTCCGAGCTTTTGATAAAATATTAAAGGTGTACCAATAAAAAGATATTTGATTTATTATCAAATACGTACGAACGAGAAATGTTGGAAGAATCTTTTGTACCGAATTGTTACGCTTCATATTTTCAATAGATATTGATGGAAAACTCATAAAGGCATACATTCAGATGAAACCGTTTTTATTTGTTAAAAAAGCCTACAGACTAGACTAGAATGAATAAGAGATGTTAAACTCTTATTTTATGTTGTATTTAAACTTAAAGGGCGGCTTTTTATACTGAATGTACCTACAAGTGTAAAGCTAGTATGAGTAAAGAATTTGCTCATGTCTCTTATTTTACTCTGAAATTAATGATACAACTTTATATAAAACTAAAACTTAATTTTCGTCCTCAACGCTGTCTAAAAACTATTAATCAAATGTGGGTTTCATCACTCTTTTATTCCAACTATTTTATTTACGGCCTTCTAACGACGCCCAAGAGGGCTTTTGAACCAAAAACACAATAGGCTGGGCTATACAGCTAGCTTAGTCATAGCAACAGTTCCAAATATTAAAACTCTTTAAAATTACTGTCTATTATTTACAACTTAGGAACGATCTTATTTCAAAATTGAATCTTAAAACCAAAGTCAAAAACAGGTTCACCGTTATTTTGTGTTTTAGGCGCCATATTTCATGACTTATGCTATTAAAAGTAACAGTTTTATGCACTGTTTAATCCGCTATAGCTTCTTTAAATAAAGGTAATACCTACTTTCTATATTCAATTTTTAAACTCGTAATATACACCAACTGCTATGGGCTGTTCGTAGTTGCGTGGAGAATAAAATTGTCGAGTACTTGACTTGTATTTCTTTTTGTACGAAGGGTTAATTATGTTCTAACGTATAGGTATTAATTACCTACCTACACTGTAATAATATTACTTTACTTTGATTGTAATTGTATATCAGCCCGGAAAAGGCGCAAAAGATGATTAAAGGTCTCCCAAAGTTTTCGAAAACTATCCATCTTGAACGATCCTAACACAAAAGTCTACCATCTCTTAAAGAAGGACTGTTGCATTTATAGAAGCGAGACGAAGCACATAATAGCGTAGAGCAGTATCTCTTTCCCACAACAGCAGCTGTCCTACTTTAAGCTGGTCGTAGATCCTTAAATATTGATTTTATAAGGAGGTGATAGGCATATACATGTGCGTCATCAGTGGCCTCTAACATCTATGGCAGATGATTGAAACAGCAGCCCTGTTAATTAATTTGCGTTTGACACTTGCGCTGGTGGCTAACAAGGCCTATACGGGAGCGACAACGCCGGTCGCAAAGTCAACAAAGGAATCGAGAATCATGTTAATAGTGACATTGGAGGTTGGACCATTCGTTGGTGACGTAAGTCGCACTTTTGGGAGAGCAGATAGAAGATGTCTTTACACCGGAGAGTAAATAGAATAAACGTCTCTTACCTTGATCGAACATAACCAGCTCCACAGTAGCATGGAGAGGCACATTCTTGACGTGCACGCACTCGTCTCCGTGTCCTGCCTCGGGGGAGCAGAAGGCACTGGCCCCCACATCTCCCCCCTGTGTCAGGAGGGGGGACGCCGGGTATGTGAACCGGTGCCCATCTGTCTGACCCCAACTTTCTGCAACAAGTTATTGGGAAAATTTACAACGGGTTCATAAGGCCTACTTTAAAAAGTAGTTTTGCTGTTGTAGATAATAGATGGCGCTTTACGTCGAGTAATGTGGAACATTCTAGGATGAGGTAAGTGTGCAGTACTTTTTTTATAGTACATTGATATATCTTAATAATGGGATATAATAAAATACGGTAAACGTATTTTCTATAGATCAGATAAGATTGAAATGTTCAGTAATGGCCACGAGTTATAGTGCAGTATTAAAATAATACGGAACAATGATAGGATACAATAGTACTCCATTAACTTGAGTCTGTTTCAAGTATCTAAAAAACCTTAGAGTGCCTTAAAAAGATTTTTATTGCTATCGTAAATCTTCGTCTAGAGCTGTTTTTATGTAATGTAAAACCGCGATTTTATCTACGTAATAAAGACTCCTTTGTAAAGATTTCTCTAACACCAGATACAGTTGACTTTCATGAACTGGCCAACAACTGTCGCAATACCACCAGATTCGAATCCTGCAGAACGTATCGTGGCTTTGCAACTGTCACTCAGCTGTAAGCTTGAATGTAAATACGACAGTTGATTGATAGAGCTAAACCAGAGGTCCGTAAACACTTCCGTATACATATTCAAATTTATCGACCTGTCAATTCGAGAGAAAACAAAAACAAATCGCACTGGCTGGAAAATCAAAATTGAACAAAAATGAAATGTAAAAAAGAAAAAAATAAGTTTAAAAACTGTCAACACAGCAGTGTTTTGTTTTACGGGAATTTAAAAATTGCGCGCAATTGAGTAACACAGACTTGCAACTACGCTTAGTAGCAATTAAGCACAATTAAGTGCATAACAACACGTTTTACCCGCGACGATACGTGCAAAAAACAGTTAATACAAACCATACGGGAATTATTTTTCTATGTCACAGTTATATCACAGTATTCGTGGGGTATATCACACCTTCGTTCTCGGGCTATTAACTTTTACGACGATCTATTGAAACGAGCCCACGCTTTTTTAAAAAGGATATTCTGAATGTTTTGGTAGACAAGGACTCTCGGAAATGACTTGAGTTATAAATGGCCGGACATTTATTTCTTTAGGAAACACGGAAACTTCCTTATGTTATATTCATCATAATATATAAGTTGGCTACTTTAGAGGCACGTAATATCCTTTATAACATGTAGAATATTAGATACTTCTTTTGATAGAAACCAAGTAATAAATTGAAAAGCGGTAAAATACTAAAATATTTTTTTAATTAAAAGAATTGGTACCCAAATCGCTATCTATACGGGTAGAGATATTTACCTAAAAATGACTCATTTATCGACTGATATTATTTCTTAATAGTAGGAAGCCTAGATCTTAGCATTAATTTGCACACGTTTTGGCTTAAGACTGTTCATATTTACATCTACCAAAAAACGAAGTTTATTAATGATCCTAAATTAACGAAGAAGTACAAAACGCAATCGTTGCAAAATTGTTGCAGAATCCAAAATGAGGATGTTAACAAAGCTAGCGTGGTAAGCAATTATACATAATTACAAGACCATACAATTAATAGATAAGGTTGTTATTTAATTACAGGTCAATCACTGTTGTTAACCTGAAACCTTACGTGAACAGAATAATATTATGTAACACACGTACAATATGATGTACAGTCACGAGCAAAAACATGTATACGCGACCAAACAGAAATGTTTGATGCTGTTATATATTTCTGATATTGTAAACTAAAAATAGAATGTTTATTTGAAAGAAAATATCACGACGTCAACTTCAACTTCAATTGTTTGGTCGAGTACACATGTTTTTGCTCGTGACTGTACCTACTTATAAGCCATAAAGACATTGGACCTCATACTTTAACATGTTGTTCCAAGTTATTGACCATATGCTCTATGAAATATTCCTACAATTGCAGTAGGTACATAATAAAAGACTGAATTTAGGTAATTATTCATCCAGAATGCAAGAATAATTTGCTCACGACTAAGTACCTAAACATATCGATTACAACTGAATGCTAGAATATTAAGACAGCTACTGCAGCCTTTTTGACCTAGACACCGACGGATTCAGGTGGGCTAATCGCGATAATCACAAATTTCAGCGTAAAAGTACAACCTCCCACACCCTGAGACAAACACAGTATTCCATAGTCAGACAACTATTAAATCAATCTTGTATTACAAGCTAACATATCTATTACTGCAATGTGCAGGTCATTATTTGCGATGTGCCCATCAGTTTTGATAGCCTTTCTACTGGCAGTGGTAACAAATGAAAGCCGATTCTATCAGCTCTAGCACTGTGGACATCGTAAAACTCTTTATAGTCTTAAGCTAGACTATTCATGACATACTTCACTACGATTAAAATTCAACATCTAGACACTTTCGCTTTTAATATTCTATGTTTCTACTAAAAGATACGAAGGCTTGACTTCGAAATTGAGAAAATCAATAACCTTAGCGGTCGATAAATGTTGTAAATAAACCTTCTTAGTTCTTATGCACAATACTATTACGCAAAAAATAGGTACAATACTGTTATTAGTTTCTGATAGCAATTCGATAAATGTATAGTTATTTAATTTATTTCTATCGAACATCACGATATTGCTTGATTTATCAATACATTTAATTCAAATCCATCTTCAATAAATTATAACCTCAGTTACGCTAAAAATATGACGAATATAAATTGTAACTTAGTTTTTACATTCAATACTTATGAAATATGCAATTCAATAGATACATGTATTTTCATGACATCTGCAGCGACTTGCAAATTACAATATTCAAGTTAGGTCAAAGCACCGCTTGCTCTACTCTGTGACATTTTAAATGCGTCATAAGTTCATGACTACTTTTTTTCAAAGTTGCATCATAGTCATCTCTGTTATTTTTTTTATGCAAAGACGAGATCTAAGTAGTTCCTTTGCCTCAACCTTTCTAGTCGAATAAAAATTAAAAATAACTGCGATCGAAATCGCATTTCAAATGCCAACTATAATTATGTATTTTGAATTTGAATAAGCTGTATTTTATATATTGAAAATACTAATTTATTGTTAACATAAGTGTATAATAAGTCAGTGTTAGCCTAAAGTCATTTTATGGCAACACTGGTCATTTATTTTTAATATACTGTCCACCATGGCCGAATGTGGGTTGATATAACGGTACCAGCTATGAAGCAAGATTCGCGTGCCACAAAAACGTAGTGCCAAGTGAAAGGGAAACTTTCAATTCATGTTAATAATCAAAATAAACATCCTATTGTTTGAAGAGATGGAACAAGTTTAAATGTCAATAACAAACGCATGATTATAATCGGTTACGTACGGTTCCATAATGTGATTCTATATTTCAAATGTAATGTCAAAAGAGAAAAGGAACCGCCATTTTGATTTTCAACCTATTCAAATATTTTCTTGACTTTTCCAGTTCAATTTAAATTTTTGGCTATTTCTAATACTGTTAGACACTGAATCTACATAATAATAAGTTACGATACTAAAAATATATTTTTGGCCATCGGAAATGATACCAGTATATTTCAAGTGACAGTTGAAAAAATAAAGAAAAGATTACAATCATTCCTATTCTCATTTGAATCACTATAAAACGTAGCGCAGTCACGAGTCTTCGGCAATCATTCACAGCATATTATTTGCGGTGACTGCGGACGCTGTTACGAGCGCTGATTACTTCACTTTCTTCATAAACGCCATGTACTGTCACTTCGTACATGTAAACGAGCTCTATACATGACATTATCATTTAATAAGACTACGATCTAGATTTTCTTTTGTTATTAAAACACTTGTCTAGGTAAAGATGAATTTGAAGTGAAACTTTTTTTTTTTTAAGTATTTGATAGAAGTGACTGCAAGTAGGTTTAATAAATTTAAAGTCGTCTAACCTAACGTCAGACGTACTTTAAAACCAATAAGTAAGGACTTCAACTACATATCTTTGGTTTAGATTACTTATGACATATAAATATATTTTTTTTGTTCTGTCGCTGCAATTTCGTTTTACAAAATGTCTACTCGGCGTTACCAACATAATGACTCAAATCAACATTCTTCACCACACTTTCCGCCCATTCATTATAACTTACTACGCCAGTATGACCATTGCATAAGCTCTAATCTAAAAGGAGATTACAGTGAGCCTACCACTACCGCTTAAAGTTATATTATTGCAGTTGTGGAAGAGAGACGCCGCTATACGCCGTGTAGAGCGCCGTCACGTTTACACAGCCGCAATAATATTAGGTACTTTAAGAGATGGTGGTCAGCCATCAGCAGCCGGTCATTGAAGAGAAAAATAAAGATCATGTCTTGTATATTTCTTAATAACGACTTTAAAACAAAATTTTAAACTGATCTTCCTCGAAATAGGTTTTCATCCTCATTCAGTTGAACAAGTTTTTAATTATTCCAATATTTGTCTTGTTTTTTTTACTCAAGATCTTTTTTTAAGAAACTGCCATCCCTAATCGTAATTGTAAAAGGGATGTCAAAAAGTCATGATCATATAATATCTCATCTATCAACCATGGAAAACATCCACATCATTGACAAAAGCTACATAAAATAGAAGTCAACGTATCAACGATGCAAAGTCACGTGCGAAAGCCAGTTTCTCATAACTATAAACTGAGACATACCGAGGTCAGTATAATCAAACTTACAAATTATCCAGCCTCAAATTTTCACCCACAGGTCAAACTAGACGATTGACGGCTTCTAACCGTCACAATTACCCATGCAAAATGAAAGTACAGGCTATACTCAACGCTATGAACTAATAATACAGTAATTACAATCTCAGATTAATTATATGCAGAACTTAAACTTGTCTGACAGCTCGCTTGAGTGATTGGTATAATGTCTGATCGTAAGAGTGATGTGTACCTAGATTCCGATTTTGGAAATTAAAACATTAATTCAAGACGCGTAAGAGCTATTTGAGTTTATTTATTTTAAAACTTACTACTTAATTTTGTATAATATTTAAAGTTTTTTAAAATATAAAATAATTGTTTTGCTAAGCCGATATTAAGTAGGAAAAAACATACGAAAAAACACTAGACGATTAAGTAATATACACACAACTACTAAGACAATAGGTACTGCCATAAACCGTTAAATGATTTTTTATTTCTCACATCAGTATCCATCTAATCTTCAAACCAAGATTTATAAACCTCAAACATTTTAGTAAGCTTACTAAAGAATTATGTATAATGATGTAACTTCAAATTGAGCCATTACTGCATGACTATACTTTATCCATGGCACCTTTAATAAAAACTTACAACTCTTTGCACAATCAAACATTTTAGTAGGCTTACTAAAGAATGATGTAAAATGATGTAACTTCAAATTGAGCCATTACTGCATGACTATACTTTATCCATGGCACCTTAAAAACTTACAACTCTTTGCACAATCTTATAGTAAGTAAATTTGTACCTACGCAATTTAAAAACAACTAAATATCATAGAGGCTATAAAAGATCGCAATCTTTACGAAATAAGTAACGCGACCTACTAACATATTTCGTTACCTAAGCAGTCTTACGTAAGACAAAATGCTCATAACACAAGACGAACGATGTTTATAACGTCCAAAGAGGTTGTTTAACTTTACTAAAACTAGTTTTATTGTCCTTTAGAAGTCCTTCTATATCTTTTTTTAGCTTTAATATGCTATTCATTTGGAGTATTCGTTAATATCGGTGAGCTAGTATGACATCATTTATTAGTTTTAGTAAATCGATTTTAAGATTCTTGGGATAAACACATTAAAACTGATTGAAGGGAAGTTTTCAATTCTAAAAAAGAATAATAAACACACCTAGTACAAGAACTTCTTGGTATTTACATATTAGTAAGTAAATTGCTATTATTAAAACGCAGTAGGTTTTAATAATAGTTAAATGTCATACAGAGTAGATAAGTAGCGGAACAAGTTTTACTCGTTGTTGTAACATATGTCTATCCATAAAATCCATAAAAATATTGTCTTTCCATCGCCTATGTTTTAAAAACTGACCCTTTTGACTTTGTTATCCTAGCAGGCCGCGAAATAGAAACAAAATTAAAAGAAAAGACCTTGACATGGCCCAAAATAATAATGGATAACTCAATATGCTCACACTTGTGGACATTCTCTTAGCAAACCTTTATCAGCCTTAGTAGTTCCGTCTATTGTTTATAATTATAATAGTATTACGTTTGAAAAACTACATGTCATGAAGAGCAAGTAATAAGCATAATTAATTAACCAGCAAATTACTATTGCCCTATAGAAAAACATAATTTTTATTGGGAAGTAATACAGAAATGTCAAAAATGAGTTGGTTCGTGATTCGAAGAGAGAGATGGCAATTGAAATAAGTAGGGACCTATCGAACAGGCGACCTAAATCTATTGTGCATAAGGAAATGTTTGCATTTCGTAAGTTATTCAAATGGCATACATTAATGCATTGTCGTCATTGTCACGCCGGCTGTAGTTGCGACATTGTCCTAACTCACGTGTGTGGGAATTATGGCTGGGTAAACACATCTGTCATATAGAATAATCAATGCTGTTATTGAAAGTGATTATGATATGTTATAGAGCCTTCAGGTTCTGTTCTAACTATTAATTATAGAAGAGTCTAGCAAAGTGTCACAGCTTATAAAGACTAACTTAACTAAAACGGTAACTATGTGTGGTCAAATTCTCTTTTTCATAAATCAGCACTTCAAAATCGTAACCGTTCTCGGCGCTAAGCAAGGTATAATACATCGTGCCACTCTTACCAAGATAATTTTATGCAAAGGAAAGTTTTTGAACAATATGCGAGTACACAATTAGATTACTTACCGACTCGTTTCGCCGAAATTTGCCTTGTAGAATAATTAAAAGGCACATAAATTATCTCGTCCAGATTGTCCGCCAACTCCGCAGGCAGCTTGTCAGCCGCGTGCAGCTCGCGCAAACATAGCACATCCTCAGAATCACAACGTTCACTAGACACTGTCGTTAACTCCCGGTAAACTTCAGATTCAACTGTGTCCTCTTTATGTATCACTGTTTTGTCTTTAACGTCATACACTAAATTTGCTAAACCTTCTAAATTGTCTTGACATTCCTTAACTGCAACCACTTTTATTTTATACACTCCTGGAACTCTTCGAGCATCCAATATAAAGTCAGCTCTTTCACCCCTGCCTAACTCTATCGTGCGCACTCGTTTTCTTTCAATTTGATGACCATCTAAAGCCACGACTTCCAAAAAGTGATGGTCAATAGAAAACTGAATAGGACAGCTCTTCGATCCACCGCCATACGCCAGACGGAATCTGTATCGTTTGCCATGTTCCACTTTAAATGAAGATAGTGGAGCATCGGGGGACTCAATTGATTTTCCTTTGCCATTAATCAAGAGTGATTCTGCGTTAGGGATACGCGATATAACTCCTGCTAGAGGTCCCATTGAATGGCCCCATTCAGACACGTAGATTGTGTGTTCTGTAGCATCTACATCATAGAGTTTCTTCAGAGGATCTAGTCGTGGAGATTGTCTAACGACAAAGGCACCGGCGAGACCATCGGCGGCGTCAGCAGCTGAGTGCGCGTGGTACATGTGCGTACCCACTGCCGACGCGCGGAACTTGTACTGGAATGTAGTGTATGCTGGTTGGGGACACTGTGTCAACATTGGAGCTCCGTCCATGAAGGGAGTCTCCTTCTGTGGTTGCCCTCGCCAGTGGATGGACAGTGCGTGTGCTGGAGCTCGGTGCACCACGTCTACAACCAATATGTCGTTCTGACAGACGTGAAGAGTAGGCGCCGGGAGCTCTCTGTTGGCTACCAGTACCCCTCGTTCCCTTCCATCTGCAGATATACATGTGGCCGGACAGTCTCCCCCGCCCTTCTCTGTGCAACTCCCACAGGACCTATAACGACACAGACAGCTATTTTCAGACCACATAAAACTAAAAGCAAATTACGAAAATCGTAAATATGTTATTGACC
This sequence comes from Chrysodeixis includens, assembly GCA_941860345.1. Lineage (NCBI taxonomy): Eukaryota > Metazoa > Arthropoda > Insecta > Lepidoptera > Noctuidae > Chrysodeixis > Chrysodeixis includens. Next base: position 3,420,084 of record OW796095.1, on the reverse strand, counting down.
TTGTAAATTTTTACATACCTAACGAAATAACTGATGATAATTGTGTAAAATTCTTAAGTAAATAATAGGTACTTACTTGCTTAGCGTCTTGTAGACTTCTATGACTAGTTTCACACGACATATCATTGGCCAATCCAGTTCGTGACATTCTCGGTCACAGTCTTCGAAATACTCCTCTGAAAACAATTACTTCATTTGAATATATTTGTTATTTATTTATGGATTTGTACTTGTAAGTCGCTATTTAAGTATTAATGTCAACAAGTAGTAAAATTAAACTTCTGTATAACTCTGTAAATCTAGAATTCGTTATCTGTCTCTTTTCTTCGAAATGATATTTTTATTTTAGCGTCAAAAGGACTCCGTGATACCAGGAAAATGAATAAAAATGATTCTAAACGAGGTATAATTAAGTGCGTACTAAGGTTGAGTAACTTAGTACAATCTAACTGATGTTAACTACTATAGAAACTCGCTCTGTACATTAATTTAAATTGAATGGCTATGATTATGATATAGCAGTTTATAATAAAAACAACATCAGCCAAAATCAAGTTATGTGTGATACAAAAAAAGTGGATTTCCCATACTCTTGGTAATGTTTTTTTTTTGCAACTTAAAGGTGAACACACTGTATAACTATATGTTGTAGGTGTACAAACTTAATAAAAAAAAAGTACCTGGCATCGGCGTGTAATATACAACGACAATAACTCCGGCTAGTATTACAATTAACACGAATATCCTCTGCAAGGACATGAGCATGTAATTTGGTTTCACGAACGGCACATCGCGCACTTGAATCGCCTCCTTTTCCGACTCCATAGTGAATGTGAAAAAGTTAATCGTCTATGGTCCAACACTCGCAGCTTACATGTTTATTTATAAAAGCTTTGTTGGAGCGATTGTGAGTGAGAGGTGTAGCGCCGCGACCACGCGAGTCGACCACTAAGTGGCGACTGGTCTGGTTGCTGTTGTTGCCCTCATCAGTTGCAACACCGCTGCACCTTCGCCGCAATCGCCGCATTACCAGAGGTCCGATCGGGGATCCAATTCGGAAGTAAATCGACTGGCAAGAGACTCTCTCCGTAAGTTACACAACTTAATATTGTGTAACACTTATTAATTTCCACAGCTCCACTGATAGTTACTTATTTATAACCGCGTTGTGTGACAAACTAGCGTAATAAATGTGTAACTAATAATTAGTAACTTATATGCAAATAACATGATACTTCGGCACCTACGTTTCAAGTTTCAATGACGCGTATTTGTGCTGTGTAATTGAAATCTGATTTATTGACCATCTTATCTTATTACTGACAATGAATGTGATACGATATTACCTTCACTTGAAAGTTTCAAGTGGAGTCGGCGCGTGGTTTGGAGGTTCTCTTAATTCTTAAGGGGCAGACAGTAGTTTGTAAGCACACCTACATCACACAAATCAATTCTCAAATACTGATTTATACATAAAATGAAGATACATTTATGTAGAATAATTTAATAGACAGTACATAATAATACCTATTCGTATTGGGAGAATAAAAATTAACCTGCGGCACTCGTAGAACGCAGAACGTAGAACGTAGTTTTTTATTATTTTTTAAACTTTTATTTATTTTCCTATCCTACGGTATTCTTATATGGTTCGGATTAAAGGGAAATTGTGAAACGGGAAAAATTGTTTCAGATTTGAAAAGAGATTCTTACCTTCTAAGGTTTATTTCATTATTTAAGCATGGCTCAATCCAAAGTTATAATATTGATTTTAGAAAATCGTAGACATCAGTGTCAAGTTTCTAAGATTTTTATTACACTATTCCAGTACAGTAAAATGCTACAGTCTTCCTACTAAAATATGCTGATTTTTATATTAGAAATAATAAGACGTTAGAACAGTTCAAGAAACGTTATTTTTCTGATTTGTTTTTTTTTTAATTAAGTATATCTAGGTTAATAATATTCTTAAGTATTTTTGTAAAACTGGAGATATAAGGCTTTTTTAAGAGAGCTGAGATATAAAACAAAACTAAAAGATAGTAAAGAACACTCAGCGAACGAAAAACCAAAGTTTACGTCGTCGCAAGATAAGTGAATCAATGACATATAACATGCGGCATCACGTCTAATATTTGTTGGTTCATGATAACAATAGAAATCAGTACTAAAAAGAAAATATTTCGAAGCATTAAAACGATTGAAAAAATGTTGGATCATACAATAATGTATAATCGATCGATCGAGTATTAGGTATTTGGTAAATATTTCTTAAAGTGGAAATACAGCTTGTCTAAAAAGACTAGAATCTGAATTTAAGCTTATTGCCAATGACACTGACACTAATGTATGACAAACAAGTGACAGTTGTTTATTTTCAGTTTTCTGTTTTGCCATGTGACTATTTTTCGCCGCATTCTATGTGGAAAACTGTACCAGTACAATATACACGAGTATATTTGAAAAATATGTTTTAGATAGTTACTGACGGATCGTAAAATAAGGATGGAAATAACGCGGAAAAACTTTGTTGATGAGCTAATAAACGTAAAACAAGATTTATCTAAATGTTGTTTTGTAGGTTTTGACGCTGAATTTACTGCCCTTCTCACTGGAGAATGTTTTAAATACAGGTATAAAAAAGTACTTTAATATGGATAAAACATAGTTAAACTGGAAATGAGGCATTTACAAACTTACCTTAAATATGTACAACAAATACAAAAAAAAGCCACTTATATAATATTGTATTTACCCAGCATTTTTCTTTAGAATTCTTGCTAGGGAAAATATCAGTCAAGTACAAACTTAATAATTAGCTAATTTAGTTAAACTAGTTATGTCAGGATACATTTTTTAATAAATACAGTATGGAAGCTCTTTTACAGTGTTAATACATTAGTACCACTGGACCAGGTGTAACTTGTGACGATGGATGCATAAGACAAAGCTGTAGTTGTGTGGATGTAAGACAAAAAAATCTGCTAGACAGATATGCTTTAACACAACACCTAAATTGCAGATCTAGACAAAACAAACTTAATATAAACTTTAGATATTGAGACCGCACATTGTGAGGAAGTAAATAAAACATTGTATTTTACAATTTCAGATTATTTGACACCGGTGAAGACAGATACAATAAGATCAAGAATGAAGTCAGCAAAATGATAATGACTCAAGTCGGCCTTACCTTCTTCGAGTATGATAGAAATACAGACTTGTACATAGCCAATGGATACACTTTCCATCTGTGTCCACAAGGGTTTGGGGATATTGATCAGTCCTTTATATTTCAAGCTTCCACACTTAAGTTTCTCTGTCAGCACAAGTTTGATTTTAATAAGGTGAGAATTATGATTAAATAATATTTTAGCCTTTACTGTGTAGATGTGGGTTACAGCTGCAAAAACATTACCCTTAGGCTCATTTAGTTCCAAATGTCTGGAGAGTCTAGCTTTTATGTTATGTTAACTTTGGCTCTTTGTCAGCTAACTCCACTTACAGCCGACGGACACAGACTGCTTAATTTCATCAGCAGTTTTAGTCATTGTTAGTATATTTGCTTTGCTGCTTAATCAGCTAGCTTAAGCAGCAAAGCAAATATAGTAATGATCTTTGTTACTCTTTGTGTTCCTACATCTTAACAGTCTTTTAAATTGTTAATATAGTAGGATATGACTACATATTTACATCATTACATACTGCTTCTGTATGGAAGTATACCAATAGTTAATTGAAAACCAGAATAAGTGGTCTGGTAATCAAAATTGAGGATAAGGTGACAATTTCATATAGCTTTTAATTATTTTTACTATTTTTTGTAGAAAGTAACTTATTTTTATGCACAAAAGCAATATACAAAATATAATTTCAAGACTGATCAAATATATTGTACAAGCAGATCTGAAGTTTTACTCACAATATCATATTCTCTGAATTTTCCTGATATGATTATAATATTCCTAACACTACATTACAGTTTACATATGAAGGGCTTCCATATCTAAGTAAAGCAGAAGAATCCAGAGTCCGTCAACAACTAAAAGATGGCGTATTACTCAAAGATCATGCAAGAGCACTGACTATTGACGAGGAAAACCAGCTGCAACAATACTGCTCTGAAGTTTCTAAGTAAGAACGCCGAATTATTATTATTATTAAGACATATCTACAACAAGATTTAAATTCATAGCAAAACTTATTTAATGTTTTCCTATAATGAACCTTCGACACTAAAACTCAAGGTTGTTTTTGCAAGACTAAGATTAGACAACACAAGTCCTAAAAGACCTTAAAAAATGAAATGATATGAAGGTGGAGTCACTGGCAATGGATAGTATTAGAAAATTTCTTTCTAAGTTTAGAAAGTAAAGTATGGTTGTTTGAAGTTCAAAGAAAAGAGTATTTATACTGTAAATTGCCTAATATTTCAGTCCAGCATCATAGTAATGCAAAATACCTGACTGAATCTTAAAGAAAAGCCTAACAACTTAAATAACATTTAATATCTGACGGGCCTGTTGGTCTAGTGGTTAGTGACCCTGACTGCTAAACCAAAGGTCATGGGTTCGATTCCCACCCAGGACAAATGTTTGTGTGATGATCGATCATTTGTTCTGTGTCTGGGTGTGATTTATCTATAATATGTACATATTCAAAATATATAAGTATGTTTATCGGCTGTCTGATTACCATAACACAAGCTCTGCTTAGCTTGGGATCAGATGGCCTTGTGTGGATATTGTCCCAAGATATTTATTTATATTACAGATGGCTAATACAAAACGAGGAGTACACATTATATCTGGATGTGGAAAGTCCAGTTCTGCGGTACCTCACCCATATGGAGATCAGGATGCGGTTCCCTAAAGTGCTGACTACAGATAGCTTAGGTAATAGTAAGAAGGTAATCGCTAGTGTAGATGATTGTAACACTTTTATACATTGTAACTGTTGCCCGCTTTAGTAATACTCAAAATTTAAGAGAATCGGTCAAGCCGTTTCAGAGGATTATTAATGTAATATATTCTATGGGGCAATCAATTAAAATGTTTGCTTTAAAAGGGGTGGTACTTTTTATGGTGGTCCTTAATTTCACAATTGAATAATAATAATTATGATATTTTACTTAAAGAAAACCTCTATTTAAAAAAAAAACCAAAATCAATTCAAATTCTTAGTAGGTTATAAAAATACATGTGATGTAATGGTTCCAGTTCAAAAATGGGAATAAGATTATGCTATTAATAAACGGTCCCAAATGTCTCCCCCACTCAGGAATATAAACATAGTGTATATCCTATAGTGGCTGGGTAAGATGTTTATCAGAAATAAACTGTAGATTTAGTACTGCTTTATACCCACAAACTACTCATACTACTTATTAGTCAAAAAGAAATATTTAGTATGTATCATATTGAAACTGAATAATTTATTTTTCGATATTACGAAAGAACATTAATATGATACTTGTATGATTGGTAATAGCAGTTGGTAAAGCAATCAAATGAAATATGACCTATATTTAATTTGATTGTTTTACGACCCATAATAGTCATACCATACTAAACATAATTTCCTGCATATCCCTAAGCCACCTTTAGTTAATTATTGAACTACATCATCAAAAGTATGCTAATTACTACTCTTACCCTAATTAACACTACATAATTGGTCAACAGTTTGTAGTCACACAGAATGTGTTAGATACTGGAAAAGGTGTCCTACAATGATTATTGTAAATCAAAAATGTTGGTACTGTATATAGTATATCTGAATTGCTCATATAAGCAGTAGTGTATTGTTTTCTATTGTCTGATTAGAGGACATTCTTTTAATTAAGCAACATTTGTTCTTACTTGCAAGACCCGATCTATTGTCTTATCACGTACAATCATATTATTGGTCGAATTATTCAAGTATAATTTTCAGTAAAACTTATCTGGAATCACAAGAAATTTAAAAAAACACCCAGATGTATAATACTTAATATCAAGTAATTTGTTGCAGGTACTTGTATACAGAAATGAGTCAGTCGCCGGCGCAAACAGCGCCCCAGAGTCACAACTGCAAGAAAATCTTGTAACTCATCTCTTAGGATTCTCACAAGTGATAGCGTTATTAGAAGCCTGTCAAAAGCCAATCGTTGGGCACAACATGTTCCTCGACACCGTACTGCTACATAATCAGTTTATAGGACCCCTACCGCAAGAATACTCAACGTTCAAGAAAAACATTCACAAATCGTTCCCCTTCCTGTTTGACACAAAATACATATCCTACGAAATGTCCAGAAAACTCAATTACCATGAAGTGTGGAAGTCGAACAAATTACAAGAGTAAGTACCGCACTAATTATATAAATACTTACCGCTTATTTTTCTATGCCCTGATTAATCGTATAAAAGTATTTTTTACACAAGTTCATTCATAAATATTAACAGTGTTTACATAACACTCGTTTTCTTATATCATTATAATTTTAAAGCCAATGAATTGTTTTTGAAAATAAACATCGCAAGATTAAACGACTCCCGCGAAAATATTGGGTATACATTGGAAATTAGAACTTCTTAAAAACTGTTATACGTGCAGACAAACAAACAAAACTATTAAGAGAAAGTTATGAGTGTAATTAAGGGAACGAACAGATTTGCAGCGCCTGAATGATTGATGTTCAATGTTGCGTATTTGTTCAACGTAAGACCTAATATTTAGGCGTCTTGTAAATTTTCTTAATCAGTAAATAGTAGATAATCCTGAAGAAATAGCGGAAACAATATAAAAAACGTTTTTTTTTTAATGCATGAAAGTATAATACACCGTGACTTTTAGGTCGTTTTAAAAAAGCAGCCCAGTTCATGTATCCAATGACTAGTAAACGATTATAATAAAAAAAATATGTTTTTTAAAGATTTGAATGAATAAAAATATTATTCATTATTATGACACAAGGCAGTCTTACGAACACTCTGTAGTGAGCGCGGTCCGAGCCTTGTGCCAAAGGGGCCGCGCGGGCGGCGCGGCGGCGTCTTAGCACAGGTCATTCACCTTAGCGTAAAACAGCTGTCTTACTATTGCAATCATAATGTTCGCAGTAAGTATGTAGCATGTATCTTCAACAGTTTGATACGTAAACATTTTTAACAGGATGTTTCATATTTCCAATGTATTATTTATTTTTTTCATGCATATTATTTTAATTAGTGATAAAAAAATTATATTCGCGCCTAGAGGTATTTTATGACGGATACATTGTGTGGACGACTTTTTTAAAACGACCTAAAAATCACGGTGTATTATTTTGTTGTCACGCTACGGAATGAAGATCATCACTATCCTTGGATGTTGCCATTTCGTAGTGCCATGAATTACATGAGAATTTAAAGCAAAACTACAACCTAGCCATCAACATTCACCATATAGGTCATCACATCCCTAATGTGAAAATCGGTCTACTTCAATTTTGATTAAAACAAATAACCAACGGCACTTAAGGTTTGACATATCTACCTGTTAGTTGAGCAATTTCTACATGCACATTCCTTCAGATATTTATTACTACTTTTAAGCTTGTATTTCTATCTATTGCAGTTTGTATGAATTCTTCTCACAAGGCAAATGTAAACAGTTGCGGAAGGGAGTTAGTCTTATTAGGCTGAGCCAGCACCTCAAAGTCAATCAGACGTACCATGAGGCCGGATGGGATTCATTTTGTTCAGGTAATATACATGTTACTAAGCCATATAACTTTTGTGAGTTATTCGTAATTCTAGGTCAACGGTTTACCCGATAAATACGTGTGATTCACCTGACTTTAACCCCGTCGCGTCAGGTCATGATTAAGTACTCCGGTTGGGTCCGATAGTCTAGCTAACCCGATAAATACGCGTAAATAAACCGTTAACATGTACCTAATTACAAATGATATAATTAGGTTATTCAAAAGTTCTTTTAAACGCTACCGAATAACGTTCTATATATCTTACCAGACACAGAACAAATGATCGTGCTCATCACACAAACATTTGTCTTGGATGGGTATCGAACCCACGACCCCTGGTATAGCTGTCTAGGCCACTAACCACTAGAGTCACTAGACCAACAGGCCAGTCAATTATTATATCAATGCTTATTGACAATCCAGGGTATTGCTTGATCCGGCTGGGCCACTGGCTGGCGTGCGAGAACCGCGGCAGCTACACCACCGTGGGGCCCACCGAGACGCTGCGGGCGCTGGCGCCCTTCTGCAACAAGGTCAACGTCATACGTGGCGCCATCTCTTATATGGTGAGAAAATTAATTTATACATTAAATGATGTACAATCACGAACTAAATCATGAATACACGACCAAACAGTTGCAATAGATTTCTTATGTGAAATTTCTGAAGTTGTTATGGAATATTTCTGATGATGTAAACATAGAATGCTTAATTTGAAAGAAAATGTCACGATTTAAACTTTAAATTTTTTGGTCGTGTATACATACATGTATTAACTCGAGACTGTACAGAACGGTGTTATTGTCATTTTCACTTATTGCGTTTGACTTATAACTTTGTGTGCTAAAAATATAGAGTAGGTATTTGGTTATGATTGCGAGTCTATGCCAAAGGTTCTAAAGGTAAATTCCGTACTAAATTGTAATCGGTTTCGATTCAGTAGTGTAACCGTAAAAACAGACAGGCAAAATTATTTATTCCCGTTAGTGGAACCATTCAACTTGTTTATTTCCAGCCTCTAATATACAGGTGAACAAAAATGGATTAGGTACTTACAGTGAGTGATTATTACCAGTATATAAAGTAGTTCACAAACTACGCTAATGTATAGCCTAGATCATTACACACGGGATGTTTGAACTAGCGCCGAAAACAGACACTTCCCTGCATCGGACGAGACGAAGATAAAGACGGCCGCCGTCATGTGAAATTTTGACGTACACTGATAAATGACTTGAAACATGGATTGACGCTTGTATACAGGGTGATTTCGAAGTCGTGGGCAATATCCTAAACTAAGACACTATTAACGACACTAATTGCGTTAGGGCTACTTTTAAGCAAAAAAAAATTGTTACCTAGTTATTAAAAATGTAATGTATACTTAAATAATAAGTAACATACTGCCGTAATAAATTACTATTGGAAAAAAAAACAGAACTAATCAGATAATGCCAATGATCTAAAGTATCAAAATATTTAAACGCGGCCGCGCGGAACTTAGAGATACTACTTACTTTTTTTGCGTAAAAGTAGCCCTAACGCAATTAGTATCATTAATAGTGTCTTAGTTTAAAATATTGCCCACGACTTCGAAGTCCCCTATATAAATCAAGCAGTGGACGATTGGACGCCGAATCTTGGCCCATTGTATGGTCATTACAGTTCCTGCTCATAACTTCATTAATATTACCACTAAAGAGGACCATTTTAGACATTATATGGCGATCATTGGCAGCAAATCGGCCATAATATTAAGCGAAATTGAATTCAGCCCTTTCGTTATTTTCATGGCTTCGCGGTACTGGTTTTGTAACGTTTATACGTGTGGATGGTTCTAGGTAATGCATTCGGAAATTATGCCGAACATATTTGCTTTGATTTCTTGGTTTATTATTTTGAACGCTTGATCTAACTCGTAGTACCAATATGCATAGTTAAATTTCCAAAAATAGTATTCCAGCAGACCTGCAAAAGAAGACATACATTGGAAATATAGGCAATAGCTTAAGAAAGCAAAAAATAAATAGTATAATAAAAAACATTGTATAAATGGACTGGAAATATTATGTATATGTTAGGTCCAAATATAGATTTCTTCTACCTGTATCTTTCTATACTGTAAAAACAAAAACAAAAGCAGGTGTGGTGCAGTCAATTTCAAATCCTAACGTTTCTATCCTCCGTCGTGTCTTATGCTAGTACCGGATAATACCAATCTACTTTTTTTTAATATTTGTGTATTCAGGTAATAAAAATATGTGTAAAGCTCTTGTCTCGATATATCCGCTATGTTTATACAGGCGATTGTATAAATATGTCTACTCAAACGAGAATTAGAACAAAAAACTCAGAATTTTAAATTATTTTTAAATGAAAATTTGTCAATCTTAGATTTGTTCACTGGATTTAAAAAAATGAAGGTTATTGTGATTTATAAAATTAATTAAGAATTTGCCTTTTAAATCACTTAAGCAAATTTCTAATTATAAATCTAAACACCAAACAGCTACAATGTAAACGCTAACATCTTCCCTTTGCCTATAAATAATGGCAAACCTTGACCTTCCTTCTATCATCGCACTTCGAATAATTCGCAATGATAAAGACTAAAGGCTTATTCAGATCAAACGAAACTATCGTGCCAGTTGGAATACATTGAGGAGTCACGCCCCTATGATATCAAAAGTGTTCTACCATTACCGGTAGTGTATCACAAGTCGCCCGATGAATCATGCCTCGTCTAAATGGGCCTTTACCCATTTGTCGACGACATTTGGGTTAGCTCCACGATCCGCTTCGAGCCTGATGAAATCACTCGACGATAGATCCCGAACGTTTGTACAATTGTGATGGAATCCTACGTCCGTCACTGTGATATTTTTATCTTATACTAGTTGTATTTTACAGTAATGTTCTGTTAATCATCAAGTTCGTTTAATATTTTATGATTTGCGTCGCTAGCTTTTGGCATTCGTTAAGCTGATCGTATATTTGTCAGTATAGTATTTAGAAATACAAACTTCTAATACCCTCCTAAAAAATTTGAATATCGCTTTTCTGCCGTCTGTGTTTTTGACAATTTTTTTCTTAAGACGATATTTGGACCTATAGATACCACATACACTACTGTTAGTAGTCAGCCATACACACAAACTCGAACTCTATAACAAATTACAATCCTTTTTGGACAGTGGCAAAAATGTATCTATCTTGCTCCGTGCTTAGACTATTTGCCAAGGGCCACCCAAAAACGAAACAAAGCTATTAAATTATTGTAATCAAAACTGTACCTTATTCACCTAAGATACAGACCTCTTTTAAGTGTACCCAAGTAAAGAAACACTACCTTATTAACCCAAGGTACATACCTCTCTTAAGTCATCCTAAGTACAGTATAAATGAGAATACACATAGTGTTCTTTCTACAATAAGTTTACATATGCAACTCTGCCTTAATTTAACTCAATGTTTGCATTAGGTACTATTTTATTACGAATAAAATAATGTAACGTTCGTTTTAATTTCTCCAGACAAGATAATCGCACATTATAACGCTCGTATAACTGTTAGCACTGTTCTGTGACTGCATGATTTATGTTCACACGTTCACGAAATCACTCCATTCGTTATTATTTTAATTTGTGTTATTTTTGGTTGTAAGTGTAGTTCTATTTTTGGTAGCAATATTTTGCTAATGTATGTTTATTACAATTTAATATAATTACTGTTTTAAATTTAGAGTATTTCTATTTGGCTATCTGAATACTGAAGGTTTTAGCATATTGTTTTTTTTTTATCTGAATCGGATTTTTACTTGCTAGCAGTTTTATGCTTAACTTAAAGTCTAAGTCCAAAGCGTCGTGTCTCTCTGTCAATAGTTTTATGATAAGATAGGGTGTTAGATGAAAGCTAAAGCTTGAAAGACCCCGTGTCCAACATTGTATAAAACAAGACTACATATTCTGTTCGAATGTAGTTTGAGGCAAAATCAACTAATGAAGAACACCAAAACCTTTGCCTATTCCACGCTAAGAAATACATATTTATTTTTCTTGAAGTCATCATTCAGCTGTCATGATTCACTTCTTAGCTGATAGATTTACTATCCAGTACGCCTTAAAAAAAGTCTTAGGCATAGTACAAAAAGAACTTCGGCCCGGTATATATGTCTGGTGTGAACTTTACGTTTCAAACACCGTAAGTCAAAGCTACATCATATATTACGTTTGAAAATTATTACACGATTTTTTTATGGTTTAAAAATACATCTATCATTTTTGTTATTTCAGAGTTTCGCGGGAAACGATCCGCCGCCGCATCGGCCGCCGTGGCTGCACGTCAGGGCGCTCGCGCAACGGACCATCAACATCGGACAGGTACTAATGTTACTGAAATTAACGTAATATGCTTAATTAGGAAGAGGAAGTAACATTTATTTGATTGGACATTAAGGTAGGGATTATTAAAATGGGGATCGTCTTATCTGAGTATTTGCTATGTTTGCCTATCTTGCATCTTCTTCTTGTTTTAATGAGCGGTTACTGAAGACGACTTTTATTATTGCTTAAAATGGTTTAAAAAATGTCGTATGCTTTGATACGATTTGCGTTACACGGGTTCGTGTTACAGTCAGCGCTGTGTTACCTGGAGAAAACTTTCTGCCTTTAGAACATTTCTTCAATATTATGCCGAGTCCAAGTAAACATAATGGCATGACTCCTACGACAATTATTATTGTAGACAAAAGCCAACACGCAACACCAGTTTCAAATTCATTTCCCTATTGTCCATCATTTAGGTATCACTATAATTAATATCGCCTGACGTATTCGCTAGTACATCGTCATCACGTGAACGCTCCGTTCAATATGAAGATACACTATTTTCGTTGATTTTGCATTAGTGTATGCACGCCGTATTTATTATTATAAGACCGTAGAGGCGTTAAATTTATTATGTATTTCAGCACTATCTACTATCTGCACTGTGTTCAAATAAATCCAAATATACACCCGGTATAAATACAATGCCTCGCCATCGCGCCGAGCATTCAGCATACGACGACCGACGCGGCCGTCGAATGTTAAGGAATGCATTCACGTCGAACTCCACTTAATTAGTATACTAGACATTCCTACAAATAGTAGCCCGTGTTAAACATGTAAACTAACTCCCAACCGTAATTTCGAATACTAAGGTCAATGCACAATAAATGACTTACAAAACAATTCAATCGCATGTTATTTACAAAACATTATTTAAGCTCCAAAACGTGATTATGGTAATAACGATCGATACGTTCGAGATCTGGCAGAGCTCAAAAGGAATTGCATAACCGGTGGAAAACAATGCTATTTTTGTTCGGATCGTAAACATCGTGTCGGGTTCATCTGCGTCTGTATCCTCGGAGCCAGATTTAGCGGGTGTTCGTTAAGGAACGGTTATGGTAGTAATAATTGTCACGTCGGGAGCAGCGCGGGAGCCGGGCCCGGCCGCGCGCGTGTGTGTGTGTGTGTGTGGCGGCTGGCGCGGCGCCAGGCACGCACACACGCGCGCGCACCCACACGCATACCTCCCCCGCCGTACACATATTTCCCGTTGCTAGTTAAAACAGATTGATAATGCCCAAGTGTCACAGGCGAAAATCTTTATTTTTGTACCGCCTGCCGTTTTTTAACCGGTGCGGTCGGTGTTTGATTTCTCTAATGTACAAAATCTCTTTTTCATGCCACTGTCAAGGTTGATTTAAGGTTGAGATATAAATAAGAATCATCGTAGAGCGAGTGCCGCTCGTCGCTATATTTCATTGCGGGACAGATGGATGGGGTTTTGATTTAGATTCTTTTATGTATGCCTAGGTGGCTTCGGAGCTCTCTGGCTACGGTAACATCGACGTGAAGCCTCACGGAAGACGAACTGCCCTCGTCGCCGCTGTTACACACCAAGCGTAAGTATTCTATGACTTAGGAACATATTTACTACTGATATTGCCCAGGAAAAAGAATACCTACTAAAAATAATCCTCCCCTAATATGGGTAAGTAATGAAAACATAAATTAAAGCATTTAATTGATTACAACGGGACATTTACTTCTCAAAACCAGATTAGACAACCCGGCCGTCTTCCGCTATAAATAGCTTGCAGCAATCTGTATATAAATTAACGAAGCAACGTATACATACATAATGTTGTATGGTAACAGTTTCTAATACATTGTCTGTTGAACAATGTCGAATGTATAAAACAAATGATGCAGAATAATGTCTTTGACGATTGTCAACTGTTATATTGCTTTTGGCCACTCACATTTTCTTCAAAGTTGACCTAGACTAAAGTTTTTTCTCTTCTCTCTCTCGTCGTTTTTAATCTTATTATGTAAATTATACTCAGTGGATACCGACAACTTTTTCATTGATGCAATTTTTTATTGTCTTTGTCATTCTACGATACAACTCCTTATCTAACGTTAGAGTTAGTCTAGAGGCAGTCTAGTTAGAGTTAGTCATGTAAAGGCTTGTACTCAGGATACTAACTACAAAGATACAAGAAAAATAGTATGGAATCAAATAAAAAGTTTTTAAATCAAGTAAACCTTTTTAGCCACTTTAACGTTACATTTAAAATTACGGTTGCGCGTTTCCAATATATCATTTCTATGAAAAGCACCATCTACATAAAACGAGGGTACAGAACCTTTTCGTATAGAAAGATTTATTTATTTATTTATAACCAATATTTACACTATTTTAGTATTTTTACAGTTACAACCCAATACAATATTGAAGCCAATCTAATTCTAAGATAAAACGCCTTATAAAAGTACTCATATTAACTTATACTTCACAGCGTTGACAACATCCTCAAAAACTTCAGGCACAGCAAAGAATACAGGATATCGAAGTACAACGTGTACAGGCACTCGGCCGCAGGGACCGTGGTCATCTGGTGAGTTACATAACATCATAATATGTTAAAGCAGGGCTCTTGTCGATGTAGAAAGAAAGTAGAAGAAGAAAAAGGAAGGCCTTTTATTCTATTTAAGGCCAGCTCCTTGACGTTCTTGGATATTTCTAGTCCTGTCCTTTCTTTTATACTCTCTTCTTAGTCATCCTCGTTTTCTTCCAGTTCTCCTATAATAGTATAATAGATACAAGAAACATTCCATAATTTATAATTTAATATTTTGCACTTATAACCTGTTTTACCGACTATACTATACATAAATTGATGTGGTCAGAACACAAGGCTTTTTTATGACAATATGGTGCTATACCAATGGTACAGTTAGCAAAAAAGGCCATGAACACTTGTTAGATTTGCAAGACATTAACTAAACAAAACCCAAAGTTTAGATTAGCAAATTACAGAAAAACGTGGGAAATTACTGAAAACTACTACTACTACTACTGAAATATTGTTAACGTAGCTGCATATTTATGGTTTTGTTCATCGGCTTTTTTTTGCTTACCGTACTACAAGTAGAAGTCAGTAAATATTTAAGCATTTAGTTAATCCGACTTTATACATCGCCTTTTGTTCTGCTGACCGTACTCCCAGTACTATAGAATGTAATGGCTACTTTTTCTTATGGGTATCTGTCGAATATAGCGTCTTTATAAACAAAGGGATTTAAAATAATGTGAGAATGGTTCAGAACTTTAGATGTTCTTAGTTTAATGTTTGTAAAGTGTAAATAATAGTGTGTATAATAGCTTATAAAATACAATGACTCATTAAACACATAATAACCTTAAAACTTTACATGAAAATGTGAACATAATGAGAATGATGTTCGTTTTGTATCTCGGGTAGACTGTAGTGTAATCCTATGTACACATGTACATATACTATTTTCAAGAAACAAGTCGTTTTTGTCTTATAGCTGAAACTTACATACAAAAACAATGTAATCAACAATAACAGAGTACTTAATGGTTCAGTGGCTAAATAGCCAAAAGAAGTCCTGTCGAAATCGATCCAGGCATTGCGAAAATTAGCAGAAACAAAAAAAACGTTTATTTTAATTTTATTTGTATGTATTTTATTATTATTACTAGCCGTTAGTGTCCCACTGCAGCGCAAAGGCCTCCCTTCCCTCCTTCCACCTATCCCGGTCTATGGCTAACGGGGGCCAGTTTTGTACAAATGAGTATTTGAGTATACCAAATGAGTATACCTACAATTGCAGCTTAGCTCTTGTCGATGAAGCTGTCGCCATCTTTCCCTACCTCTTAACCTTTACTTTCTTTTCTCTCATAACCTTACCTTAAAATAATTTTACAAAAATTCATTAAGCCGTGTTGTTTCAGGAGCGGAGCCCTCATTACTGGCAGTTTAATGTTGTACTTAATACACAAACAGTTAAATAACTTGAAATAAATTACTTTTTACTGTATGTATAAATATAATGTGCATAATATTACAATATTGTAATAGTGACACATGTACCAGCTTTGCTGACCGTATGTAAAAACAGTACATAATCGGTACAATAAGTAAGGAAACAAGGGATATAAGTTGTTTGAAAAAAAAAAGACATAATCGGTACAATAATTAGGAAAACAAGGGTTCTGAACTGATATCACGTCTGCAACGCGTTTCATACTATATGTGTCTATTGCTTACGTATTTTTTTTACTGGGGAGTGGATGTAAGTTATATAGCTGCAAAAATATTACCCTCATGTGTAGCAGTCGGGTTAAAAGTGTGTGTTAATCCAAGATGTCTGCTAACTCAATACCAGATTTCGTCCAAATTAGTCCAACCGTTTGTGCATGAAAGAGTAACAGACATCCATCCTTCACCACCTCACAAACTTTTGCATTTATATTATTAGTAGGATTATAGTCTAACCATCATAATGTGTTGCATAGATTACTACAGAAGATCAGCGTGAAGCAAAGCTCATTTTATCAGTGTCTTTAAATACCTCAAAACGGTGATAGGTATCGTTTTTGTTTATAATAGGTCGGGGAAAAAGTCTTTACGCATTATAGTTTGAACTTGTAATCTTTCTCTCTCTTATAAAATTAGAATTTGGAATTATGTTCTTTAAAATTTTAACTTTCAATTATACTAAAACCAGCCAGACAAATACTATAGCCAAAACGATTTTATTATAAGTTCATACATACTATAATGCGAAAAAACTTTTTCCTCGACCTAATATTTTTTGTCATGCATAATGTAAATGTATACTCACTTATATCGAGGTACAAGCTGTTGTAAGCTGTAGTAAGTTTTCGCAGGTTTTTTTTTTAAATCAATAGGTACCATAGAACATTGGGTCTGGCACTTATCTGATTGGTTAGATATTAAGCTAAATAGGTTAAACTTTGTTTCATTAATTTATTTTTCTTACATTTATCGCTTCACTTGCATTGGGATCAAACCTGCACCTCGTGCATATAACTTGGTATATTTGTGATATACGTACAAACATACATTTTTGTAGTTGGCGTAAATTGGATCGCCCTTCATCCATTAGCAATAAGAATCGTTGTGCCAAGATATACTGAAATAAATCATGGATCAGTAATAATGCCTTTTACTCAAATTCCCTGAAAACAAATTAAAATTCATAAATATTTGGTCTAATTTCAAATAACGTGTCCACAAAAAAAACCTTGACAGTCAGATATGAGAATAAGCAAATATCTCGCAATCGAATTATAATTAATCGTTTGACAACTTCTCAGACATAAATAAATATTTACGTTTTATAACAAAAGTGTTTGTTATACCAGCACCGCTATTATAATACGCTTGAATATTGATCGCAACCAAATTCTTCATCCATAAAAATCGCCATATTGGTGCTGTACGCAGTCAAAAAGCAGTAGTTAGAATTCTCGAAAGTCGTTTTTGATCATTGGTAGTCTAAATATGTACTAATCACATTTACTCCACTCTTTGCTCACACTTAAAGTATTACACACCGGTTACCAAACCAAATCACTCAAATATTTATAAGGATTATTTTTAAGAATAGCAGTCTAGCGTATTTTAATAGAGGTCAATGTTAACCCGCTGTCATCCACATTTGGCTGACGGCAGTAAATAATAGGAGTAGCGATACTCCAGCCGCGTTCAAACAATAGACTAAACATCCACTAAGTACCTATACAACGTTAAAAGCTTTACGATAATGTTCGCGAAATTACTTTATAATTTATTATGAAGGTAAAGAATTTTCAGACGGATTAAATACGAAAGAAAACATTTTATTTTTACTGTCGTCCCGCGGTGCTTGACAATTGTGATCATATTTGCAGCTGGAGATATATTAGACTGAACAGATGTTTCACTTCAGTTTTATTTATGAGATAGAAATATTTTTAATTAATAATTTACGCCTTTATTTTAAGCTTTAGATCTTTTGTGTTTTGCTCAGTCTGGTTTGTGTTTAAATAGTGAAAGGAATGACGAAAACCGGAGGGGTGGCTCAAGGTGAAACTGTTAAATATGAAGGAAGACTAAAGGGATTTTCATAGCAATAGAATATACGTGGTATACCTGCAATACCACGGTTAAATCGAGGAACTAGTGCAGGCTAGTCGCGTTTCACCGCATTTTACGTCGATTTCAAACATACAATCTAAGCATATCACATAAGTTTATAGCGGTCTGTTTATATTCAATTGTTTTATAGAGGTGGTACATACAGTTCAAATGCTAAATGTCCTTTTGTTCTTACGACACATACGAAATTAATTTAGGTCTGTATCTAATAAATTTAACGGTTGATAAGTCTTTAGACGTTGAAGATGCTATATATTTAATACATAAGCACTTGGCGACAGCCTTTTGATACCAATATAATAAAACAAGCATTTCATATCGACACGTTGGTTGTCAGGTAGGAAATCTCCGTTATACCATATCCATGTGTAACGTCTTATTATATTTAGGGAAGAACCTAAGCGCCAATTGGCGGCCAACAAATAAGATACGACTTCCTCATACAACATAAATATGAGAATTAATTTACAAGATATGTAATACGCCAGCGCATTAATGTCGAAACGTAGATTATAACTCGGGGCTAAGCAAACACTACATGAGTTAGGTTGCTTACACTGGAGCGCCTGCGCCGGAATAAGGCGGGAACGTTTTGACAAGCCTGATTTATGGTGATTTACAACTCACTTGCACAACACGAGTCCCGCCGACAAACTTCCAGGAAATTAAATCATTATTGCACAGCATACAGCCAACAACACGCGTATTTTTAGTTTTCGCAAATTGCATCTTTGTGGATTCCATGAAGTAAACAATCGATAGCCGATTCTATCAACACGAGATCGGGGATACTAAAATCTATACTTTAAAGGCAGTTTTTCTTAATTTTTAGCTGTTGTTAGTAAATAATATAGCGTGTAATGAGGCTGGATATCCAGCACACCTTTTCTTCAGCAAAATATTATGTAGACGCGATAGTACAAAAGCTGTAAATATTCATTGTTTAAAATTAATTCGGCTTATCGCCGGAACTACTTGTGTTATATAGTTCTATCAAGTTTTATAGCTTTAAGTTTAAGTGGTCGTTTACATAATACAATTTGAATTTCTCGAAAACTGCAACGATATTACCTTTTGAATCCTCCGGTAAAAACTCATGGCTTAATGTGTATTTCACCTCGAATAACGCATTTTATCAAGTCCAATATCCTGTATAAATAGTTCTGTAGAGGACCCTTTAGTTCCTAGCCATAAACAGCCAGGTCCATCGGACTTCGCAATAACGTTGTCTGACAGGCCACGTGTGCCATCTGCTTCAGCCACAATATCCCGGGCAATAAAATCTACATCATTTAAAACATTGTAATTTCCAGTTACTGCGTAAAATTGTTAACAATGTGTGGTATATTTATTGTGCCAACGTAATTATAAGCCCGCCCACCATATTGTCCATAATTTAGTATTGTTCTAATGCTGGATGTCTGTTTTTTTTTATATCAAATGGAAGAAATGCGAAATATTCAGCAGTTGATGTTTTCCGGGAGTTTATAAACTGTCAGCGTGTTAAAACCTCGCACCGATTCGTACCAGTCGCTGTGTTACGGAAAACAGCAGCTGTCATATTTTTTATTCGCCATCGCTGTACACGCAGCATCCAGAAAATTGTAGTGTAAAACGTCACAAGTTGTACCGCCTTTACTATGTTAATACGCTAGCCTGGCACATTAAATGTGTCAGAATATTCCACTTAAATAAATGAATCGTAAACAGCTAATAATCCAGGTAAGTCGCAGCTCATTGGCCTCCAATACGGCCGCGACAATAAAAATAGATTTCCACCTGCAAATTTAGGAGTCAGAAATAGCTCTAGTGCCTCACATCTGTAGGTAGAGAATGGATGGTTGTTTAGTGGACATGTGCACTGTGCATTCCCGTGTCCAGAAAATGGGTCGCACAGAACTATTTTACACTAATGTTTCCGCAAATACACGGACTATGAGTTATTACGCGTCTTTATCGTGTACCTGCTTCATAGCATTTCTAGATTCCGCTTCCAAATTTACTCTGAATTTCCGAAACTTAATTCACTACATTTTTATTACAGGAAAAGTTTTAAATGCATGCTAAACAGCAATGAACGATGATTCGTTTGGTTACTCCCTATCCCATTATAAAATTGCTCAAGCGCATCTGGTTTTTAAAATGTACATCAGTCGTATAACCTTTGATACCCCGTAATACATCTGATGCAATAAAAACTCATATGCGGGTTTTATATTTCTCAACATCAATGATTCTAATAATATAAGAAACAGAGATATTGTTAATTTCATTTAAAACAGTTCTGCAGTTTACTACGTGCGTTTTAATCTCCCTTGCATTTAAATCTATCAAATAATCCTCTTCAAAATGTAAGCATTCTTATTTCCACGTTGAGTAATGTGTGTTTTTCTGTCTAGATCATTCATCACTCATATCACGAGATGTTTGGCCCAACAAAATGTCTGTCTTTTCAGATTTAGCGTCAGACTGTGAAAGCTAGACGTCTAGTTTGTACAATCGCCTTCAAAAAGCGTTAAAACGGAACAGTTATGATGTTCTTTTCTCAAATGTACGAATATTTTGAGTAATTTCAGAGTTCAGAAATTCGCAGCAATTCTTTCTAGGTTTTAATGCTTTACAAGCTATTTCTAGAGTTTCAGTTCCTTGATTAACCTCCGGTTTCTGAAAGGCTGATTGATTTGATGGTTCATATTTGTGGTTGGCGTACGAAACGCTTGACATCAAATTTAACAGACGCTTAAAATAAGTAGCCTATCAGTTTCAGAGACAAAGTACTTCTTAACGTTACGTCTTTTTGAAGGTAGCGAAGCAAGGGAACATTTAAATTGTGCTTCATTTTGCCGAAGTCAACGATATATTTTATTGGGTCAACAATAGTTTGACGTGAACAGAACGTTCAACCAAAAAGTTCTCATAAAACACAATATTTTTCCTTTAAGCGTTTGCATCTTTTGTAATAAACCATGCATGTTCACCTAATTGTTCTACTTTATGTTCATTCGTCTTTATAGGGAAATATAAAAATTAATACTTGATATATGTCTGATCACAATGTTTCTTTTTCTCTATCATTAAAATTCCCTTTAAATAACACAGTTCAAAGTCCTTTTCGATTCAAAATAAGTCCCAATTACGTCTTTTATTTATATTTAACCTAGGTTTAAGCGTAGGAGTCGATTAATCACCTCTTAGAAGCACTTTGTTGATTCAGATTACAAAATCTTTAATGGCTGTAATTTCCTTTACCATCAAATTTTAATTACATGTCTTCATTATTCGCAACCTTTTAGTTAGAGAATTTTCTCCTTTATTTTAGAGGAGAGAGAAAGAAATGAATAAATTACATTAATTAGCGCGGAGCCACGTCGAGCTGTTGATGGGCAGATGGCCATATATATTTAAATCTGAGTGATAATGTTAGCGTTGACCGTTACTATCGAGACTGACGTCCTTAGAATCGTAGAATGAAATCATTTATAACATTTTCGTTAGTTATTGTGCGTAATTATGACCAGTTAAGCTGAAACTTTTCCATGTTTTTCTTTTAATATTGTTTATTGCCTGTTCTAGTCAAAAACTCTAACTTATAATTAGTATTAGTGATACTAAATCGATCTTTTCAAGCGCTCATTTATTTAGACGGTGACTCAGCAAGACAAAGGTCTCACAAAGGTTACTAAATTACTAATAACTAATGAGTGACAAACTAAATCTGTAACACAATACGAACATCCAGTACGGCAATGCTCGGTCCTAATTTTAGTGAGTAAAGCTTGTCGGTTGTCTGGCAACCCTACGCGCAGACACGCGGCCCGCCGCCCCGTCCTTCCCTTGTAACCGAGACCCATTGTTCATCGCGCGTCTGTCCAACTGAAAAATCTACTCTATTTAATTTCTTTGGCAGCCGGCGTCGTCAAGTATATTTTCATTTGGTCAACGCGTGGGAGCCGCTTCAATATACCAGATGACTGACGGTGATTTTTATTACGTGCGCGATGCAATATCGTATTGTTTTATGTGTTGAATAAATGTAGGATTTGTATTTTTGCTCATTGTTTTACGATTGTGTGCATTAGTCGTAAATCATTTTACAGGAATTTTTTGAAGCTTGGATTTTAAGCTTGACAACGTTGTCGTCTTCTTTTTTGTATGAAAAATCACTTTCATTCCATAAACTACAAATACCTAACTGCATATATTTCCTGTTGTTTATGATACACCATTAAACAATTATTTATAAGGAAATCAATTGCGGACCGTAAAAAGTGACAACCACAGTTCGATGACGTCACGAGGATAATAGGAAAATCTAATCGCAAACATTGAAATAGACGCGTGACCCTGACAGTGTCGTCGCTATAATCAAATTTATTGCTCAACGAAAGAGAAATCGTTTATTATTTCCCATCGAAAATAAGAAATATGAAATGCTAAATTTTTAATTAAATATCAATGAGGATGATCTGACGTCTACAGACAGATTACGAGATTTATTTTTTTCTTAATTAATCAACTTCAGCATTAATATTTCATAACACCCCTCTGTCTAAATAGACAGATAATGTTTTTAAGTACTATCTAGCCTTAAAATACAGCTAGTAACTGCGTGGAAACAAGTAAGTCCCTAACCAATATTCAGCTTTAGTTTTAATTCTTTCGGCGAACCGCAACGTTTATGGCGTGGTAATTAAAAATGTTAATTTAAGCACGTGTGAAGTGCGTCATTATCGGTGACCATAGTTTATTATGGTGGTGTGCACTTAGGTGGTAAGGCGTCGTTCACACTGGTATACAAAGTACGTTACTGTGAAATCTAGTATTTCCAACTACGAGAACTTCATGTTTAGTACCAGACACTTTTCAAACTGAGAGTGGTTCACTTTACCTAAAAGTAAGGCGTTTGTGTCGAATGTGTAGACCTAGCCTTACAGTTCCGGCGAGGTAATGTCAAATGGTCCGAAGCGGCGCGGGCGCAGCGGCCGGCGCGACGGTGACAGCGGCTCGCGTCCGACGGTTTATATTTGTTGTGATCACGCACCCGCCGCCTGCCACCATCTACGCACTTCCTAATTCCTAGCACTGCCGCTAGCGTCGCCTTGCCGAGGGCCAGGGTCGTTATACAGTTATATTTGAATAATTTACTATGTGTGAATTATCAGCTAAGTACTTTTAGTATGCATGTAAATTGTCAACTGAATCTGAAAGCGTGTTTACATGTACTGCAAGGAAACTTCGTTCCGTATATTTCATGTGCCACTGAAATATCGAAGTGGACTCTTGACGATGCTCTCAATGTCCAGGTATTACATGCTTGGTTTTATATTGTTACAATTGCCTTCCGATTTTATGTTGGATAAGTGTCTGAAAACAGTACTGGAAAAATATTTTAGCTTCGTCTTTCATCATAGAAAGCTATAAAATAAAACCGTTTTGTTTTCATCAATTCACCAGCAAAAATAAACGGCAAAGCCGTAATAACTGCATAGTTATGTTCGATACAGTTTTAGTTGGTGCACAATATCGCCGAGCTCCAGATCCAAGGCATTAAATGAAACGTGCACTGGCGAGATGGCCGTGATTGATGCCACAAATCAGTGGATGCAACAACGGACGGTTCCACATGTATATTTGCTAATTTTAGCGTCCAAATCCAGCAATCAACCTGAATCCCATCAATTTAACAACATGTTGGCGTACATATTTTCCGCGTCGCGCTGCTGCCAAACAATGAGCATACATTTCACGAAGACTGAGAAACACACGATAGTGTTACGACAACCTTTGATATATACGGCGAGCAGGTGCTACGCCTATGTGAACTTCTCAGGGTCGCTGGGAGCTTGACGTGCCTCTAACTCACGTTCATTTAAAATTAAATGCCTGGCATCAATGCTAGAATGAGTTTTTACGCGGTTGCCCAAGCCTCCAAGCAATGCAATAAATTAGATTAAGTGTTCAGCTACGTTTTGAAGAAATTGAAAATTTCTAGAAGCGATGTGTCACTCATGTTGAATGACTGTGATAAAGTGTGCTTTTTTCTGCGTAAACAAGTAAACACTCTACACTCGTCGTCGGCTTAATTGCCGGAAACCATGCACATGAGGCAATAAAAACCGAAGCATTTCAAAACGTTTTTCTATTTTGGGCAAACGCACTTGAGCTTTAGAGATGTAATTAATCCTCCCGACTGTTGTTTGAAAGTGGACTAATGATGGCCTGGTAACTTTGCTTTTAGCGTAGATGGTGGTGGTGTGATGTGCTGGTAGCTGGGCCTGTGTGGAGGTCGCCGCGGAGTGCGGACGGCCCTAGATGCGTTTCCAACATTCTCCCAGCGCCGCGTCGCTCCGCTAATGACATATTTCGGGCAGTGCGCCCCAGTCGCCGCCAAGGACACGTCACCGTCCGCGCTCGCTATTTCCGACCGCGGCTATTCCTGAAAGCTTACATTGTTTTATTTTTACCGCAGAACACTGTCCACCGGGAAGTATGTGACTATTATTGACCTATCGGGCTTAAAGAAAATCCTTACCTCGAGATGAAAGTGATTTTCGAGGCGATCAGAGACCGAGATAAATCGCTGATAACTTTGATCCCGTTGCTAAGCATTATGTTAAAGCGTTAATGCTTGTCGAAACAGACCAAGGAATTTGAAAAGGTTATTATATCCCTTGACATTTAACAGTTGTTCAAAGGTTGCAGGGGGTCAACCAGCACCGCTTAAATGAATAACTCTACGTGATTTAATTCAAACAATAAAACCTTTATGTTTGATACTCTTTGATCTTTTCGTTACATAACATGTCAGGTTTGTTCAGCATCAGTAAATAAACGTGCACTCGTAAATGTATTACTGGACATTAAGCTTTCTATGAGTAAACAATGAATGTCGGAAACGGTCGATGTTTTGTACACTATTCCATATGTTTGAGGTTCCTACTGGTATTCAAACAATCACAATATGCAGGCGGCTAATTATCCGATGCCTTAAAACGACAAACGAAAAATTGCGTAAATAATTTGGAGGTCTATCACAAACTCTCAAAGCATAAGATTAATGCAATTGTAGAGACGTGACTCTACACTGGACATGTACACAACTGCTACAGTTTTACTTTAATAATCATGTCCGTCCTGACCAATTTCGGCCAAGGCGACCACTGTTACTTAGACACTAGCCAGCTACGCCGGACATATTATAGTGTACCACAGCCTATCACAGTTTCAATGGAGTTTCAAAAGAATTTTACTTTAAGAAGTAGTGAAAGGTAGAGTTCTAAACCGCAGGATTTCAAAATTTATTCATTATTATTTTACAAAGAACTCTACATTTTCGCAGTCTTGATAAAGAAATGGCGTTTCGGGAAAATTTCCTGCAAAAGATTTTCCACTTTTAACACACTTTTTTTATGCACTTAATACTTTACTTTACTACCATAAAAGCTTTAGAATGTAGAGCAACATTGTTATAAAAGCGATAAATGGAAAAGTTCGGAAAGATATCGAAGCAATTATTTACCGTCATCATTCTTTGTAACGCAAAGTATGACATCATTCATCAACATTCTTAACTTTTTACGCACTCATTTTTTTTTTGTAGTATCTCATAGCAGTATTTAAGATCAATATTTTCTATTGTTCTTCGTTGACAGACGTTGTCAATTACGTCGGTAAGTAGATTAATGAACAAACGACGACGTTTAACTCAATCAATTGCTTATGAAGTAGATAAATATGCACATTGATTGCTTTTATTACTTCGATGAAACGCTATTGCATTGCGATTGGCGGACAAAGGTCGGTTATCCGAAATAGAAATGTTATCTGCAAAATTGATGGCTTTTTTTAGGACAATCTGTGATGGCATAACGGTTGTATGTAATTATATTTTTTTTCGTAGCCTACATAAAATCCCACAGCTGGAAAAAGGCCTCTTCTTCCAGACCTTCCTGTCTTTTGCGATTTTTATCGACAAACTCGCATATCTGACAAGATCATCGCCATCATCTCGACCTTCGCCGCGGACGACCTCGACGACGATGCCCTTTCTTCGGTATCCAGTGGATGACAATCTTTGCCCATCGGTCAGGCCGCATTCGGGCTAAGAGACCAGCCCGCTCCCGTTTAAGTACATTTAAGTCTTTTGACCGACACCCATACTGTACCATACCACATATAGGTATATCTGAGCCCTGAATACTGAATCTTACTTACTCTTGAATGGCTACTTATCCGTCGCTACATAATTAAGTGACAACATCGGCATGACCCTCATTTACACAATTTACACAACAACAAACTTCCTCTACACAAAAATAGTGAAAAACAAAATAAATCAGATATAAAATGCGGCACTAAACGTTTACGCAGCTTCCTACATCTTAATATTGTTTTATTTAATTTATAACAAAAAACAAGGAGTTAACGCCAACGCCAACAGGTCAGCGCTAAATATATTTGACTGCGAGCCCTTTTATTTGTCTCGTCCGAAAATATCTGACAGTAATGTAACAACACTATACCTTGAACAATATTGGTACTACTCTTAGCTCTTATGACGTGTGAGGCTCAATGCCGATAAATACGTAAGTAAGTAGGTACTCATACTTCATTTTGCTCACCTAGGAGTTATCACTCAGGTGATAATCTTGACAATTTCTCCAGCATGTTCATCTCTAAGCAAAAATTTCGTATCGTTCACGTAAGCTTTGATTAGGTAAGGGAGTTTGAACGCGTAACCCCCAGTTGTTATGCCTTCAACCGCAACTTCCATTACGAATCTTAAAGGAAGAAGTCTATTATCAGCTTGACTTTTCAGATGAAAACTTTTTAGTTGGTTGGTATGATTTCTTATAAATATTATTTTAAGTAGTTTTTTGACAAAATAAATGTATAAGTTTTCCTATGAAAGTGGTTTAATTGCCATAACCCAACCAGCTCACAAACGTCGTTTGAGTCAGTCTAGAAGAACAATCTCTATAAAACTAAAATATATTAGACAAATTTTCTTCAAGGTATATTATAAACAATATAATTTATTACCTGTCTTTAATGTCCGTCAAATTGGACATTAAAATTATAGTCGTTTTATTATGATCGGTTTGTAATAAAACGTAGGTAATGATTTTATTGTAAACATCGGTTCCTGTGATGTTGAGTGCTATTTGGAACATTTTCTTCTAATAAATATCTAATAATTTAGTGCTTATAACGTTGACACCGATATTTAATGCAGTTATGAGAAAGAAAATGCAGATATAAAAACGTATTTCGAAAGATTTTCAATGTACCTAATACGTTAGATAAATAGAAAAAGTACGAAATAAATCGTTTCAAACTACACAAAAAAGACTAATTAAAAATAAATCTGTAGATACGTAAATAGAAATTGAACTCTTTAATCATATTTACTTGAAAATTTAATTACGTTTGTTAAATAGAGAAAAACTACGAAAAAAATCATTTCAAACTACACAAAAAAGTGTCTCGCTAAAAAAACAACTATAAAAACGTGATAAACACTAATTAACAAATTAAAAAGCCGTTGACGGATCCAAAGATCAGCGTAATTTGGTGTAACATCGGTACATGCGGTAATGAACACTATAAATCCCGTATTGAGCGTGCATGAGGTATTAATAGCCCAGTGGCGGTCACCTGGGACCTTGGCGGCGGGTGCCAGCCCGGGGGAGACGTTTACACTTACCGACACACATTTATACTACGACTTTTCAACTGTCGCGTTGCATGTTTATTATAAACGCAAAAGTTTGTAAGTATGGATGGACTTTCACGCTCAAACAGCAGAAGAAGTATGGAACTATGGACTTAGTGGATTTATCACAAAGGCTACTTTTTAACTGACTTCGCAGATGTAATCGACATTCCCGCAGGTTAAGTCGTGGGCTACAGATAGAAATTTAATGCGAAATTAATTCTGCTACATGCGTTAATGCATTGATACCATTGACGTTTCGATCAGGGAAACGGGGTCTAAGACGTTGCATTAGCGTAACAAAATTCTTCCAAAGAATGGCATTAAAATTTTTAAGAGACTTGATTTTGACCTGTCAGGTTGACACATTTCAGCGGTTAACAGTCGGAGAAAAGTAACAAGTCTATGTATAATTTCTAAAGCAAATATATTTTTATGTAGGGCGTAGGCACTTGACAACAAACTAAACCAACGAAAAAAAAAGTAGAATACATTTGTAAGTTAACGTAAAACTATTAACGCCTGACCTACTTAGCCCAAGTAATTAGACGAAATTCTATTCTAAACCATTTGTCAACCAATTAGCCCAACGCTGGGCCGGCGAGTCTACCAATTGCTCTGTCTGAAAGAAAGTGGAAACGACGATGACCTATTTAGATTAGAACCTTTTTTTTATCTTAAAAACTCTTTTAGATTTAACTGAATATCATACAGAGTGACTATGTCTACGCAACATTCGTAAGTCCTTTTACAAAAATTAATCTTTGCTGCATAATACAATAATTTATATAAACGCATATAGAATTCATTTGCAAAGGTATGCAAAAAATCCAATTTCTACGATGCGGGCATTCTGAGGATCGCTTTGTTTATCATAATTGCATTCCTCTAAGAAGGAGGTTGCGACCGTATATTTGTACTATACGTATATGCAGTAGTCTACAAACCTTCTTATATATAAGTAAGAATTAATTAAAAGCCCATCTACGGAATTAGTGTTTTTCGGGGTGAATAACTAATGACTTTAACATATGCCAAGGGCGGCGGTGGGTTACTTTGGACTAACACCGACTAAAAACACCCCAATACCTTACTAAAGTCAATAATTACTTAAAAAAACTGCAAAATAATCTTGAAATATAGGATTAAATCTAACAAATCCAGAAGTTTCTTAAAATATATGCTGTTTGTGTTTTAAATGTTGATATGACATTTTCTTAGTTAGGTATAAGTTTATGCATTAAAATTTATGAAAATCTAACTCAGGCTAATAAACCTAAGCCGCAACCTGGCTATCGCTTTAAACTGAACATAAACAAACAAAGGATCAAAGACAAACCGATGAAGGGATAACTACACTCTAAGTAAATGCATACATACACATTCAGTTGTTTGTGAAATATCTTAAATAAATAAGCGGCCACCGTCGCATGACGCTAGAACATCACTCATGTTGATGAATACGAAAATAGAGGCAATTTTACAGGTTAACGAAATAAACATATACCTACATAGCAATGTAGTTGTATAACACACTGAGTATTGACACCATTTGTTGGTGCTCCTTTATGTCCTAGTCTTGATGCTAGTACGCACAATTTGAATCCTAGTATGTTGAATTTAAAGCGTTTATTAAAAACAAAAAAGACTATTCGAATCATACATAACGTTTTTATTTTAATAAATAGACGTATTTTATTATAGACGTCTTTATCAAGCCTTTTCGTGATTTTTTAAATTTTGAGGATGCTGTTATGACTTTATAACATATGCAAAGAACACGGGAACAGAAATCGAAAATAAAGAGCGAGAACAAAACGAAAAGTTCGTATAAGTTTATTAGTAGAACTTATCTAAGTAAGTGCTGCGTGGAGTCCTATGCATAATTGATTAGGAAAATAAAGGTTCCTTGAACTCAATTACAGAGTCACCCCCATGCCTTCTAATGGATTATCGAAGCCTTAGTTGTCCACAACAGCTCATTAAATAGTACTTTCCTTTATTGTTTTAAACCTCTATCACTCGGAATAAAAAACAATGTGGGATAATGTCTCAATAGAAGAATCGTGATGTGATGTGAAAAAATAGTTTCAATCCTTATTTATTTAAAGAAGTATCAATTTTAACTTTATACATTACATTTAACATATTTATGAATTCATTGAAACCATTTCTTTAAAATCTTACAAGAAGAGAATTTTAAGTAATCGAAAAACAATTGAAATAGGTCCATTAGACGTGACGCGCACGTGACGATTTAATTACGTGTCGTAGTGTATAAATAAGGTTATAATTAATGAGTATGAATACTGGGACATCGGGTCGACTATTACTACAATTGCGATGAGGTTTCAGGCCACGTCCTTACTATCGTAATTAATAATCACTTGAATTACTGGCCATAAGGGGCTTTTTTTGACACATTGATCAGTAAGAGAAGTTTATCGTACCAGCTTGTTACAGCTGAAAACTTATCGATATATGCATGCGTTTTAGTAATTTCCACTATGATCATTTTCTCTAAAGTAGTCGCCTCAATAGTTACTTCTGTTCTTTGCTATCGAAAAACTTATTTCAGCAAAAAAAATATCAGTTTCATTATCATCGTATCATTTACGATACAGTTTTGTTTTATTTCAGTCATCAAACCTATTAAATATTTCCCTTAAGACCACTATAACCATTAAAATATCAAGTTCCACGTTCCAGTTGACAATAAGCTATAAAATCTAGCAAGCGTTGCCATTAATAATTCAGACGGGAAATACTTAAATCTTTAAAAAAAACTGTTATCCAAGACTCTCTTAATTACTACCAAACCAAAGCTTTTGTTCGCCAAATCATTAAACGATTATATAATACAAATGACACACTTCAGATGTCAACCGTACGGAATGTTTTTGATGTTCTACGTTGTAAAGAAGATTTATTAGCTAAATTGTTTTCGTAATTAAACAACTGAATATCGAATTTGGAGTTTTGTCTCGATTTTTTTTAAAGCTGGAATATAATATAAAGTAGTAAAAAGGTTTGAGTCATTATTTAAGGTAACGTCCTGGCCACCTGTATTAAATAAAAAAGAAAAAAATATTGAGAAAGAAATAATAAGGGTTAAAAATGTAGGTTTGCTCGATTGATGACCGAATTCGCTAATAATATTTCTACAAAATTAATTAGACCATGTCGACTTAATTAATTGGAAGTAATGTAGGGTTCACTTATATTAATTACTTACGTACCTTCGCTATTAACTAGGTAATTAGATCAAACCCTACATAGTACAGAGTACCTATATCTCATGTGGGTAAAAATAGGTGCATATCGGTAATGTTGCCAAATACAAGTATGTCAGTATCATTATTAGCCCAGTCAAATTAGGGGTTTCACCTCGGAATGAAAGATAATAAGCTGAAAATTGGTGAGAACCTTTGTTTGGTCGCCCTAAATATTGTCTCAAAAGTCACAAGTTCTATCGTGTCCGCGTCTTAAGATATTCAAGGTCAAAGGTCACGAAAAACCATTTTTCGCGAATATCTCGGTTCCTATTGCTTAAATGATATTGTCACCAATAGCAAAGTTGTAGAGTATAGAATTCTCTACAACTTTTGTCTAAACTTTTTTTTTATACGATCAACCGTTTTTGAGGTAGAGCGCGACAAGTGCGCAGCGTACAGTCATATAATATAAAGGTAATGCAGGTTCAAGCGTAAGTTTCGGTTATCAGTACGTTGTATAAAGTCAATTATTGACAAAAAAAATATAATTATTAAGCAATGCCTATTATTTCTGTACATAATAGGTCGGGGAAAAAGTCTTTTCGCATTATAGTATGTATGATCATACATACCTATAATGCGAAAAAACTTTTGTCCCGCCCTATTATGTACAGAAATAATAGGCATTGCTTAATAATTATATTTTTTTTGTCAATAATTGATTTTATACAACGTACTGACAGCCGAAACTCACGCTTGACCCTGCATTACCTCATATATTATATGACTGTACGCTGCGTACTCGACGCGCTCTACCTCAAAAACGGTTGATCGTATAAAAAAAAAGTTTAGACAAAAGTTGTAGAGAATTTTATACTCTACTACTTTGATATTGGTGGAAATATCATTTAAACAATAGGAACCGAGATATTCGCGAAAAATGTTTTTTCATGACCTTTGACCTTGAATATCTTAAGACGCGGACACGATAGAACTTGTGACTTTTGAGACAATATTTAGGGCCACTAAACAAAGGTTCTCACCAATTTTCAGCTTATTATCTTTCATTCCGAGGTTGACCCCTTATTTTACCTAATTTGACTGGGCCATATATAAAAATTATATAAATAGGATGTTAGAAATAGCTCTTTACCTGGGAAAAGTATTTCCCAGGTTTCCAATGTGTTTATTAAATGATTAATAAGAAACAGTAGCTAGACTTTCGCTGCCTATGAATGTGGAGCAAAAAAAAACAAACGAAAGAAATGTCTTAAATTTAAAGTCGTTAAATGAAAGTTTTTGAATTCGTAATGAAACAAGTCTTCTTAATGATTTCTTTTTTATAATGAACTTTCTTTCTTACAGTAATAATCTGACTAAAACTTATAACACGTCCTATCCAAATAATTTATCCCGTAGCTTTAAAATTTGTATAAAAACAACGATCATTCTAAACGTTCCTACTAATTGTAATGCGTTACGAATACTATGTTTCCGTAAGCAGTTACTATAATAATAAGGTAATATACCGATAAAGTATTTTGCATGCTTGGGTATTCTTTAGCGAAATGAAATTAAGTTTCTTGAAAGAATTTCACAACAGACATTAAAGACATTTACGCCTTTTACTTTTTTAATTTGTATAAAATATGCTCTTAAGATCGGCGACTCTTAAATCCAACTCAATTAGCAAAAAGGAATTGAGAAAAATAGTCAACAAACAGATTGAACTGGCATGAGATATAACAATAAAATACTCCGTGACAACTTTTGTTCAAAACAAACTGCGTACAACATGTTTTGGTATAAACATTTACGTATTTCACTAGATTCAAAATATTTGTTAAAAAATATAGAACAACGTTAGTTAAAAATGCGACGTTCAAAAACATCCAACTAAAAATATTCCGTCGTTTCTTATCAAAAGATACTTAGTAGCCGAAGGCACATGTTTTCATTAATATTCTCAAGGCAGTATTGAATTATTACAACAACATTTCAGAGATTTTTACGAGTATTCAAAAATGTTAATATTTATAGGATATATTCTAAATTGTAGTTTATAAGTATAATCTTACCTGAATCACAAGTTAAAAGGCAATGCCTGATCAATGATCATTTAATGGATTTTTCCAACCATCGCAATCATTATATTTTATTGCAATACAATATGATGATTGCGATGATTTACGAATACACAACCTACCCATTCATATATTAAATCCTGTTCTTTTTGCCTTCAAATTAATAATGTTCTTCAAAATTCTTCGAGAAAATAGAAAAAATTATCTCTAATACTTGCGATACAAAATATTCATCAAAACCCAAATCTTAGTCTTTTTTACTAACGAGATTCCCAAAAAAAGTTTTAGGAATGGGCTCTGAATTACATGGAGAAAAAAGAAAGAAATTGCACGAAAATGACCAGAGTCTATTTGTTGTATAAAAGTGACTTACACAAAAAGATGACAAAGAGCCATTACGTCCTTTTGTTCGTCCTTACACGTGTACCATTAGTGAATCAATGCCTCGCTAGGTGGCGCCACAGAATTAGGCCACGTCATCCCATCCCTTGTGACGCCATTCACCAGAGTAATTTGATAACTTAGTCAGCACTTACTTAGATAACAGAATTTAGACCTACATATAGGTACATGTATCGCGTTTAATAGTTTTACTTATGTTGAGAATATTTAGGTAAGCTATCAAGAAAGTTATGTTTTAGAAACTCCTAAGCAATGTCATCATAATTTTTAAATGTCTTATCTACTAACTTAACCTTTTTGCCTACAGTTGTAATATTACCTGTTTATAGTGCAATAAAAATTCTTGAAATTCTTAGTTTATACCAATACTACTGGTAAATAAAAGTAGAACGTTTGTATTAAGACTTATTTGTACCTATTTTCCTCGTGTTGATTCGCTTTGCTGTTTAATAAACAGGTAATACAATTGAAATGTCAAAAACTTAAACAAATAACTTACTCCCTATAATTAGTATATAAAGGTAGACTAGTAGAAAGGTTAATTTAAATACAACTCTACATTCATTAGTAAATAATTTCTAATTATGCTGTCCACGTCAGTGAACACACTTCTACTCGTATTTCGGACATAATCCCACCGTTGCCCCATTTTCCCAATGTTACGTAACCACCACACATGGGGGGTAACTATTATATTACAAATGCCCTCGTAATATTAACAAACTAAATTGAAATATTGTGGAACACGAAATATTTCAGTAGTTTTATTTTTGTTTAATAAAAAGACCTAACAAAAAGAAGTTAAATCGAACTACATTGATTAATAGATATTATACAAGAACTCGCACTGATAAGTGTGTGTCAAGTTGTAACATTTGCCAAAACGTGCGTTCAAATACGTAAGGGTCATCGATTGTGCTCCATTAATTAACTAAAAATGGCCACATCTCAGACTAAGCCGAGCATTAGAGAGCTTTTCTTTGCCTGACCAGTTGGTCCCCCTCAGCTTCGCCGCGGCCACCCGCGGTCACTCCACGGGGCATGCGCGGACGTAAATAAACGCCAATCTAACCGCAAGGGTGAAATAAAACCTGCCCTTACTCCCTCCAACACTTTGTATTCCAACTAAGTATATGCGAAGGGACGTGTGAATGCGGCTATACAGCACATACTTAAATAAATTACATGGAAATTGAATTAAATGCTGTTGGGCAGAATATGAACACAAACACATGAATTATTTTAGCAGAGAAAGCTTAAGATTATTGCTCGAACGCGTAAAACAGCTATCGGTTAGATCAAAATAAAGTTAAACTACTAATATATCTACGCAAACACGTATTGAAATAAAAATGATTACCCTTATTTCACATGAACATGATGTCGGACTCGTGCAAGCACTAAAAATATTTAACTCGAGCGTGTAGCATTTGCTCACATGTAAAACTATCTAATTTTACACTCAAGGTAATCGTACATAATGTAATATCTGCATAATATACAGATATTTTGGTGTGATACCGACTGCACAATCCGGGATTTTCTGATCCACACCGTAACGCGTACTTTTGACATTCAATACTAGGAATGTTCGAGGAATATATCACTTGCCGTAAATTATACTACTGCTGTACGTTATTTTATATGATTTTATGGTACTATATGTGATGTTGTATATTTCAGAAATCGTTACAGTAATGTAAGAGATATTTAACACTCAAATATCATAAATGTTGAAGTGTGAATAAATTACTGTTTAGATATCGAAACTTTGATGTTGATTACTGATCTCGCTGTAATCGCGAATAGTATTTGAATACATTAGTTACGATGCCAAATATACACTTTTTTGTACATACCAGATTTTAAACTTTAGAATTCTTGTGTAATCTTACTGTAACCGGTAACTTCTTTAGTTTTAGAACAATACCTTAATTTAAACTATTAGGAATAGGTAGAATCTAAAAACCACGTAGATTGTTATTAAAGGTATGCAACTAATAAAATGCAACCGAACAGAAAATAAATAATTTCAGTAAAATAAAAATAACTAACGCTATCGATCATTAAAACCTTCGGTTGCCATAGAAACCCCCTTCGCCACGTCAACTAAAGTTATAATTAGTGAGTGAGCCCGTTATGTGACGCCCTACGCAATAAAATGCATTTTATATTACTTCACTAAGCATTATTATACCCCACAAAGCGTTTTCGTCTATTAATACTGCTACAAGTTAACTATTTTAGTGTTCTTAGTTTATAGAAATTTACAAATCAGGTAAACTCTTATAGACAGTTTGGCCATTAATTTTTTAAGCTTGTGTCGACATAAGCCTGTTAGTAAAGTAGTCGACATCCTTTTTTTTTCCGCATACAACAGAATGCATATTTCACGGAGTGATTGTCAATCTAAACTCAACCCTCAGACTCAAAATATTGTTATGTCAAAGTTCGACAAAAGAAGCTAAGTTAGGCGAGTTTTTCCAGCTACAGATGGTGTTAATATTACTTTTATCTACCTAGGTGTATATAATGAAATATAAACATACTGCTCTCATTTATACTTACGATTAGTTTCATCTAAGCCTGGTTTTATCTGAGTTGAATGACTTTATATATGAATATAATTGATAATATTGTCCTCGAATCAAGTTCTTTCATAACAAGTTACTTCGTTTATTCTTATTTTATTTTTCCTGATTGCCTATATTCTTTCTCGAGATAAATTGGAGAATTTAACTCCAGCGAGCTCAATACAAATGACATTTACCGTGTTGATCTTATTTGCAAAAATAATGATTTCATTTCATCTAAATCTTGTTTTCCATATTTGGTATACAACAAATACGTACATTTAGGATTTAATTCAATCGATGGCAATGACTAAGTAATTACGTATCAATTGCATCAGAAAATCAATGTTTCTTGATCATGACGTGGGTAATAGCAACTGGAGTAATGAGTGGTGACGCTAGTCTATACGACGTTCCTTATCCTCATTGGTCTATCTATATTATTATAGCAATTATTTTTTTATTAGATCATGACTGAGTACCTATAGACGTCAATACACATGACGTGTGTAGTCTAACAATTATCATGGTCTTTATTCTTACTGCTAATATTGTAAATAGCTACTGGACATTATAATCTTGCATTTATGTGTGTATTATAAAACAATGCATAAAATAGCCACTTTATCTTATGTACGTTACGAAGTCGCAGTATCTCATTTAAATTAATCATGAGAAATAAATCATGGAGAGAGAATTTTAGAAATCTGCGAAACATTTTCTTCCTAGCTTTAATGGAATGACGCAACGTCACTTGCAGTAACAGGTCGGATTTTTGTTCCATTTTTAAATTGATCCCGGTATCGATAAACGCTTGTCGACAATTCGATATAAACCTACATCACTGGCTGTCGATAAATCGATTTAAAATCTCAAATGAGGTTATTGATAAAAGGACGAATTGCAAATTCACATTTTAAAATAAATAAACGGATGCGACGTAAGCATTTATTACTCCATCTCAGACTTTAATGTTAGTGAACATCGAAATTTATTGAGGCATTATAAAATCTCAGTGAGAACAAACAGATTACATTAGGACTTATGACTAAGCAAACTGGATTTATTGGATGCATTCACGTGGAATATTATCAATACTATACTCCTGTTTGTGCAACTACTTAGCGTTTATATATTGCCGACGCTTATATGCCAGTTGTAAAATTTTGATAAGTAATTATTATATTTTTCTCCCTTTCTTTAAACAAATAAAAGCTAATGACGCTATGAATCAAAACGTTAGATTGAGATTTACAACTTAATGTTTTGGGGAACAGATTTTAGTAAATTAACGCGGAGACGTGTGAGAGAATCATTTATTACTTTGGTTTGACAAACACGCACGCACGAGCCGCAGCGGACCGCACCGCACCGCACCACGCCGCCGCCCGCCGCGCGCGAGCCACGCACTCGCTGCTAGCAGCTCCCGGCGCGGAATTTTTCTATGGACAAGTGCCAGCACACTTCTTTTTAAATTAATTATTGTTTTAAGCGTCTCTAAAGCATTCTATTATAACAACACTCATATGCGCCGCCGCGAGTGGGAGTACCTCTCGGTCCGCAATTTACGACCGTTTGATTTGCCCTCTTAATCTTGACAAGGCGAAACAAAAATTCGTGTCAATCTCGTTTATGGTTTATAAAATGTTTAATTATATTTTTCTTGAACCACAATAATCTAGCAAGTCAACTACTGCCTAATGCTAATTCAGGAAGGTCAAAGCAAAAAAAATCTTATGTAAATCGACATTGAAAAAAAAAATCATCAACTGATTTTATAATCAAATCAAACTGGTGTATGTTGTCTTATGGTTCCGTACTCATTAATCAATCAGAATTACATAAACAAACAACTGACGGATATATTTTAAATTGATTCACAATTAGGCACAGCGCAGGACGGGGCAGTCATAACATCTAATCACTGCTATTATATTAGCAGCTTCCAATTTTTATTCTTACTCAACGTCGGATGAAGGTCAGGGTAGAGAAAAGTTAAAAGTATTTTGCATAATTATACGTATAATTTTGACCTAACTTTGCCTCTTATTTTTAATAATCGGTTATAAAAATGTAATTCCACTTTTACGACTTTCAGTAGACTTTTGAGAGGCGAATACATACAAAAATGGAAGACCAAAAATAAGAGAACATATCTGAATTCGTTACGAGAAGACTAGTAAATCTATTTCTACCGTAAAACATCGTTCGCAATTTACTAAAAGACATGTAATACTAATAGAAGACAAGAATATCCAACATGCATGGTACTGAAACATTTACGCCTGACTGTGATGGTTTGTTTCCATATTGCAATGGTAAATCCATGATTTATGTATAGACATACGCGAAAATAGTCCGGGGGATTGCCCAGCTTTAGCACGAAGTATCGATTGCTTCTAAACTCGGGACCATTTATAACAAAATATGATAGTAACTATTTCTTTACGTATTCAAATTGTTCGAAAAGTTTTATCTGTTTTGCTGGCGTATATTGGATTTTGGAAAAGATATATCTTTTAATGTGTTTCAAATCCCTGTTCCAATATAGCTAAAAAAGTAAAGCGTAACTCCAATTCATAAAGTTCTTAATAGACATGAAAACGTTTCAGGGAACTTTTTCGATTAGGATAGATTTTTTAGAAAACTACCGGTACATAATTAATAGGGTACATTTTTCAAGGTTAAGGACGAAAATAAAGCCATAAATATCATTGTCAATATCTAGAAACTTCATGAAAAATATTAGTAAGTACAATGGTGACTTTTCCATTAAAGCATCAATCGGCTCGTCAATAATTTCCACATAACACTCAAGCAGTAAATAAACTCTTAAGCTTTTGCTTCCCATCTTTATTACGAAATATTTCTCAAACAAAAACCCATTTTCATCAATAGTTAACACCCAACGTACTCGAAACGAAATGTAAAGTAATTTGCACGAGTCGTAAAACATGCATCTAAATAAAAAAACATGTGGAAAATGATAAATCAGTAGTATAGGTTGATGCCATCATAAATTTTGACGAATGTTCCCATCTTACTAAACACCTACGTTTTTAACGTTTTCGCGTATCGGGAACGTAAAAAAATTAAATCGATTCGTATTTTTGTTTTGTATGCTTACTCAGAATTCAAAAAAAGAATGTAGAAAAAACCTTAGGTGAAAACTTATTCAGCCAATTCTATTTTGGTGAGGAATCTC
This sequence comes from Chrysodeixis includens, assembly GCA_941860345.1. Lineage (NCBI taxonomy): Eukaryota > Metazoa > Arthropoda > Insecta > Lepidoptera > Noctuidae > Chrysodeixis > Chrysodeixis includens. The sequence goes on along the minus strand of OW796095.1, from coordinate 3,380,639 downwards.
ATTTAGGAAATGCTGGGAACAATTGCGGTTAGCAATTGTAGCGATAACAATTAGTGTCGCATAACTCATCAGAATTTATCTTCAGCTTAATTAAAATCGAGTTTCAGAGTCGTTGCGGACGACTAATTTATTTTAATGGCTCGTTCACCATTAAGGGTAGATTTCTACAGTTTTATCGTTTACTGAACGATGCCGAAGTAAATGTTTACATTATGTTAATTAAAATGAAAGTCAAGTGGTTTACTAACTTCTACACTGCTGTAAACGAAATCGTTAATGGTGGTAAGCTTCAAAGCTCAAAACTTTCCACGGTTACGATATAATTGGATTATTGGAAAGAACTTATAAACTATTTGCTTTCATGATTAATATCTATGAATGAATTCAAGGCTCTTAGGTTTTATATTTAATAATTCACTAAAATGAAATATTGCGGACATGACTTTCAGTTTTCATCAAGCCAGAGAAATATAAATCTATTTTTCTTTATTCGACAACCTCGAGAATCGAATATAAAATATAAATAGCACATTTCCGCATGCTAGTCAATAAAGGCGCTCTCGTATCACCGCGGAGAAAATAAAAAATACCAGCGAAGATTGCAAAAAGTAACCCAATATGTCCAATTTAGCAATTACCAGGGACCGACGGGACTAATTATAAATACAGCATTAATTAGCAAACATAACCAGTACGTTACGATACGTCGATAGCTATTTCTGATTAGCTCATGTCTTGAAGAACAAATGAACGTATCAAGTTGAAACCGTGTGTCGCACGCTTGCCGGCGCGCGGCGAGGTAACAGGACACTGTGTATGTACCACAAATATACACTTTCGTAAGATTATATTCAAATTTCAGAAAATAATACGGTGATCTCAAAAGCTTTTATAGTCCGTGCGTTATAGCATGGTGCGGGTGACAGTTTCTGTAACGTTTCGTGTCACTCTTGAAAGTTGCTGCGATGTAAAAATTATGACTTATTATTGTAGCTGTATCACATTCGTATTATGCAAAATCGTTTATAACTGTAGTAGATTAAATTAAAGCCAACCAGAATATTCTAGGCTTCAAATAAAATCTAATGAAATGAAAAATAAAGTAAAATGTTATGCGTATAACGTAACGTCATAGACGTATTTAGTGATGGGATTTACTGCTACGATGGACAGGTTGTCGATGTTATTTTGGAATAAAAAACGAATATCGTTCGTAGTTCAATTTTTATTTTAAAAAAATCTTTAATTATATTGATGAAATAACGCAACATTGTAGGATTGGTTATAAAGTTGCTAAGGAAAAAGCTCCACAAACTAAAGCCAAAAACAACTTAACAAAAATGAATTAGAACTAAATATGTGTCGCATACAAGGCGCCAGCACTAGTACTGTCTGCCACGAGTAAACAAAATAAAAAAGAAGAGTAAAAAAGAATCATAAACCTGGTTCTGATTGTTATATAATATACGAAAATCGACAACAATAAAAAAAGATTTTTCTAATGCCCATCACTAATCATGTGGCATTGACAGACGTCAACGTCAAAAAGGCAAGTGTCACCCGCACCATGCTATAACGCACGGACTATAGTTAAAAATCACATCTCAAATAGCGGTAAACCTCTTTCATATTTTTATTCAACTTTAGGGAGGTACCAATTTTGAAAATATGTCGATCGAAAAACATAAAGCAACATGTTATTGTGTATGGGCGAAGTCTATCACGTTTTGCATTTGCACCAGGAAGAGAACCGGTCTATTGTCTATTCTTAGCATAGTATTTGACATGCTTATTGTCATACTGTTCTGTTTGGTACAATCTAATACAACAATGTATTGTTTATATTACTAAGGTAATAAAGCTTCGGTAAGGTAACTGGGGAATAAAGCAATTGCCTATAAAGACGTGTAGCCTACTTTAACTTTTCTCCTAAAACATGTTTTTCATCTTCAGCGAAAATTTGGCCATCTAATCCAAAATGGGCTGATTTTTTCCAATTTAACTAGTCGTTTTAGAGACTAGGGCATTCATAAACAAGCAACCTTCTTAGCTTTTTATATTAGGATACCTAAATGTTTTTGCCAACACTGCTACTCCATATTGATATGTATTGAAAACTTTGTAAACGTAAATAATAAACTTGTGCAATATATTAGAAGTTAAAGTACGTTATTATTGGACAGCAAATGCTCTTAATATGTTTGTGTATGAAATATTATCGACATCTTTAGTCAAATGGATTACACCATTACGATGATAGATTACAGCTTCGTGTTAATTCATCACTCAGCTGGACTACTAAACATGTTAAGGTATTCATTCGAGTCTTTCATAACATTCCCTTCGCTCAGAATCAACACTTTAGGCCGCCGTGATTTATCGACGAACACAACTGACGATGGCCCAGCGATAAACGCGATTAAATAAAAATACATAGCTCAAGGCAGATGGCAGTAGAGATTTGGACATCAATTTCAAGATTTAACACCTAACCAATACAAAAATCACCTAAAAATTTCAGCGTTAAGGTTTAATTTCGATTATTGTGGCTGTTCTGTAGGCGAGCAGAGTGCGTGGGCTTGTTTGGCCTCCAGCCAGGAATTACCTGCCGACCCTTGTATGCCGATAAAAGCTAAACATTATTTACAGCTGTATCTAACGCACTTATTGTCGTACGTAGATGCCATTATCATAGACCCATAAAATCCAGATTTAGAGCGAACATGTAATAGGCTGGTGAAAAATGTTCACAATTAACATGTTGAATGTGTAAAAACAAATGCTTTGCCTAAACCCTAAGAAGATTTGTTTTCATTTTGAATTTACGATGACATAAATTATTTTTATTAGAAAACAATGGGTTTTCTTATTTATTGCTTGTAAGATACCTGGTAATTACAGTAAGTCTGTCTACAACTATTTTTAAACAAACATAAATTAATCGTAGTGTGTGCTTCTTGTTATCGTAATTACATGTAACGCCAAATTACATGATACTCAAGCAACGGATGATTAACCACCCAAGGGACTGATTAAATAGCTAACCTAAAGATACTATTTTGATTCAAGACGTTTCCATTCGGACTTATGCCAAAACAGAGCAAAACAGAATTACCATTTGACATAAGACGCGAAGCTTATCCGTCCACATTATTTCAGATATTATATAGAAAATCTCGTGTCCCGTCTTTCAAAAGATTAATAGTATTCTTGACAGACATCTGCGCTTAGACGTAAGTGTCTGGTGGGGAACAATGTCGCTGGCAGTGATGCAGACTGAGGCGGGCGTGCCAAGCACAGATCTATGGTCTGATAACACTGCCAAATATATACCAATAGAAAAATTGGCGAGAGCTGCACACGGAAACAGTACAAAAGCGATGCACGTGGTAAATAGCAATCGTTGCTTATAGATGAGATTAACTGCTGTGGTTGAACAATAAAGTGTCTGAATATAATTAATTCCATCGGGCATTAATAATGTTTGTATTAGATGTGGCGATAAACGGGGCTGATGTGCGCCTCGTGGTGTTTGGCGACTTCGCTCGGCTCCCGCTAGATGTCGTCAGCAGCGGAGACGGATGGCAGCAGCCGCTGCACCACGGCCACCACTCGCCTGCCAAACGTAATGCTTGTAGCGATGTCTGCTGAGTACTATTAAACAACTGAACGTCTTTTAAGCTAGTCTAGTATGTGTTACGTAAGAAGAGAGTTTTGTAAGTAGTAGACTCCTTCATGAAAATGTACTCCAAGATTATTTTTTTTACTCCACCTGTATGATTTCAGGTTTAATTAAAAAGCCACGACGAATTTATTTTATTCAGTCTACTTTCACGTGTATGAAAAGTAAAAGTCTGTGGAACTGAATAAGTATTTAAATCAAGAAGAAGAATTAACCTGAAACTAGATTTTATCATCTTAAAACCTGTACTGTTTGTTCTTAAATTAATGTCTGCGTTTATGCGTAGGTAACACCGTAAACAATCATTTGGTATTGATGTTTTCTGTGAACAAACTCCTACATACTACTGCTGGGCAAACAAGATCACGGCTTCAATAATTATAGTATTTTTATTGTTTCTATATCGGTTTTTATTCTTCGACTACAAGATCAACAATGTTGGGCGTTGTTTAAAGGTGATCATAAAAACGCACTAAATCCACGTTCACGCATAGACAGTGGAATAATACTTGTCGTCGGCACACCTTAGCAACAAGTGAATTGGCATGGAGCGGGAATTTGATGTGCATCTGTTGTATTACTGTAATATCACGTGCAATATCTCCCATGCTTCTTTACGAGCTCATACTGAAGTGCACGTGAGAGCTTGCGAAACACTACGTACTGAACTCCATAGCCTAAGAGGATAAGATACCTGAATACTAAGCCATATAAGAAAGAAATTAGAACTCTATTCCAATCACCATTAAGTATAATTTCAAATGTACATCAATGACACGGCTGGTACTCGTTACGTCATAAACGACATTTTTTAAATACGACCTATTTTAATTGACAGTGTTTTGACGTAGTACGCAGGATTTACGTCAAACTTCTTTAAATCATACGATCATTATGTATTTGTATGGTGTCATAGAGAGTTACGTAACAAATTAGTCTTACTCGCGTGTGTAAAACATAAGATAAAAGTATATATTAACTTTGCAATCTTGTGAAGGTTATGCTACTGACCACTACACACGACGTGCTGGTTCAATTCCCGCTTATGACAATCATTCTTGTAATCTAATAATTGTTGGTAGTCTAGGTATTCTTTGTAAACTATTTAAAACTAGCGATAATAGAGTTTAATGCTCTTGACCAGGATGTCGTTTTACAAGAACGTGTTTCACGTTGTTTATATATCTAATATATATATTAAGCATTAAGGGAAATTCATACTAATATCAATAAACCAATCAGATTTCCAAATAAAAAATCTGTTTCACATTAAAAGTTTTTTTTCTAATTTGTTGAAATAGGAGACGCTATGTCAAATAAATAGCCGGATGCAAACGTGGAATTCCAAACACCGTGAATGACAGATATCATAACATTAAAATATTAATAAAACCTTTGATCTCGGGTGTACAGGAAACGGACCAGGGAAAATAGAGAATGTTTTGACAGCGAGGAGGAATAACTTCAGTTTTAACTTTTGTACTGTTGCGTATTAGATAGGTAAATCATCATCCTTAAAGTGGAAATTAACAGGGGAATATAACCTCCCCTTTTTAAGGGTACCATTGTGTGAGAGAGAATGCACATGTCACGATGTAGAGTCCCATCTATTGACAACTGCGTCAGAGTTGCGGTCTTTTATTTCCTTAGAATGTATACTTAAAACTTCGTACATGTCTAGATGAAAATCGAAAGGAAAATCAAAGATCTTTCTGTTACAAATAGAACTAGCTCGCATACCTCGCATTTGCTCCTATCACTATGATCGATTTGTTCGATCGATTGTTATTTGTACGTTATATTCATAAAATGGTAGACAAAATCGTATACACGTTAACCCGTGTTTCTTTTCCTAATAACGAACTAAAAATGTATTAAAGTGCACTTGGTGATATAACCAAAAATCAAGCTGCGTGCAAACATTCAAACTTTGAAAAAGTTTTACTCTACGCGTTATGCCTTCCTAACGTTATCTCGATAAAATTACACAACAAGAATAAAATAAAGTCTTAAAACTTTAAAATTAAAAGAGATGAGCAACAAATGAACCTTCTTAAGGCAGTCTATACCTATAGCATTGTACGAGAGAATAAATTAAACCCCAAGGCCGCTACGTAACCGAAACACGTAGCCTGCTTACGTTACGTTTACGTCAGAGCGAATTTATTTAAAGTAGCAACTATTTAACGACCGTGTGTCATAGGTTATTATAGGTAACTTTTAAAAAGACATACCGTTACTTAATTATGTTGTTACAAGGTGAAAAAACTGTTTAAATAATGTCTCAATTATTAAAAATTAATCAAACGAAAATCAACTAAAATAACACTTATTTTGTGATATACATTTATGTATACATAATATATGATGAAATTACATATTGTTTATATTATGATAACACAAATTAAATACTTAATTCAAAGGGAAAAGGGACACTGACCCTTAATAAACACGTTGACGGCCGTCATCGTAGTCCTGCTACGACGTAGGCCGACGTAGCAATGTTTGTTTAATCGCTTTGATAAGTGTAAATATAGTAATAGTTTGGATAAATTTTGCTTATTAAGGCAAATTTTAATAAATTATTTTGTCTAGTATTTTTCTACATGGCCTCCAGTTTTTCACAGTACAGGTACAATGGAAAACTATCAAAAGGAGAGTTCGCCCAATAGATAAGTATGGTAAGTTGTCTCACTTTGAACCAGGTAAATTTCAAAGTCCCATATTGGGCTGGATTTTCAACCAATGCCTTCAATTTTTTGTGTATAGTTAGCATATTTATTTAGCTTCAATTTTGTAAAACATTAATTTCTCATATTCTTTTTAATTTCGGCGTAAAACAGGTTTTTCTGAAAAAACATTTTTGGTTCAATGAGTACTACCGGTGGTACACATTTAACCAGGGTGTGGTCCACATTGAGCCACCTCATTAACTATGTCTTATAGATCAATTTATAAGGCAAATACTTTGTAATAATAAAAATCAGTCTTATATTTATTAAAATCACTTAAAATCTTATGATCCTTTAATTGGATAATTAGCCAAATCGGGTTCCAAAGGCATCCGGAGTTTCATGGCACCTGATCTGTGCAGTTTAACACTTAGGCTTGGCCTCAAGCATGTTGGCAGTCGAATGCCACCCTCTTTTTCTTATCGTTACTTTGTTTCGCACCATTTTATAACAAATTAAAACAATTGTAGAAAAAAAAAACTCATTTAACGACTTGGATGTACACAATAAACCATGGTTCAATGTGTAACACCCCCAGGTGGTTCACTGTGAGACACACCAAGTTTTGATAACTAATCTTAAAAATTTACCGGCATACCAATCACTTAAAAACTCGAATTGTAGCGCTTTTAATTGCTAAATAACCGTAGAATACAGTGTACATATAAATAAATTGATATTATTTAAATGAAAAAAGCTAAAAAAGAATGAAATTGGAAAAAAATATTTACTTTTTGAGTCAATTTGCTTTCAAATGCTCCTCACACAACCAATTGGCACGCGATCGCCACGCAAACTAGTGGGCAGTAAGGGATCGTAAATACCTCTCTTTCACTCATATTAGCGCGGTTTAGCAACGTGGCGTTTTCGAGATTCGGCGGTGGTTCAATGTAGCTGCCTGGTTCACTGTGAGACACCCGACCCTATTTGTAATGTAAGTATTTCTGTTTTTTTTTTCAAAGGTTTTGCTAATCCAGAAATGCTTAATAGGAAAAAAATATATGAAAATAGGCCTTTATCCAACTGTAAGACTTATATTGACTGATATATTATACTTATACAGACGGTTATTCTTTACTTAAAAAATGTTATTCACATGGGAAAACTGAATCCAAATTGATACCGAAGGCAGCTTGTTTATTTCATAAAACTGATCCGTTTAATATAACGCTACCTTCAAACAACGAGAATGCATATTATGATGCATACACTGGAGTGGTGATTAAGATAATGTTTCCACGTGAACTGTTATTGAAACGCTCCGGTCCACGGGATCCTTTGTAAGATAAGATACGACTGAAAATAAATTGTTGAATAATGTGCAATACCTCATAGTAAGTAATAATGTCCGGATCAATTTCAGCCACGGCGGCCAGTGTTACTAAGACACCAGCCAGCTACGCAGGACATATTATAGTGCACAAGCGATTGCGCAAACACGGGTGCACTCTCTATTCCTTTACTCTCATAGCCCGATGGGACGGTAAGCCGACACAAACGGAGAGAGATCAGGCGCAGGACCCACATTTTTACATGCCTTCCGAAACACGGAAGCTGTGATATTTATTTCTTAAAAGCACACAACATTCGAAAAGTCGGTGCGCTTCGTGGGGATCGAACTCAAGATCTCTGACTTAGCAGTCCTAAGGTCTTGCCACTAAGCTATCACAGCTACTATAGTGAGTATGCAGCTATAGAACAAAAGACGGAACGATAATTTTAACTAGCTTTTAATTAGCAGGATGGTAAGCAGTGCTTACTAGTATGACCGTGGAGAAAGTGAAAGTCGGTTCATTCGAACTAGACTTGAGTTATATACAGGATATCTATTCTTCCTGTTCCTGTTCCGTAAAAATACCTGTTACTAAATAACAAATGATTGTGCTCATCACAATTACTTTTGTCCTAGGTGGAATTCGAAACCACGACCTTCGGTATAGCAGTCAGGGCCTAGACTATTTAACCTATTTTAACTAACCACTAGAACATCAGACCCATCATAAATATTTATCACATAATACGTGCTCTATTAATGTTATGTTTTAATTAGGTTTGATTATATTGTTGGTAATAAGACAAGCGTACTATATCTTAATGTATACCACAGCCTGAGGTTATTTTTCGACTAGGGCTAAATATCAAGGAATGTGTTTCTAAGATCTAAGGGAATCTACTCATCTATACAAGTTTGTGGAAAACAAATGAAGCGACCCTAATCATTTATAAAAGCTTACCTTGCTACGCATTCCTATGACAATGCCTTAAGACAGCCCTGGGACATCTTTTAACCTTATATTTCTTAATATCTACAATTTATGTAATCTTCTGAATAAAATTCATACGTAAAGAAAATAACATTGTTGATCCAGTCGAATCGGTTTTAAACAAAAAACTATCAAAATTACGAAAAATGTAATATGTAACAAACTTCTATATTATGCTGGTTAAATATTTTGTAAATCCACAACAAATGTACATTTACTAAAACAATTATTCAAAAGTTAATTCACACAATGGACCTCAAGAAGTTATGCTACGACGTAGCACTTCGTAGCAAACTTTGACTCACGCATCAATTGAGGAGAGCTTATAAAATGATAAGAATCATGAAAAACAAACATTACACCGAGACAACATGCAATTCAATTATCATAATTGTGTAAACTATTCTGTTAGAATCCAAACGTAAATTGAATACTCACGTAATGAAAATTAATAACCTCTCGTCACACTGAGATCAATTTAGGACTAAGCTTAATAAATTAATGATGTACATTTTACTGGTAGTAATTTGTAAATTAAAGGTAACGTCAAATGTTATCAGTGACTACGGAACTTGCAACTTTTATTTTGTGGATTGTGTAGTGCGTGCTTTGGAGTTTGTACCTTATGCCGTGGAGTTAAGAGCGTGGAGTGTAGAATGCGTGCGCAGCGCGGCGGCGCGTGTGTCTGCGCGCGCGCGGCGCTGGCAGCGGGCCCGCGGCCCACAACGGAGCTTATAAAAGAGGGCGGCAATCTGCTCCCGCGCCCGGCGCGCGCACTCCCGACGCTTTCCTCATGGGGCGCGCTACCTCCACTCGATAGTACCTACAAAACAAATAATACATTTTTATGTATATCACAAATCAGTGATTGGGACCAAGTGATATAGTGATACGGTAAGTTGTTTTTCATCCGTGACGGTGCTACCATGGAGGACTGTGATCTGTGCAGTGACTGTTCAGTGTTGCCCTACTTGCGGAATGTGCTTTCATATTTGAAGAGTAAACGGACGTTCTCAGTGCGCATGCGAATATAAACGAGATGTGAAAAATTTACTGTTTGAGAAATAGCAACCGCGGAGATTTGATTACATAAGCCAGTGTTACCAGGAACGAAAATAATGTATAGAGGTGGTATAATAATAACAAGAATACGGTATGAGTTCTTTAAAGTTCAGTTCAATAAAGTGTGAATGTATCAATGAATATAATTTCAGACCAATTTTCTTAAGAAATCCGTTTAACAATTTCTGTCAGAATGTTCAATATTTTAATATTAAAAAAAAAAAACAGAAAAAATTCCTAGTAATACAGGCTTGTGACAAGTAAAGTTATAAAAGCGAATAAATATGTAATGTCATAACATCTCGATTGGCAAGCGCCGGAGGCCGCGAGCGCCATCTTTATGACGTCGATGGATATTATGTGCTAGATAATAAGAATTAAAGATATTTCGGTTAGGAATTCTAATAGCTTGACCGCCACACCACTCAATTACCAAGGAATATATTGTTAAAGTATTTCAAACGAAAACATGTTAAGATGTATAAAATTTCATTCAGAAATAAATTTCCTAACTAATTAGTTTTGAGTAATTAATATTACGATCATTAAATTGACTCTAACTTTATTAGTAATTATGCAATACAAATGATCAGAAACCTCGTTTTATAGACATTTCATTTTATGTTTTAATTAATCATAAAGCTTCCCAGACGACGTATTTTGCCGCCAGAAAAATTATACAATAGTTATAAAAGACCAGAATAATATACAGAGAAGTATTCGCATATCAATAAAACTATATCGAATCGATGCTTATATACGTTGAAACCAGATAGTGATGTTTACTCTATACAGTTACAGCCAGCTGTAAAAATACTCTTCATTTCAGATTGTAAAACCACGAATATTGGAACAAAGCACCTAATATACTCTGACGTCAATTCGCGCCGTCATAAACGTATATATACATATAAATGTTATATATAAACAGCGGTATTTTAAAATGTCTTTTAAACACCTCGACGTCACCGAGTGACACTCGTACGATGTCAGGTGTAGCTGTCAGCGCCCGCGCAGCGCGCACCAACATAAATAAATTCACATCCAATTACAAGTAATTCAATAAAAAACTAAAAAATATTTCATCTGTTACAAGAAGAAGTTTAGTAAACCGTAAAATCAAATTCAAAATAAACAATAACCAACTGCTTTTACATGTACGATGCAATAAATTACATATTGACGAGGTAGATAAGATATGGGTGAATCGACAGATTCTTAAAACAACTTTGCATACTCAAAACATTGGCATCTCAAACAGTTACAACCCATCAACACCAATCGCTGGCGGTTTAACAATGACAATTGGGTTTCTGTTATTTAAACATTTCTCTTCGTTTTTTGTAAGAATACGTCTTGCACGTTTGTGCTATTCGGAATCCATTTCAGTTTTCTTTAACAACCCAAATAAAACGCCAAATCGATGGACATTCATGCCAAACAGGGTCGAAATGAAGCCATCAATTGATTTCGCAATGACCTAGCCTTTGAGCTATTCGCCACGCACCTACGTCTATACATAGATGACAATCACAACAGAAGAACAATCGAGCAATTAATTCGGCACTTAAAACTCATCGCCAAAGAGTCCGAGGCCGGCCCGGCATTGTCTATAACGGGCCGTTTCCCCTTAACACGCGTTCGAACTTGATCCAAATCCCCGGTAGTCCGCCAAAAACCGCAAGTCGGTCCTGCCAAAGCAGACGATTACGACACTCCCCAGTACGATAATTCTATTTTGATTATTACCTTCGGCCGTTTATTTGTAGATGACGAATAGCCTTACGATATGCTCCCTCGGTACGCGAAGTATATTTGATATCACAATAATATATTTATGCGCATTCACGGCACTCGTTAAATTATCTAGGAATTTTAAAAGCTCGTTTCGCTGATCCACGTGCTGTTGAGTAAGTTCCTCTCGCTCGTTACGACTCGGATACGGTTTAAATTAACGATTAGGGCCCACTTAACGTCAATTATGAGTCAGAGTTCCGACCTGAATTAGATTGATGTTGTTTAACGTAATACGGTTACAAAAAACGAAACCCATTGTAGCGATTATCGAAAGCCGACTGCACAATTAGAACATAGACAGATCCGTGCCTGATCCCATGGAACAGCGATCTGTTAGACTTTTCCGGGAAACGTAATAAACTGAGAAAACAATTGGAAAGCTGCTGGTCTAATAAAATAACGAAAAAGGAAAATATGCTCAGTATCGTACTCGTTAAAATAATGAAACCTGGCAAGTTATTGTTGTAGGAAAAAAACCTTTCTCACGATTATATTGCCCTTTTTGACATTCTATTCTACCAATCAAATAATCGTCATTGTTGCCTCAGAGTTAAGGTGAAAATCAGAGTTAGCAGATGACTTGCTTGCAGAAAACTGCATCCTATTTATACCAAGTGCCAAAGTCAACAAAACCTACTTCTTCATTTAACATTGCAAGTCAACGATCCCGCATCGGAACTCAGAAAGTAGGTCGGATGTGTGTTCAGCAGGTATCTAACACAGGCATCGACCAAATGTACACTAACGTACACTCGAAATAGGACAATACAACGCAAATGTTAACAACAGCGACAGCAATTAAGCTAAAAAGTATTGATTAGACGCTAAAACTTTTAATTAAGACTCCTTTGAGTAAAAGGACATTAAGATTCCCAAAGCTATAATTATACACTAAGTTTGTTTAAGTACGTACAAGACTTAATGACACTAATTTAGTCTACTCCTTTTGATGAAAAGAGCTAGACCAAAGCGAAATTACTTACATGGACCATAAACATCTCATAAGTTACGCACAATAATTTTAAGTCAGTAATAAACGTTAATATTTGTCAGACATATCGTAAAACGAACAAAGATAAATAAATTATTTCATACGCGATGACAGGGAGATCTTAAAATATAAGACAACGTGGTATTAATTGATGGGCCATAAAATACTACGCTAGTCGAGCTAGAGTGATTTTTAATCGCTCGTTAAACTTGCACCGATCATTTATTGCCATCCGCTTGAAAACAAGTGTGCCCCATCCATTACTATCTATCAAAATTACGCGTGTTTTACGAATTTACGGAAAACTGTTGACACACAAATTAGACTCCGGTTAATTTTTAACAAAATAGTAATTTCTGTTTTCTTAAAGCATTACATTTTTTATCAATTAAACAAGTAATATTAAAGAAATGTCCACATTTTTACGCATTACAATTACAGACTCTATGTTGCGGAAAAATAGTAAGTCACTATGACACTACGAACTACTAATTAAAAAGACTTAATAAAAAGAAACCTAGAAATGAAATAAATAATACGAGAACAATAACAAGGAGTAAGTTCTCGGCTAAAACCCTTTGAGTTCCGATCCCAAAACTCAACAGAAACAAGTCTTTTAATATGATCAAAACCGACACATAAATTGCTATTAATTAATAGCTAAATATACCATTCATCATAATCTAAACATCACTAATTAAATGTTATATTCGTGTTAATTGTTCCATCCGTACTATGAATTCAAATTCTAATTGAAACATGATCGCGTCGAAACGACGTCTAGAGAATAATAATTATTTCAAGACTTTATTGACAAATTGTTATATGGCAACACAAAATACATTTCTACGCTATCGTTAACAAAATGGGCCTTTTGATGTACATTATTTATGAACTATAAAATCTTGTTTTTTACGAATTATGATCTGGCGCAATTTTAATAGTTATTCTGTGAATAATTCATGTATGATTGCTTGAATCCTAATCTATTTTCCCGTTATTTTAATCTTGTGGGCATTATTATTCAATCTGATAACGAAGTACCTACGAAGCAAGCTTATTAGGAATCAGTCCTGCAAAAGCCAATAAGGGTAAAAAGAAAATAAAAAAACAAAAGGCCTAAGTTGCCTAAGCATTATTATTTAGCGTTGAATAACCTAGGCAATACTGGAGTAACAGTTCAAATACCCGCCTTCCGCCCTCTGTTTTACTTCCCATTCCACTTCGAAATTTGAACTAATGACAGCAAGCAATAAAACTAGAATTCAATACATGATAGAGGGCTATTACGGATTCTATTTATGAAGCAAGTAGCAGAAAGTACCTAGATACTGGTAGATTTAATTTTTTATGTCATCTCGCTAAATTATGTTACATAAATGTAATTATCTTTATATCTTCGAGTGAAGGCCAGCTCAGTATTTAAAATGTTCATACAGTTTAATGTTCTAATCAGAATTTAATATTCTCTAAAACACTTTCATTTCTAGCCGCAAAAATAAACGTTAACATTGGCATTCAGCTGTTTCCCTGCGATTTTCTATTTTCACTCTCTAAATATATTTCAAGTACTTCAAACACAAGGTTGACATTTTTCCGTGGCTGCCGTGAAATCGATATCGTAAACTCGCTCTTTTAAACTCAAAGACATTGCACAGGTCTTGTGTTTCATTTCAAGCGCATAGTTACATGTGTCAACTACGAAAACGAATATTATTAACATTATAAGAGGGTAAAGAGCACGCGGTAAGTCCTATTTGTTCCGCTTAAATATGGTATCAGAAGTCAGGTTTATAATGTGCCTATTTGTCTATCTAGGGACTATCTTTATTATTGTGAAAATCCCTGTGTACATAACGTAACCATGATAGCGAGGGGCGTTCGTACGTAAATCAAAAACCGGTAATGCGACATGAAAACAGGTCAAATTAAAACGTTAATAATCTTGCAATCACATCCTGTGAACACTACAGATCTACTTGTAGCTGAAAGATAAATTGCTATGTTACGCCTACTTCCCATGATTATATTTATGAGTTCATCATTTTGATTATGACAGATCCCTCCAATCCGTTAGCAGAAGACTTGATGGAAAATATTCAGTACCATAGATCAGCGTCATCAGACAGTTAATCTTTGCCAACTGTTGGTACCTTAACACCAATGTCGACCTGTCGGCCACGATCCAATTGTAGAGCAATAATTATCCCCTCGATAATGAACACCCACTAATAATACTCTAATTTTGCTACCTTCAAATAGCTTTTCGTTTTCTCCGAAAAGAATTATTGCTAGCTAACCAAGCACAGCACGTATGGAAAACTTAATTTCACAATGATAACTGAAAACCACTTAATCAGCGATAAGCTAATGTTTGATCAATGTCGGCTTATCACGATAAAACACATCGTATGAGTTATTCGTTCTTTTATCCCCCGACACGGTCTATTGACTGTTACTGAAAGCTCTTCCTAATAGCTACTTCGGTAGAACCATCATAAACCACATGAATAACATTACCTACATCAAATAGAAAAGGAAAACCTTTTTAATAGTCGTAAACAGAAGTAACCATCACACAACAAGCTCCCGGTTCTCGAGCCGGGCAGCGACCGCTATAAAAAGATCATCATAGGACGGTCGGTGACGGCCGCCGTGCGACATGCAACCCTGGAAAGCGACTCGCCTGTGCCACCGAGTACTGTTGCCAAAATAATTAAAGAAATCTCCGACGGTGTCCCTCCACCGCGCCCGCGCCGCTCTAAAATCGTCGCTCTTCGCCCGGGAGTCGATACTCGGGGCGCGGCGGGAAAACATCTCCCGCGCCACTCTTATTTCTTCTTTCCTTCCCGACGCTGTCGAAAAAAAAAATATTTCAGTAAGTTTCATAATAGCACTATAAAACGAAACATTCGTGAGTGTAGTAACCCCAAGTGCGAATTAAGTGTCATGCAGTTCCAAAAGGAAGTTAGTGATTATAAATAAGTGATAAAAGTGTTACATAACGCGAAACAAATTTCAGAATTTTAAAAATACCGCATTTTGTAGGCGCCTTTGGCACAAAAATAGCATTGAGTCACGTGGTACAAATTCAACCTATAGCATGGCTCCACATTTATGTACGATCGTAAATTGTTTAAAACTGTCCTTTTAATGAAATGATACTAAATTGAGCTTTGGTAAGAACAATATTGATTCTAATAGGAAACTGATATTTATCAGTACCGTAATAAAATATTTTAATATAAAAGGAGTCTCATTTGATAAAAATAGTTCATAACTCACGCAAAAGGTGGCGCTGCCATCGACCCCTTCTTCTACGTCAGTTTCGTAAAAAATGACGGCTGGATTAGATACGTGTTCGTGTCGTTTATGATATTTACGAGAAAAAGTATTAGATTAGTACAAAATTTAGTAGTTACTATATAAAATAAGAGTTAAACGCTAAAAATAAGTGAAATACTAAAATAAGATAGACACTTCTCATGTTTAAAAAAACTTCTTGGTGAGTGGTGTAGTGGTCAAACGGTGCTTGCGATCTAGGAAATAACTCGTTAAATTTAATAACATTACTCGTCTTCTTTTTTTACCCATATTTGTGACATTAAAATATTAAATTCTACAACCAACCATTATTAATTATTCATAAAATTTACTATTTCTTTTTTATTTCTAAAAAGTATGTATTCGATGAAAAAAAATACTTATAATTTTTTCTAGAAAGTGTATGTGTAACTACTATGAGTTAAATAAATCTTGTTTTAGAAAAAAACTTAAAATATGTGCGACGCATTAGAAAATCTCATACTAAAGCAACATAACCTCAAAGCTTTGAAGTTGATAATGATGACTCGTCATTTCTAACCTATATTTTGTTCTTGTCTTTTAGAACTGACGGCAACGTAGTAATTCCACCATGGAGGACGCTCACTCGAAATCCGTGGATGAAGTCTTAGGGTACTTTGGTACAGACCCAGACAAAGGCCTTAGTCCAGACCAAGTTAAAAGGAACCAAGACAAATATGGGCCAAATGGTAAGTACACTGTTTACCTAAACATGTAAACAATTTCATGTAACCTTTTACAGTTGTATAAAAAATTGTGTGATAAACTAATCAGAACAGTTCAAGCCCTACTTTACAAAATGATTAAGTCATGACAAGGCAGATAAAAAAATAGTCATTAAAAAGTTTTATGTTGCTGGGCAATTGTTTCAGTCAAATGGCAATTTATTGTTTTTAGGTTTTAAAAATGTCCACCAAGTTATGAGGTACTTATCCATAAATAAAATTTAGTTACTATTAAGTATGGACGGAATAATGTGTACTACAGAATAAGTACTCCACAAATTAGAATTGTTTGGCGCATGTAAGCATTTTAATTAAACTACCTACCTACTTGTTAATGAATGTCAAACTACATTTCTTTTCTTTGATTCTAACTGTAAATGGTTTTTCACTATATTTAATGGTATGTGTTATTTTATAAGGCTTGACAACAGCCATGGAATCTCTTTTATGCAGTATCTAAATTTAATACCAACTCTTACACTGACAAGTATTATTACTATATCTCGCTAAGACAATTTATCTCCTTCATTAGTATTTGGGTTGGGTTTGGCAGTAATATTTAAATATATTTTTTTTATTAGTCAGGGTCATTTGAAATTCTGCCAGCTGCTTAGACTTGGCCATGAATCATTGTATTATGTTCCCTTGATGTAATTTCTTTCAGTTAAAATTGTAAGAATGATGAAGTAATATGAAGAGGTAATAAAATATAACAGCTTATACAATGGCTATAAAATTCTTACATAAATATGAGTATAATAAATTCATATACTAGACTGACAGTATTTTTATTGTGACTGATGAAGGACCAACAATAGAATACTAGAATAACTGGTTATGTATTGACTGGATAACAAATATATTTTAATAGGATATTAGAATGTCGGGCTATCAAGTATTACTAGAATTTTATGTGTTTATGAATCTTTCACTTGATTGCTGAATGGACATGAAATCTATTCAAACTACTGAAAGACCTCATGCCAAGAGCTAGGATTAGTCGTTAGTCTTTTGATTACCTAATCATTTTCGTCATTGTTATAGACAATAGATTAAACAAATCAGCCGTTCAGAAAATGAAGGCTATCCGACATATTAACCAATCTAATGAAAAGAATACCTTTTGTCTAAAGAAAATAATGTTGGTCTGAAAGATCAGCTTATCAATGAGGCTACAAGGTTAAGCAACCTAATACTATAATATGCATCTGCATATTTGTTATAAGAAGTATGTTTATGTAAACCATGTCTTTGACTCATCATTACTTAACTGGCACAAAACTTTGTCAGCACATGCAGATCCAAACAAATTGTTCTAGTATAGCAAGCTATTGTCTATTGATTGCCTAAGTATTTTAGAGATGCAACCATACTCTTTAGCAATCTTGACTTGTATTTTACATTATTTAAATAGAATTGCTTTGTTTCTGCTAACACTGATAGCCACTTTGTAATTAAGTCATCCAATGCTAATATGAGTGGTTTAAATAAAATAGATCGCAAAGTATGTTATCATATTATTACAAAATGCAGGTGTATGCAATGCTTATTATATCAGCAGTCGAGTGATTTAAAAGAAGTAAAAAGTATTAAGTTATTTTAAGAATGATGTAATAAATAGATACCTACCCATGTTAGCTAAAACCAGATAAATATTCGTGGAACAAGACAAGCTAAAAAATTGAGGCCGACTCACCACACGAGATAAAACGTTTTAACGAAAGCAATCCCAATAGATAGATATCACTTTATTGTGCTTATTATACAAATATCCGGGGCTGCGGCCGATGTGTGAACGTTTCCACCTGTAGTTGATTTTTCCATTTAATGCACCGGCCTAGTTGCGAAATAATACAAACGGATGTTATCATTTATGGCTCGTCTTTTGTTCTAAATTGCTTAGTGGGCACATATTACAGCTACTGCTAACAATCATTATACTCATATTACATGAAATATAAAGATACTAAAATCGCTAATTAGCCTGGTAGCATTATTTCTAATTTTAAATCGATTTGAGATAGTCCAAAATCATGCCACTATATCGAACGATAAAGTTGCACGATATAATTTATTGATTAACAAAGAAACGAGTTTTAATTACGTCATGAGACTCGCGCGTAATTGTAAGCCCTACACGTAGTAATAGTAATAAACCGGTGTATGACGCGCATCGAGATCCTATATGAACATTGAACGTACGAAAACCTTAGCGACAATTGTTAACGAATACAACGGAAACCGCACGGCAAACTTTATAAAGTAAACTTGAGAATTTTGTATTCAATCTATCAATCGGTGTTAACTGTAAATGTTAATCATCATTTTATTGACCTTTAGCATACCGGTCTGTTTTATTATACTATTGACTTTTAGTCGTTTTTCTAGTATATTCTAGTCAAACTACTGAAGCAGCTTAGTTTTTTCGAAGCTGTTGTTTCTTTATTTTTGTTAACAACTGGAATTGCTAATTAATTACAAGATAATATTGGTGCTTCGTTTTCCGTCTTATTCTTAAAACAATTATCACGAGTACAATTTTTCATAATTAAGGACAAGGCCGCAGGAACTGCTTTGCTTGAACCAATTTAAAACAGTATTTATAATTGCCTAATTTAAATTCATAAGTAACTCAATAAAGTATTACTTCCACCACTAATTATTTTTGTTGAGGTAGGTTTTTAAGCATTGGGTTTTACTATAAAAACGTTTATTTCTTTCAGCAGCATAGATCTGTTCTTTTTATTGTAATGTTTGTCTCATACCTAGTTGTGCTAATTCCTAAACTAAGTAGCCATTATTCCTATCAGTAATCAAATACTAGGTACGTGACAGGGAAACCAGAGCAGGTCGTCACTATTGACGTAATATTAATGACATTTTATCTCTATAAGAACAAAAAAGCTGGAGAGATAACATATTAATAAGATGTCACAGTTATAAATATATACGAGGTAGAAGTGACATTTGTATAATCTGTCAATTAAAATAATGTGGGTAGATGTCAACATTAAAAATACTTACCATACATACATTATTTCTTTATTTACTGTTTCCTGTTACATTTATTAGCATTGTCTCACTAGTGTATATACTTACTAATTAATTTTAATCCTTTCACTGATAAGCTATTTTTGATAAAGATAGTTATTTGGAACAAACTTTCATCTGACATAGATTCTTACAATGAGTAAGTTGTGTCAATGTGCAAATGTAGGTAGTACAGGTTATCGTTAATTAAAAATATAATAAAGAGGTCGAATAAATAGAGGTGACACGGCGTAGACAGGGGTGTTAACACCGCTGTTATTTATAGTGAGAGGTTGTCGATCACCGCTGAGGCGGCGGAGGCTGTCAGCGGTGCGTGTGCACAGCAGGCCGCGAGGGACGCGCCCTCACGCGTGACAACACACATGATACCTACCCGCGTATTCTTGCTCAAACATACACCTCACAGATAATAAGCAGTTAGCCATGAAACCAGCCTGTTATCGACCCGGACGCGAATACTAATACGCACTAAAAAACAAAGGACAATATAACAAGACTTTTGACGCTGTCATAGCCTAGTGGTAAATTCGCAGGACTGCCCAGTCAAAGGTCTCGAGTTCGATCCTCACGGCGGTTGCCGACTTTTCGAGTGTTGTGTGCGTTTTAGAAATAAACGTCACAGCTTCAGTGTTCTGAAGGCACGTAAAAATGTGGGTCCTGCGCCTGATTATTTTTATCCTAACAAATTCAATTGCAAAACAAAAAGACTCCGTAGATAATCACTGCTTGTCTTATTTAATCTCTTCCGATTTTTATCGCAATTTAAATATTAAATACTCAGTCGTAAACGAAAGTTATCGTTGTCAGAATGTCATTCACCTGTATTTTACAATGAGTATGAATGTAGATGATGATAACGTTTGAAAAATACTCGGCTAACTCGAGATCCCGCGAGACTTGTTTATTTTCTTGGCTTCGTAAGTTCGTACAACTGAAGATTATTTTGCTACGGAAAACATAAACTACACGTCACTTTACTCGCTGAAGCGCGGTCACAATACGGAATACTTCACGCGAGA
This sequence comes from Chrysodeixis includens, assembly GCA_941860345.1. Classification (NCBI taxonomy): domain Eukaryota; kingdom Metazoa; phylum Arthropoda; class Insecta; order Lepidoptera; family Noctuidae; genus Chrysodeixis; species Chrysodeixis includens. Next base: position 3,359,971 of record OW796095.1, on the reverse strand, counting down.
ATAGATTTTAACAGCGATGAGTATCTTCTGTAAATATAAACCAGGCGTTTTTGGAACGCTTACGAAAACGCACGTAGTTTGTCAACTTAGTTGCGAATTATGTCACGACATTGAGACCCGTGATGTTTCGTTATTTCTATATAATTTCTTGTTAGAGAAAAACTCAATTATTTGTTTTGACGTTTAATTAAATTGCTAATATTTAGTGCACCTGAATATAAGTAAGGTCAAAACGCAACTGGACGTAAATTCTCTCTATTTGATTTATTTTCTAATACTTTACCACTGAAACTCTACTTCTTTGGCCTAGTAACTGTTTTACGAGTATACATATATATTAATTGCGACTTAAAATTATGTTCCACTTAAGGCGTTTCTAATCAACTGTAAAAAAAGGACATTCTAAATAGAACGTGGAAAATACGATCAAATATTTGTGATTTTATAACCTCAATATGTACGTTCTACAAACTCCGACACTACAGATGCAGAAAGCTTCTAGAACCAAGAGAAAAGAACAAACACGCTACGCTTATAATTATGTAGTTAAAATGTTATCAGAACTGAACTAAGACTGATCGATTGTTTCTAATAAAACTCGATGGTTATCCGATACTCGTTCAATAATCATTCGTCCTTGTAACATAAAAACTAGCATTACATACGTAATAACTGCATGTAGTAGCTTCCGATAAACCGACACCGATAAACTGTAGTGTCGTTAATGCGCTATGGACATTTGTGTATTCTGTACTTACATAATTACATTATGAAACAGAATCTTAGATCTACAGGAAATGTCTATTTACTGGTGGAATGTTTAAGTGGTGCACTGGTTTAACTGAGATTATAAGTGTTTGAGTGCATTGAGAAGTCAATAGTGCGGCAAGTCGGGCCCGGGAATGCTGGGAACAGCTCCGCCGAGATTCGAGTGCCTAGCGGCTGAAATATTATATAGGTACCAGGTTTATTTTCGACGATCTACGTTGGCGGGTTGCGTCTACGAACGCCACTGACGCGCTATCCACACACGACCATTGCACGTTCCAATATTTTATCTCTTACATTTTTGTATTTTCTCCACTTACGAATAGAACATGCCGTGGATGCATGTTTTGTTACATTAATCTACATTTAGTTACGTTAAAATATTCTTTATTGGATGAGGTTCAGTCTTCGAAATAAATTCCAGATACTAAAGTTTTCCACCAATTTTTTACTTTGTAGTTCATCAGAATGTTATACATTTAGGAGATACCGTTTACCTTATATTCGTGATGGATTTCTCTTGCCTTTCTCTCGACATCGCCAAAAAGATTTCAATACAAAAAACAACCGCGATGCCATTCTTTATCGTACTTTCACCTTTATTTCGATGTCACATAAAAAGTATTTTTCGTTACAACTCTACACAACGTTATTTAATAATACGCTGCATATTACATCAGTTATAATACCGTTGTTTTTAGCGATTCAAAGTCAAGGTATCACTTGTCTGCCATCTGTATCATAATGTTAAGGTCATCGATTTGTTAATATTCTAAGTTATAATATTTAGTTCTATATTAAACACACTAGCTATTTTCCTTGTCTATTGTTTCCGTAAAATGTTAGTTTGTCTGATTACAACTAGTGACCGATACGTGGACTCAGTAGATGTAGCGTGACGAAATATTATGTATTGTTATAATATTGACAGTCTTGGCACGTATGCAATATACCTGCGCTATTTTGACGTTCGTTCGTCCAGGACGTGACACTCAAGTATATGGCCGTCCCCGCGGTTTTATGTGCCGTTGTTAGTTTTATTGATGATCGCCAGTGAGCACTGAGCACAGATGCTGACACGGTGATATCGATGCGTTGACTAATTGCTTACATTAGTCACGGCGTGGCTGGCAGCCGGACTGCGTACGCAAATAGAGCCGATACAACGATTGACTTAGCGCACGTTGCCCGATTACACTACACGATTAAGACACTGAGAACATGAAATTCTGCGTACATACAAGACTGTAGGAATTGTTTCTGCGGCTAGAATATGAATGTAAAACAGGATTCACTCATCGACATCACTCCTATGTAAACTCAATTATCCCGGAAGTTACTTGATGGGAGGATATTCTAACGGCATTTCATCATCGTTTAATAGTTTGACAATGGTTAACAGTTAAGATGAAGCAGATGGATAGTAATGTGAACATAGCAACGTGGTGGTTACGTAGAAACTAAGTGCGCGATTTGAGGTCACCGTGCAGGTCGCGCACGGCCCGGAGACGTGGCCCGCCGCACCGACTACTTAATCGTAACAAATAACTAAGCTATTGTTTTATCGCAGATTTAAATGATCAACATGATAAAAATGTCTGGATGTCGCACATAAGTAAAGTGATAACAAAGTTCCGCGACCTTTGCTAAATAAACAAACAAACACATCCTCAAATAGCCGTCGTAACAAAGGTATTTTGTAGGACAGAGTAACAATAATTATATTGACGCACGACGCATGTTGTTCAAGGAGAAAACCTGGCAATATCATGCAAACGGATTTAAGAATGCTATACATTATTTTACTTAAATAAAAAATCAATGTCCTCTTGGTTTTATCTATTAGATTATTGAACTGCGAAATCTTGTAACCAGTTCTCACAGTTAGTTAAAAACCAGTAACCACAACAACAGGCATATCAATTATACCGGTTTTTAATATACTTCCAAATTCAATAAAAATCTAAAGACGTTTCTTGTTTATAAGCACATCATTAGCTAGTTTGTATGTAACAAAGGAATACGATAATTCTGTATCGCAAAAACTGTGTACCTTGATTAGCTAGCGGGCTGGTAAATATTATCACACGTGGTTTACTTTGTTTGGAAATTGTTGATTTTTGCGCAGTATCTGAATGGAAGCCAGTTTAAAAGCGTACTGATAACGTTGTAATCAAAATAAGTTACGTGGACGAACTAGACAAACGGTGAGCGAAGCACTCTGAAATGCCTGCGGCCGAGATTGGCAGATGACGTCACTAATATTGGCCGAAATGCTGATCGAGAATCGGTATCGGAGCCAGTGCGGGCGCTGCCGCACACTCCGACCGATGTAGTGTATTTATGTACGATCGTAACTGCCGACATAGATCGCATGCCTGTTCTGACTAGTTTATCGCCTGTTACATTAACTCCTTTGATCTTTTATTCAAAACTCTAATTATGGTTCTTTTCTCTTTTCAGAACTGCCAGCGGAGGAGGGTAAGCGCATCGATTTGATAAATAATTCAAAGCTAAATGCTGACCTAAATTAACATTCTCATTCCTAATTCGTATTACTTAGGTGTGCGTGCCAAAACAACACATCCCCCCTTATTCTAGAAGAAGATATAACGAAACGATAAGAGCACGCTGTTGTTCGCTTATATTGTTTATTTAGGATTCATGGCAAGCCGCAAGACATAACAAAACCTTGTAACGGTTAACCTATTTACTATGTCTTATTAGGAAACTATAGATACTATACTTCCTAAATGGCGTTTACTCGCTAATCGTCATGTCATGTATTCTGCTGTCATTTTCGCGAAATTGCAACCTACAATATGAAATAATCTCCACCGCCGTCAAACGCTTCAATAATGTATAGATATTGTTTAGACGGGATAATTAAGTAGCAGGTTTTCAATGCCACGGTTTTCCGATATCTAGAATAAATAACGAAACAGTTGTGGCTTCATAAACGCTGTAAGCAACTATATTCATGCTAACTTCACTACGACTCAAATAAAACCGTGTCAAGGCCCTAAGAGACACTTTTTGTTTACCTCAAAGTCAAACGCATGATTTAAATTTTGACGTCAAGAATCAAATACTACTAAGATATTGTTTAAATAAACGATCTTAAATGGTATTAAGCAAGTTATATTTTTAATACATGACATGATTGAAAATGAGAGAATATGTTCTCATATTTAATTCCTCGTAACTGACCTTAAAATGTTTAGTAACCCATACCTTATTGAGAATACCTCCTCATTGACGTAATGCAATCAAACTCATAAAGATATTGTTTTCTTATAGGCAAAAGTATATGGCAGTTAGTCCTGGAACAATTCGATGACCTCTTAGTCAAGATTTTGCTGTTAGCCGCTATTATTTCGTTCGTAAGTATCTAGATTACTTCAAAAATAGCGTACTGTTTAATTGTGATGTAAAAAGTACTTACCAGTCATATTCTCGTGTTCCAGGTTTTAGCTTTATTTGAAGAACACGAAGACGCTTTCTCCGCCTTCGTCGAGCCTTTCGTTATTTTACTTATTCTTATCGCTAACGCTGTAGTAGGAGTATGGCAAGAAAGAAATGCCGAATCCGCCATCGAAGCTTTAAAAGAATACGAACCCGAAATGGGTAAAGTAATCAGAGGCGACAAATCCGGTGTACAGAAAATTCGTGCTAAGGAAATCGTACCCGGTGATGTCGTTGAGGTGTCAGTCGGTGACAAAATCCCCGCTGACATCCGTCTTATTAGGATATACTCGACCACCATTCGTATTGATCAGTCCATCTTGACTGGAGAGTCCGTCTCCGTTATCAAACACACCGATGCCATTCCCGACCCCCGCGCCGTCAACCAGGACAAAAAGAACATCCTTTTCTCCGGTACCAACGTCGCCGCCGGCAAGGCCCGCGGTATTGTCATCGGAACTGGTCTCAACACTGCCATTGGTAAAATCCGTACTGAAATGTCCGAAACTGAAGAGATCAAGACACCTCTGCAGCAAAAACTGGACGAATTCGGTGAGCAGCTGTCTAAGGTCATCTCAGTTATCTGTGTTGCCGTATGGGCCATCAACATCGGACACTTCAACGACCCCGCCCACGGTGGAAGCTGGATCAAGGGTGCCGTATACTACTTCAAAATCGCCGTCGCTCTGGCTGTCGCCGCTATCCCTGAAGGTCTGCCCGCTGTCATCACCACTTGTCTCGCTCTCGGAACCAGGCGTATGGCTAAGAAGAACGCTATCGTGAGGTCCCTGCCCTCTGTGGAGACCCTCGGTTGCACATCTGTCATCTGCTCAGACAAGACCGGAACTCTCACCACCAACCAGATGTCTGTTTCCCGTATGTTCATCTTTGAGAAGATCGAGGGTGGCGACAGCAGCTTCCTTGAATTCGAAATTACTGGATCCACCTACGAGCCTATTGGTGACGTTTACCTGAAGGGCCAGAAAATTAAGGCTGCTGAATTCGACACTCTTCACGAACTTGGTACCATTTGCGTTATGTGCAATGACTCCGCTATTGACTTCAACGAATTCAAACAGGCTTTCGAAAAGGTCGGTGAAGCCACTGAAACCGCTCTTATTGTACTCGCTGAGAAAATGAACCCCTTCAACGTTCCCAAAACTGGACTTGACCGCCGCTCCTGTGCTATTGTTGTCCGCCAAGAGATTGAGACCAAATGGAAGAAAGAGTTCACTCTTGAGTTCTCTCGTGACAGGAAATCCATGTCCACCTACTGCACACCCCTCAAGCCTTCCCGCCTTGGAAACGGTCCCAAGCTCTTCGTCAAGGGTGCGCCCGAAGGTGTGCTTGAGCGTTGTACCCACGCCCGTGTCGGCACTAGCAAGGTTCCTCTGAACTCCACCCTCAAGAACCGCATCCTGGATCTCACTCGCCAGTACGGTACCGGTCGCGACACCCTCCGTTGCTTGGCTCTGGCTACCGCTGACTCTCCTCTGAAACCTGAAGAAATGGACCTTGGTGACTCCACCAAATTCTACACCTATGAGGTCAACCTTACATTCGTTGGTGTCGTGGGAATGTTGGACCCTCCCCGTAAGGAAGTATTCGACTCCATCGTCCGTTGCCGCGCTGCTGGTATCCGTGTAATTGTCATCACTGGTGACAACAAGGCCACCGCAGAGGCTATCTGCAGGTAAATTTCAAGATATTATACATATGAATCTACTTTATTGCAACTTGTGTTATTAGAAAATTTAAATTAAAGAATTATTCGACTAATCGACCTTGCGCCACTAGACAAACACTTCTATTAACTTCGAAAAATACTATTCGAAAAAATTCTAGTTACTGATGGCTGAGATTTAAAAAATCACTTATTTCAGACGTATTGGCGTGTTCACTGAGGATGAGGACACCACCGGCAAGTCTTACTCTGGTCGCGAGTTCGACGACCTCCCCGTGTCTGAGCAGCGCGCCGCCTGTGCCAAAGCCCGCCTGTTCTCCCGTGTAGAGCCCGCCCACAAGTCCAAGATCGTTGAATTCCTGCAGAGCATGAACGAAATCTCCGCTATGGTATAGTCCACTTTTTAAACATTCAAGTTCAATTGATATCTAATAATAATGTACAATATTTTTGGAGTCAAGTTAGCGTTCGTAACGAAAATAATTCGCATCCAATATTGTACTTAGAAATCCCGGGTCTGCTAGTGAATGAACACAACGCGAACGATATAACCATTACACTGTAAACGATATCTTCATAATTTACTGGAACACCATTTGCCAATATTATTGAATGTTTACACTTCGTAATACATTTAGAAGTGTTCTTTGTTTACGTTAAGGCAGCAGTGTTTATAAACTGCTACATTCAAAACTTATTATGCGAGAATCCGTAGAAGTTAGGAATACAAGGAGAGCGATGACATGTGGAATGCGTATTTCCAGACTGGTGACGGTGTGAATGACGCCCCCGCTCTGAAGAAGGCCGAAATCGGTATTGCTATGGGATCTGGTACCGCCGTCGCTAAGTCTGCCGCCGAGATGGTGTTGGCTGACGACAACTTCTCATCCATCGTCGCCGCCGTTGAGGAAGGCGAGTATCAAATACACAAACAAAAAAAAATATCAAACGATTGAATAACAAATTTTGTGTATGTTTCACAAATTACTATTGGATGTTTCGAATAATGATCATTCAACTATACTTCAGGTCGTGCCATCTACAACAACATGAAGCAGTTCATCCGTTACCTTATCTCTTCCAACATTGGTGAGGTCGTATCCATCTTCTTGACCGCCGCTCTGGGTCTTCCCGAAGCTCTGATCCCCGTCCAGCTGTTGTGGGTCAACCTGGTCACTGACGGTCTGCCCGCTACCGCCCTTGGTTTCAACCCGCCCGATCTTGACATCATGGACAAGCCTCCCCGTAAGGCTGATGAGGGTCTCATCTCTGGATGGCTGTTCTTCAGGTAAACAAATCAGACACTTTTGACAATTGAGACGTCCATATCAAACAAAAATTGTCTTGAGTTAAGTTCAGTTTGTAACAGTTTAAATCTTCCTTAGGTACATGGCTATCGGTGGATACGTCGGTGCCGCCACCGTAGGAGCTGCTTCCTGGTGGTTCATGTACTCGCCTTACGGACCTCAGATGACTTACTGGCAGCTTACCCACCACTTGCAGTGCCTCAGCGGAGGTGATGAGTTCAAGGTACGACTTTCAATGATTTAATCATATGAACAGTTCATTTATATTGTGTAAAAAAAAATAATTATTGACCCTTTTCTATGATTTTAGGGCATTGACTGCAAGATCTTCACTGACCCTCACCCTATGACCATGGCTCTGTCTGTATTAGTAACAATTGAAATGTTGAACGCCATGAACAGTTTGTCTGAGAACCAGTCGCTTATCACCATGCCACCGTGGTCCAACATGTGGCTCGTCGGCTCCATGGCCCTCTCCTTCACCCTCCACTTCGTCATCCTGTACGTCGAGGTCCTGTCTGTAAGTATCGCTCGGAGTTGAAGGCCGGTTGAAGTGTGATAATGTATAACATTAACCCGTGTCCCGTTCCGCGATGTCCGCAGGCCGTGTTCCAAGTGACCCCGCTGTCGGTGGACGAATGGATCACGGTGATGAAGTTCTCGGTGCCCGTCGTGCTCCTCGATGAGGTGCTGAAGTTCGTCGCGCGCAAGATCTCCGACGGTGAGAAGCGTTCGCAGCTGATACACTGGCTCGACGGCATGCAATGGATTGTGCTCATGTGGGCCGTGTTCTTTGGCATCATCATCTACGGCCCCCTATAAGCCGCCGTGTGCCGTGCCACCACCCCGTTTGATTCACATCTAATACCCTCCTATAGATTTCTGCGCCACCCACCTATTCTATTCATGTTGCAGTTTAAATTTTCTACTCTTGTGTGTGAATCGTTTAGTTATTTCAAGTGTGGGTAGCGCACGGAATTTGACTGTGGAAACCGATAGACTATGAGCTGCGCTCACCACAGTATCAGTCATCTAACAGTTTGGAATGCTAATTCTGGCGCACCTGGTGTGTGAAGTGATGCCCCTAGTGCACGTGCCCCGCGCTGCGGTGATGGACGGGCGAGGACTGCGGGTAGTGACTCTGACGAACGAACAAGTGAACTTTGTACCGGATGCTCACTGACTGCTGCGGTGCTATCGGCTCAAGCGTGCCGGACTTGTACCGGGACCTAGCTACCAATAAGTGTTGTAGTTGTCTGTACTGCTTAGGAGTAGATCTATCAGAGCCCAGGCGGCGCTATGCCCCTCGCTCTTGTGATTATGCATTTTATATGTGCGAGACAATAAATTATTTGGAGCTCATTTTTTTACAAATTCGTGAGTTCAACTAATATTTTTCTTCTTTTTACTGAGTACATATACATAATATTATACACCTATTTGATGAGAAGTGGCTGTGAAGACCTTCATTATGAATGCTAACTAATGAGACACCAAAAATTGGTTTTATTGAGAAGTATTTATAAGTTAGATTAATTGCATTTGATACTTTTTGTATACAGTAGCATCGGAAGCTCCGCATTCAAATATTAATAGTGAACTCGCACATAGCTCAGTACCTTGTCCTTATGGACTGCAGACATGTTATAAAGCATACTATAAATTAATAGTAATGTGCATTGTTAGCTTAGTGTAATTTATCGTAAGTGTATTATTAGGGACGTGGTTACAATTCTCTCAGCATAGGTAGTACTATTATCAAAAGAATGTCTTTCTCTGTCCTTTCACTGTGGTCGCTTCTTAACATTCCTTTTTTGCATTTCTTTTTCTTTTATCAAACCCTGTTTGGTATGAGGAAGCGCTCTTATTAATCTAAGCTAATATTAACAAGTGAATGTGTCCTTAGGCTGAACTAACCTCATGCCTTAGAGTGCACTCCGACGTAATACATCGGACTGCAGGCTCGCTGCATAACTCTGCTATATAACAACTTGGCGTCTGACCGCACCGATATGAGGTGCGACTATGCTGCTAGCTTGCAGTCTCGGTGCATTCCGTTTTCACTCTTATAGCACCAGTAATCATTAAGAACAGTTATTACTGGTGCTAGAAGAAACCTCCATACTACATCGAAAAATATCATGTCAAGCCTTGTTTCAATATAATTATTGTAATTAACAATTTTGTGTACTGTGTAAAATGTCTATTTATTACGTTGTTTAATACAAAATAATTTATTGAAATAAAGCAATATAGTCTATGTATGTACGAACTTAATTCTGTTATAGATCCATGTACGGTTATGGTACATTCATTTATCTATACTTACTAATTGATGTAATTTTAGTTTATCTATCAAATGTTTGACCATCGCGACATAATATTACTTGTAAGTTTATTAAACCAGATTCAAAATTTGTTCAGTTACTTAGCGTGGTACAAGGTTAGTACGTACATAATGTTTTTTTTTTATATATATTAAAATAAAGAATATGCATGTCAACATTGCATGGTTTATGAATTTTTGAAAGAGTGCAGTTTTTTATAAGATGCATTAACAAATATTATTGTATTATAAATTATTTATGTGTATTCCCATTTACAAACAAGACTCGATTGAAAGGACTACAACCGTTAGAAGTATGTATTTATTTTATGTGTTTTTTCTACATGCTACACCCATACTTCCAATAATTAAAAAAAAAAACCTTATTTATTTTTGAAACTCCAATCCAAATAATATTTTGAAACTACCTATTGCCTTTAATATGTTACAGACAAGTTTATTACCCAGTCTGTATTTGAGTTAAATATCCCACATTTGCACCTACTGCACAATTAAAGGCATGCTCAAAAACCTTTGTTGTGAATGTCCCTCAACCTCCTGGAACTTTTGCGTTTATCAGAATAACTTATTGAAATGTACAGTCGTTTATACATTTTACATATTAAAATAGTCAACAATATTAATGTTTGAATTATTTCCCTTCACCAGTATATCCAGTAGCAACACAAAATGGCACCCCTTATGGATTTATTTATCATACGAAACCCTCTTATGTATGGATGTCCATGTCCTTAGCATACAAATAATTGTTATTTACATTATGATCCTCGCTAACATGTTTTGATATAACACAAGTTTTGCAACCTTTCAAATTATTATCATCTGTTCAGCCTGTAACATAAAAGTTACGAATTGAACATAATTGGCAACATTTTGAAACATCAAAAATAATGTTGCAATATTAACAAGCAATAAAAACAACAAAAATTGTTAATTAATTGCAAAACTTTAGTATCCCCGGGCGCGCCACTGCAGACTTGTGGCCCGCACGCGCACGCTCCCCGCATGCACTAACGTTGTGTTGTCCTTGTGTCCCCAGCCCAGCCGGATTGGAAGCTGTAAGCGCCGGAACGCCGTCGCAGCGCCACTGCACGCACATATTCCATGAACACTCATTGTTTGTTGTGATCCCGCAGTGAAACTACACATTTAATGTAACTACGACACGGTTGTGATATCTTCATAAAATCTTAGTAAGTTCGGACGGCAGCCCCCGCTCGAGCGCACACAACACTAACACTCTCGTTATTTTGCAGCGAACGAGGTGGTCATTGACAAGTGGTAAACGCCACCGATACATAGTTCCTCACCCGCTTCTCTCTGCTACTTCTACCGCTCTCGTCTCCAGGTGTAATATTAATTGGCTTTTAGATGTGTACGATATAAAAAAGACGCGTCATGTAAGACTACGATTAGGCTAGGCTAGATAGGCCAGGGCCGGCGGTGGAGGAGAGGCGCGAGTGGTCGATGCGGCGACGAGGCGGGCCGGGGCGCCGCCCCCGTCCACCTGCTCACCTGCGCTAGTTCACCAGAGGGGACATAATGTTGTTCATAATGTGTATATACTTCAGTATGCTTAGGAGGTTTAATCAATTTGTTATATTACGTTGTTCTAATTAAAGACTACATGGTGCCCGTCGACAGGAGCAGTGCGATAGACGATGTGTACTTAAGTTGAGAGCACTCATTAATTTATTGTTATATTTTTATTATCTTATAATCTAGTTTGCTTATCTAGAGTCGAGTCATTTCTATTAGTGCTGACGCCTCGACGAGCAATATGGTGTCTGTAAGGGAAGGATAATTACATGATTGTCCAGTGTTTGGGACCTGAGTCCAAAAGTTTAAACATACCTGTACATTTTAATGTATTATTGTTTTGTACAATAAATCGTTATAAACGACAAGTGTTTCATTTTAAATTATACACATTTAATTTAGATTTTATCCGTACCACTTCTATTCTGTAAATGTGTAATATTATTCCGTTACTAAATTAGTGATTTAAGTGATTACAGATTAAACATTCGGACTACACCAGATAACTATGTGTGTAATAGTCCAAAACGATTGAAGTCTCACTCGCTCTTTTTCTCTAATCGGTAGTACCTACCGGCAATTTTATAATATTCGCTACTTGTCCCGTAATTCCCTGAAACTTGGCTTAAATAAATAGATTTATGATCAATAAAATGTGATAGAAAACAAAGAAAATCTCTCTTTGATTTCAGTAAAAATAGGAATTTTATTACAACTGAATTCGACACTCGTTTTTACTCTTCTCGTCACATGTTAACACAATCTTAATTCTTTCTACCCTCTATTTTTTTAGAAAACATTGTGGTCGAGAAATGCTGTAATAAAATACAGAATGTAAAAATATTAATTTCGATATATTCCTTACTTGATATGACTGAAGGTCCGTTAAAGCAAAGAATTAATAAATAGACCTCAAAACGGAGGATGTGATGGTTCCCGTTAGTATTTTATAAAATAATTTAATGACTACAGCTAGGAAAGTAGATTCTAAATGAAGAGCGTATGATGGCGCATAGATACTGTCTTGTACAGTATTCCTTTTATTGCACTATGTACCTAATTTAAATACTACCTAAGAGGTTAAGATTTATTTCATGTAATATTTGAAGAGGTAATTAAAATTAGGGTAGGGTATAATATTATTTTGCTGTACGAAAGTATTTAAGGTTGTATTTTAATTGGCAACATTATTACTTGTTTCAAATCCATCAATACCGAAAACTATCTATGTGCCACATTTATTTCGTGGCGCGCTTCGTTCTGTTTATATTCTATCCCTAAAAGTATTATAATAACGGTTTTTATTAACTTAAGTGTTTGTTTTTAGAAACGCGGATGTCGTGTAAAAATAATTATTCTTAAGATATGAATACATAGTAGTGTGAATATGGAGTCGTTTAAGTAAGCTTTTTACTTTTCTTTATAAAGTTCTTCAGTCACCGTGTTGTTTTCTTAATTCTGGGATATTACAATTTACAGAGTGGATACTGAGCTACCCAATAGGATGGCCCATTTAGATATAATGGAAATCGATGACCCCAATATAGAAGGTATAGAAGATAAATCTCATGTGCCAGAATTACAATCACGAGTGCTACGAAAAAGAAAATCTATAATGCCAGAAACAAGCAAATCTTCCAATCGTAGAGTTAGTATGAAGCCCAGTAAACGTATTATGACAGAAAATGCAAATCCTAAACAAATAGAAGCATTGTATCTTAACAAAAAGGTGAAGTCTCTATCACAAACTTTAGAAACCATATATGAGGAGCCTAAAGCACAAAATAGTGAGACTGAAGTACTTATAGGCGGGAGAAAAATAAAAAGACTGCTAACATTCCAACTAGGTAACCAGTACACAAAAGAGAAGATAAAGAGGCGTAGAGCTAAAATAAAGAAATTGCTTGGTAACAAATCATTCTTAAATAGAAAGAAAATTCCAATGCAAGTGTTCCTCAAGAACATAGAATGCTTGGAATTGGATGAGACGGTACAAACAGAAGCTTGTTCATCAATTAAGGATAAGGTTAAATAATGAATTTTGTAAGACTTATTACCTATGGTATTATTTCCTGTGTATCAATAATACAAAATAAATTTCACAATAAATCAATATATTTGCATTTATTACATTTATCACAATAGTAGCATCTTATTTGTTATTTTGTACTAAATAGTAGAAAAGTATCTTGTATTGGTAAGTATAATTTGTATAATATATTAGTCTCTATATATTTATTTGATCTCATGCCTTGTAGTCATGAACATCAAAGTATCTGGTAATGTGGTAACAAGTGAAATATAGGAATGTAGTTCAGGTACAAAATTATCTGAATTGGTGTTTAATTATTAACTATACACTCTGTTGCCGATTTGGGGCAATTAGCATACTCCTTGAAGAGGCCCTGAGCATCTTGTTCTTGAACATTGATGCATGCACAGCGGGGATTCTCCACTCCAGGGGTGTAGAGCAGCCTGGGAACTCCTGCCCAACTCCTTTTCACTCCACCACTTTAAATATTTAATATAATTACTTACAGCAATTAAACAGTCATGTTGTTTCAAACAACTTCAAGTATCAGATGATTCTATAGTTATTAGATCACAGTTTATGAGTGGTTTTGATAAATTGTTAATATAGTGGGTCTTGACTTGTTATTGCAATTCCTACACTATTTTTTGGATAACAATAATATCTTCAAACCACTTCAAAGATTCTAACAGACATATTTTACATTCGAATAATTAAAACACAGAAATTGTATTTTAAAGGTTCTACCAAACAATATCATTTGGAAATTATCAATCATCATTATATCAGAATGAAATATCCCACAGCCGTGTATTGGCCTCCAGTATTCCTGCCACTGTTTCTGTGTAGTGTGTGCATAAAATAAAAAATGTGCAGAAGTTTTGGAAGACCTTTGCTCCACAAAAAGAACCCATATCAAAAGATTAAATAAACAAATATAATGTGTTTTCTGTACAAGCCGAGTTTACCTTGTAGTGGTGCACCACACCCTAGTCCCTTCATCCGCACTCCAAGATATATTGCATGGCGGATACTTCTCTTTCTCTTTTCTTGAGCTTTCCTTCTCCTGTTCACATTGTTTTAACTTATTGTTAAACTCTTTTGCATAAGCTGTCTCATGACCATTGTAGTCATAAAATCTCCCTATGAGGATACCTAAAAATATAATAGAATAATAACTTGGGTTGGAGGTGGATTCAAAATTATTTGATATTGGCTTATGACATAGGCTATCCCAATAAAAATGCGTGAGTTAACATGTTTTTTCTTAAATGTGTAAGGTTAAACAAGTCCATGTAAATATGGTATTCAGTTCTTAAAATGGAATTGCCAAGAAAAAAAAGCTTGGAAAAAGCAATACTTTTTAGTGCAAGCTAGTATATTAAAAAAACCGGCCATGTGCGAGTCGGACTCGCGCACGAAGGGTTTCGTACGATCATCTATAATAGAAAATCACGTTTGTTGTAGGTATACTAATTTATAGCCTGTTTATTGAGGTCGAGTAAAAATTGCTCAAAAATTACGTTTGTTTTATGGGGATCCCTGTAATATTATTTTTCAATTTTTTCGAATTTGTTGTTATAGCGGCAAGTTGCCGCTATACAACATAAATACATCATTTGCGAAAATTTTAGCTTTCTAGCTATTAGTAGCTATCACAGTTTATGAGATACAGCAGACAGACAGCGGAGGGTTAGTAATAGAGTCCCGTTTACCTTTTGGTTACGGAACCCTAAAAACTAATCTTGTCACCAGAAGTTTTGATCCTTGAAATAGAATCTGACAGATTCCAAATATAGGTGCAGTTTTACCAAAGACTTTAAGTAATCAGTCTCCTTCACCATAAACAGAGGGTGTAGAGACATGTGATGGTTTAAACATCAGAAAATTGCAATTTAATTACAAATAATTTAATATTTTTAAATGCTTACCAACTTCAATATACTTTTTCTTGTAGGTATTCCTCCAGTGCACCAAGGTGTATAAATCATTACAGGACAAGTCAATGACATGGTCCTTTTCATCACTGTCATCCTTGAAATTACCCGTAACAAGGGCCCTCGATCCATCCTTACCTAAATTATATTCATACTTTAAATTACTCTTCAAACAAAAGACTTCTTGAATGATTGATAGTAGTATGAAATTATGGAAAAAAATTACCTATGAAATAATTGTAAGCAGCACCCTTCTGATAATGTGTTTTACCTTCAGTCACATCAAAGACACTACCTAATACTGCTAAGTACAACCTTTTTTGTGTTTCTCCATCATATTCTGCTAATTTGGAATTTGTAAATATTCCAGGTCTATCGGTAGTGTTTAGGCCATTTACAAAACTTTCAAAATACAGCCTGAGTTTATCTCGATATATTACCGAAATTATAACTAAAGCTATTGAGATAAATAATTTATTATTGATAAATATCACTTTCAATCCAACCATTGCACTTTACTGGTATGAGTGAGCTATGTTTATGAATACAAATGGTATGTGGTGACTGTATTAACTTCACGTAACCGACAGGAAATTAGAAAGTCTTATTTGAACTACAACAACTTGTAACTTTTCTAAAAAAATATTAGCAGGTTGCACTGCGAAGAGATGGTGTATGATTGGCGGCCTGATTCACATCTCACCTTTTACTGGTAACTGTAAATTTTGGGGAATAACAGTAAAGTACGTACCTACCTAGTCATCAAATAGCAAAATCATAATAAATCAACTTCAGGGGAGTGTGTGATTTTGACATTTCTTTTTGTCGTTACATCCGTCAACTAGAAAAGGCTCGTTCAGAAATGTTATGTTACAGAAGTCTTACTGGCTCTTTATTGTTTTTATTCGTTCCTGTTCTGTTTTCTGTGGGTTGCAACCAGAGACCTTATTATTATATAAAAAACTTAAGAAAAATTTGAACAACTTTTCAGATTTATGACACAGTGAAGGTGAACTGTGTGGCCTGAATTATTGATTTACATTAATTGATCACAATGCTTAACCTTTTTCCAGTTCCATTGATCCTGTAAAATTATGTAGTGGGTAACACAGATGATAAACTTGTCAAGTTTGTTTTGATTTAAGCATAACCTTATTTCTCATTATTTATTTAATAAAAATACTGTTCTTCTATTAAATTACAACAGTTTTTTATTTGAAAGTTATATTACTCGTAATAATTAGTGAGCTAAATATTAGTTTGACTTTGAAAGTAGTATGAAAACTGTTTAATAATAAATTCGTTATCATTTTATTTGAATCCTGTAACAATGTCTGGAAATCTAATTCGTCAAATTAGGACAATTTCACAGGCCCCAACCCGAAGAAGAGTAGTTGTCACCGGACTGGGGGTCGTGTCGCCCCTTGGTACCGGTACTGAGTTGGTGTGGCAGAACTTATTGAAAGGCCAATGTGGAATCGTAGCGTTGAAAGAAGATGGATACTCTAAGCTACCGTGTAAAATAGCTGGAATTATACCACAAGACGACAGAATAACAAAGGCTTTATCAAAGAGCAATTTGAAATCAATGGCTCCTGCAACATGCCTTGCTCTAGTGGCAACTGAAGAAGCATTAACTGATGCCAAGTGGTTTCCAGAAACTAATGTCGATAAAGAAGCCACTGGAGTCGCTATTGGAATGGGAATGATAGACTTAAAAGATGTTTGTGATACTAATGATGCCTTGAAAGTGGGATACAATAAAGTTAGTCCATTCTTTGTTCCAAGAATCCTGCCTAACATGGCTGCTGGCCATATAAGTATCAAATATGGCTTAAGAGGGCCTAACCACGCAGTTTCTACAGCCTGCGCCACAGGAGCTCACTCAATAGGTGATGCCTTCAGGTTTATAAGAAATGGAGATGCAGATGTTATGGTGTGTGGTGGAGCAGAGGCCTGCATCAGTCCCCTTGCTATCGCAGGGTTCAGTAGATTAAGAGCATTAAGTACTTCATTTAATGACACACCTGAAAAGGCTTCTAGACCATTTGATAAAAAGAGGGAAGGATTTGTCATGGGTGAGGGAGCAGCTATTTTAGTATTAGAAGAATATCAACATGCATTAGCGAGAAATGCGAAAATGTATGCTGAAATATTAGGATATGGTTTGTCTGGAGATGCTTCTCATATTACTACTCCAAAAGATGATGGGAGTGGCGCCGTGTTGTCCATGAGCCGTGCACTCAGGGATGCTGGTGTAGATCAAAACAATGTCACATATATTAATGCTCATGCAACTTCAACACCTGTAGGAGATGGGATTGAAGCAACAGCTATAAAGAACTTATTTGGTAAACATAGTGCTAATATATCAGTGTCTTCCACAAAAGGGGCTCATGGCCATTTGTTAGGAGCGGCTGGAAACTTAGAAGCAATATTCACAGTACTAGCCTGCCACCATGGGGTATTACCACCTACAATCAACTTGGAAGAGCCTGTAGATGACTTAAATTATGTTGCAAATGAACAGAGATCTTGGAATGAAGAACACAGAGTAGCTTTGAAGAACTCATTTGGGTTTGGTGGCACTAATGCCACACTATGCATAGGAAAAGTTTAAAGGTGTGGAAACCTATAACTGGTATACAACAGTCATGTGCAGTAATAACATAGTGCCAGAGGATCATAATTAGATACTTTAGGTTTCAATTTACTTTAGGTGTACACTGTGTATTTTTGTAAATAAAAAATGTTATCACTGTATCATATAGTATATTTAAAACTGAGTTTACAAATGTTTTCCGACTTTTATAACAATGGCGAAACAGCTAAGGTAACTCCTGACCTCAGCTTTCCTAAGCTTTTGATAACGAGCAATATTTATCATGTACCACATAATATTGAGTCACATAAAGCACTGAAATAAAATAATTTGATCAAAAAATGCTACTTTAAATATTTCATTACTAAGCTTTTTCTAACAATTTTAAATAGTAAATATATTAAATGCTGGTATTTATCCAGTCAATCCATTGTATAATTGGAATCATTCAAACTTGCACTTTAGATTAATTTATGGCGCTAGACAACTTACTTGCGCTTACGACTTCCAAACAATATTTTTTTAGCTAAATTATGTTTAATTATAATTATGAACCGCCAACTTTACACTATTCTATTGCATTACGGTTACAATGTTTTATGGATTTAAATACATCATAACAATTCAATTTGGGAAAATAAGATAGTGATATACATATATATCCATTTTTATGATATTTATTAGGAGAAAGAAGTCGTGATATTATATATAGATTTTTCATTAAAAAGAGAAACAATATAAATTTGAGTTCCACTACAAATAAACATCAGTCTACTAATATTTGCACTGATTTCTTATTTATGTTCAACTACTTGATATAATTCTGAGTATTAAGATTACTGTAGTTGTAATGTAACAATATATCTGAAGGACTTATCCTGAAACACATTCTATTGAATCTAGACATCTAGAGTTATTCATAAATTGAGTAAACACTGACCAGATTTAAAAACTTATTAGTTATGTATGTGAGGTGTAATCTACGGAACGAGAAAGCGGGTTATAGTTATACTGTCATTTGGAGTAAAATGACTGGGATACAAAGTGCAGTTGAATGATGGGACAGGCGGGCTCGCCAGCTAAGCTGCCTGCTTGTCCGGTTTCTGCAGAAGCGGTTGTATCTGCGGCGTGTTCACACAAAGCTGAGCGAATTTTTGGCGGAGATTTTGTCGCAACTCCTGTCTTTTTTCGGTTATATTTCTACGTGATTTGAATTCCATTACTTCCTCTATAGGAATATAGCTGGTATCCTGTTCTTCGTCTGACGAACACGTATCCTAGAAAAAAAAAAAACTTTAATCTGCGAAACATTAACAAACAAATAGACAATTTTTTATTGCACATCCTTTGCATTCTATTAGTAAAACTAACAGTAAGCAAAGGACTAAAGTTCGGACATTGAAAAACGATTCCCCAAATAAACATGCGCACAATGGCAGTTATTAATATTTGACTTACCATTAACATTTCTTGTAGAGAAAGTGTAAAACCTGTGCACATAGTCTTGTCATTCTTAGCCAAATCTAAACAGTCGCCTCTTTCGTGATTGCAGAATCCCTCAGAACACGCCACTTCGGAACCTTCGGGCGAGCTCATGAGGGAGGACGAGCCGGACATAGTTTCACAGCAACCTCCGTTGTTCCCGGATGAATAACCACAGTCTTGGGAATGCTCATTTGGCGAGAGGTTGCCGTTTTTGGTTCGTTTCTTGCCTGACTTTTTGGGCGAGCGACGTTTGGTTGTAGTGTCCTCCTGACAAGACTGGCACCCGTCGCCACTGGTTTCGAAACACTGGTTGTTGATGTAGTCGCGAGGTGAAAGCAGATCAGTCGGCGTATCTCTTTCCTCAAGCAGGCATTCCTCACATTGGCACTTCTCATCAGGTTCCTCTGAATCAGCCTCCTAAAAACAGTACAACATTAGCACATTTGGTATACGACTTCTTAATTATGAATAATAAATAAATAAACACGAAGTTATACTTTGCATTTGCTCTCAACCGCCTGCCGCTCCTTCTTCTTGCGTCTTTTAAGTTTCTTCTGTTCCTTCCTTTGTTGTCTGGTGAGTTCCTCCTGAGTGATTTCGTCGTACAGAAGTTGAAGTTTGGAAACACCAGTTTTGTGCTCGACGGCCGTTTCGAACTTGCGGTACAATGCTTCCACGGCGACTGCGGCGAGGGTTTGACACGTGCCTTCCTCTTCGCGTAGCCGTAGGGAGATGCGCTGTAGTCGCTCATAGATGCATATACCGAGACAAATGAGCACCTGAAAAATTATCTTGTTAATTTTCAATCTCATAAACCTTATTGTTATTATTGGGACCGCTTTTGCCGCGTTTGCTCTTGAAATTTTTAAATGATCCCATTAAATATCATGCCGTCGTGGTAAACAATTTTAAAACTGTCTCAAAAGAGATCTAGTAACCCTTCATTGTCTTACCTCCTCTTGTGCGATCTCGAGTGTCTTAGCATGTCTTTCTCTGTGGTTCCCGAGCAGCTCGGGCTCGGCTCTGGCTATGAGGTGCGCGATGTAGTCAGTCTTGGCTTGGAGGTGCAGGTGCTTGTCCAGGAGGCATCGCTTTATTCCGCCGTACAGTGCGCCCACGTAGCCCTTCTCTTTTTGGGGTTCTTTCTCTTCGACTAGCAGCTGATATGCTCTCAATACCTGTAGGGTAATTAAATATGTATGTAATGGAAAATTAAAGGACGAATCGCGGGTTTTTTATTAATTTGATAATGTCATAAATCCCCAAATAGTTTTCAACCATTATGAATCGTTGAATTCATTAAAAAAACGTGCGTCCAATACTTATCAGTTGCTAGGCAACATTCTGTACTTTGTTTATCATCTTCGACGCGTCTGCGTTGTCGGGTTGTCAACAAAATGATTGACGATATTTTAATATTTAGATAACAGTACTTCGTGCAAATTTTTATCTCTTTAACTGAAAACGATTGATGCAAGGCGATAATATGCAACTGGTAAATCAATAAATACCATGAAGTTACGAAATACGACGATTTATGATTTGATACATTCTTAATTTAAATATCATGCCAGTATTCGAAATAGACTTAATGCTTACAATGGGATTCATAAATATCAGAAGGTAGTTAGGATAAAGTTATATGATATCTTAGAAAAAAAGGTATCAAAAAAATTATTTGAACGTACCTTAGTTTTGCAATCGGCACAGAAGCGATGTTTCCTCAGATAATTGTGCAGCGTGTCGTGTAAGGTGTTGAAGTGTACGAGCGTGACGTGGTCGCGGGCGGAGGCTCGCATGGCGTCCCAGGCGGCGCGCCAGGCCGCGCGGCCGCCCCAGCCCCACGCCGCCCAGCCCCAGCCGCAGCCCGCGCCCGCCGCGCCCCCGCCCCCGCCCCCGGCCGCGCCCCCGCCTGCCGCCGCGCCCCCGCCCGCCGCGCCTCCGCCCGCTCCCCAGCCACGGGCTGTGCCCGCCTCCAGTGAATGTAACGTGCACCGCTGCGATTTCTTCCACCGCGGTTGACTGAGGATTAGGCACTCGATGCCCGAACTGAAAACATTAATATGGTAATGCAGTCTTCGTTTTCTGAACGAATAGTTATTCATTACTAGACTAATTAAGGCATAATACCGCATTGGACACTAGCAAACAATAAAAAGTATATTTATTGAAGTGGGTGTTGATTTGGTCGACTAATTAATAGAATCACTGGAGGTTACTACTATAATTCTATCTGTCAAGATTCCCATTACTGTCAAAATAGTAATCCACAAATATCTGAGGTAAGTTAAGTAGTTCTTGCAATCGACATCCATGAGTAGACATAATAAATACAAATAACACAGTAAATTCATACAATAAATGTTGAAACAAAGTCACACTCGCTTCTAGTTTTTGACAGTAAATGAGAGCATGTCTGTCAGCACTCTAATAGGTATTATTTTAATAAACTATAAGACGGTTACAGATAAATAATTAAAGGAAAAATTTATGATAAAAGTAGCGCATATACCTGTGACCATTTAGCAGGGTGGCGAGTGATTGTGGATGTATTATTTTGTCTTCTCTTATTGTCATTATTTCATCTGGTGTCAGCACCAACGGATCCAATGTGGGATGTCCTGATTTACATAGCTGATAAAAAAGGCGTTCCACACTGAAAAATAAAGAAAGTCTTGTTATACGGAAACAAAAACATTAAATAGTGTTACTGGCACCATAATATGCGAGCCATGCTTTTCTTGTTTGCGCATACTATAATAACCTACAACAATTCGTTTGGAGCTACAGAGATCTATTGGCACATGGATGATATTAACATGAGAGTGCTGGTGCATACATCCTTATAAAGCATCAACTCAACTGTGTTAAGTGACAGTTTTATCTATATGATCATTCTGATTTCAACTTCATGCCAAATGATCCTTGTAACACTACAAATTTGTTGTAGTTAGCTAGAAACTGAAGTTTGAGACATTCTGTTTTATTCAGAACTATGCAGTTAGCCTCAGCACATACTGTGTACACTAGACTTGCCAGTTCAAGCCATTTACAACTTAAACAGAAACATATTTAAGATTTATAAATAAAAGTATAATTCTGTGTAAAGCAATTAAGGCTTATCTACACTCTTAATTAATCAGCACTGAATTACTTTTCAAAACAAACATTATCACTGATTTTTTTACTCAATACTGTTTACTTTAGATGCTAGACATATAAAAAAGTAATTATTGCAAGTACTTGCTAAAAACGGTAAAGGAAAACATTATCAAGAAACCGGTACACCGGAGATGTACGGACCGAAGTGGTTTAAGAGCTGATAAGTCATTTGTACATCAACTATATCATAAGATTGAGAAGACATTAGATTATCCCTAAATACCATTTCAACAATCAAAAATTAATTTATGCATAAAATAATCTTTAAGCAATGACACCAACATAACCTTTGCAAGTTAGCTTCCTATTTTCCAATAGAAGTAATTTAGGAAACGCTTCCACATTTTAAGTTCTAGACAGACAAACCACATTTTATTTCAACTACAATCCAACTGCAAATTGCAATTCAGATGTAGTTCGAATGTGGTTGACACAACTGCAATAGAACCGCACGGTTGCTTTGCACACAGACAATACAGTCAACTGCATTCAAATTGTATCCAAAATGCAACTTGTGGTTGGATTGCAGGTGAAATGCAGTCCATATGTAAAATCTTAGCCTTGTTTTCTTTAGCTTCACCACCTCCATCACCATTTATATCCATAGACAACTCCAAATGAATCACAATGATGAATAATGTCTAAATATTCAACATGTCAGAATTCAGACACTTCCCAATGGGAGACGTCTATATAGCCAACTCCTAGTGAGAATTCTTATAATACCTTAAGCTTGTCACACCATAATCGTGAGTTAAAATCAACAGCATTAATACTAAAATACTAACTGTACTTCATATGGATCTATATTTTTTATTTTTACAGTTCCATATAGCTATAAGACACATGTGATCTAGTGCCAATGTAGAGTATATCAAAATTAAATACTTCTTATTATTATCTTTACAAACATCCTTTTTATATATACTCATCATTTAGGTTACCCAACTTTGTGACAAGTAAAATATAACTAATTTTTAAATGATAATACACTTATTATTGGATTAAGGTCAACATTCTTGAGTTTTCATCTAATTAGACAGGTACAATGCAATATCATTTTGTTATCAACCAAACATGATGCGTTGATAACATGTACTATAAAAAAACTTTATTTGATTAGCAAGTCTATGGCATTTTGACTTGTCTATTATAACCAAATATTAAATATTTAATTTTCATCACCAGCTGTAATAACTAAGTAAACTATAAGTTGATTGTGCATTCATATTTGAATTTGACTGTTACATGCAAAAAGTATTTAAGTGTTTTAGAAAAGCAAGTAGGTATTGTATTGGGATTTGTAATGTGATAGTACTGTACCTTCTTCGACAGCCTACACAAGGAATGCTTTGATTTAATACATTAAAGATATCGGAAGCATCGACTCTGAGCGCTGCTTTCAGTTCGTCCGTCGTTAGGATTTTATATTTGCGCATGAATTCTTCGTACTCGCGACCTTTAACTTGTGGATTGTCACAAATTAGACCCATTGTGTTTAAATCCATGATCATCTGGAAACAAAAACATAAATTGTTGCTTTTCAACAAAGGAATATATTCGCAAAATAAGGTCATCTGCAAGACGTCATTACATTGAATGAAATCAATGAACTCTGATAAATTTTCGTAGTCAAAAATTTCGACTAAAATACGGCAAATTATTTTCTAAGAACAAGTGAATCGGTGTTTACTTCAAGAAACGCAAACAAATAAATACTTTACAGTGAGCAATTCTTTTTCCTGAATAATCTACGCTTGTGGTAATGTCAAAGTGCATGAAACCACTTACAGTAAGATTTTCGTATATAGTTAACGGCAATTGTCGTCTTTTTATTACAGGTTCTTTTTCGCTGTTATATATATCAACTAATTTCGCCATTTTAATGATTAATCACATAAAATCGCAGGTAAAATACACAAATATAACAAAATGACGGCCAACTTCTCTAGAAATACACGTCGTGCGTTGCGTCTGACACAGCACAACCAGAGACAAATTTAAGTTATTTTTCATGCACAGCATATGCTTCAGTACAGATGTTTAAACTGGACAAAGACAATAACGTCCATAAAAATATTGATCAATAAAATGGAAAACCAAATGGTACCTGAAAGCAATACTTTTGCGAGCAGAATATATGAAATATCGTATAAATAGCATAAAATTATTAACTTCATAAATGTTCAATGAATTAAATTTATTTTAACAGAGTTTCTTTCGTCTTAGTCTATCGAATCTTATTTTCGAGTCGTTTTATTTTCTGCATAAGCCCAGAAGACTTGCTTAAGATAAATTCAAAAAGAAGATTTTAAAAAACTGAGGACCTCCGTCTTCTCAAGTCTTGTTTACATTTTGTCTTTTACCGTATTTGACGTATGACAGCTGTGCTTGACATAAAGCCCAAGCAAGAGACGACGTATATATTTATACTTTTATTTATAAGAATTTTACGCGGTGACCGGCCATTAAAACTATACTTTCCTTATTGTGAACACATTAAACATCACCATGTCCAAAATATTTACCCCCACGAATCAAATACGCTTAACTAATGTTGCAATCGTTAGGTTAAAGAAAGGTGGTAAAAGATTTGAAATTGCATGTTACAGAAATAAAGTAATATCATGGCGAAACAAAGTGTAAGTCATCAACTAAAACAGCAATTTTATATAGTATTTCTGGGAAATCACTAATTTACCAACTTTTTGTTTTAGTGAAAAAGATATTGATGAAGTTCTGCAAACACATACTGTATTTACAAACGTGTCTAAAGGACAAGTCGCCAAAAAGGAGGATTTAGTAAAAATATTTGGCAAAGATGATCAAACAGAGATATGTAAAGAGATCTTAGAGAAAGGTGAACTTCAGGTGTCAGACAAGGAAAGGCATTCTCAGATAGAC
The DNA here is from genome assembly GCA_941860345.1 of Chrysodeixis includens. Taxonomy (NCBI): domain Eukaryota; kingdom Metazoa; phylum Arthropoda; class Insecta; order Lepidoptera; family Noctuidae; genus Chrysodeixis; species Chrysodeixis includens. The sequence continues at coordinate 3,334,739 of OW796095.1, read as the reverse complement.
TCTTTGTTCAAAGATATTGCTACAACAGTAGCTGACAAATGTGTCAATCCTGAAACAAAAAGGCCTTATCCAGTCTCTATTATAGAAAAGGCAATGAAAGACATACATTTCTCTGTCAATGTGAATAAAAGTGCAAAACAACAGTCACTTGATGTTATACAGCTATTGAAAAAGGAGATTCCGTTGGAGAGGGCTCAAATGAGAGTAAGGATGTTACTGACTGGTAAAGATGCTAGGAAGACCAAAGACAAAGTTGTTAAACTAGCTATGAGTGTTGAAGAAGAGAATTGGGAATCTGGTACTGCCAATATTATTTGTTTGATTGACCCTGGCAACTTCAGAATATTGGATGAGTTGATAAGAACAGAAACAAAAGGCACTGGACAGTTTGAATTGCTTAATTTAAAAGAAATGGTAGAAGGAGAACAAGCTTTGTAAATTTATTCTTTATTATAATATAACATAAATATTACTTTTTGTTATTTTAATAAATAAGTGCAAGAAAACTGTTTTTGTAGTTCAAAGTCACACTGCTGATACCACCTATCGCCATTTGACCTACTGAGAGGACATAATTATCTAAAGTAATATAAAAAAAGTCATAAAAAAAACTTCATTCACACTTTGTGTAACATTTACAAATAGAAAAAATATCTGTAATTCTTTTTGCATGCTATTGTGCAATGTTATCTTTGAAGGACTGTAAAACTATCCCTTATATACATGGGATGGTATTTACCACTAAAATAAATTCCTAATTAAAATTGTTTTTTTTTTTTAATCTTTAAAACCCAGCCCTGTATAACATGCTGGGTATTTAATTGCTCTCTTTGCGTTTATGCTCATATATAATTATCCTATGTCTTGGCTACTCTTGTGTCAGAAACAGTAATTTATAGAGATTGAAGTTTGTACAAAGGATACCTTATAAAAGTACCAAAGCTGACTGATATTGTTGGTAAAATAAAGGGCGAAAAAAAAAACAACGATTTTATTGATCATATTTATAGATCGAGCTAATCACCATTGTAAGATCACTAACTCGATATAAAACGATTGTTTTGTGTTAAACGTACTTCTTGGTTTGTAATGTACTGTACAAACAGTATTATTTGCAATTTTACTAAAGTAATGGATTTCTTAATGAAATAAATTTTATATTATAATTTTGGCCACCGGATGTTAAAACAATTCGTCATACAATTTTTGACTTGGCAATTCAAGGCGTCTGCGTCTTCTATTTATTTTTCATTGTTTGCGCAGATTGCGTCATATTATTTGCGTTTATAATTTAGTATTATTTTTTTCTATTCTACTATTAATACTTATCTATTCCTATTTCAGTGTAAAGCTTTAATACTAGTTTTGTTTTAAGTAGTACAACTATTTCATAAATGGCGCCTTTAGTACTGATGACCTTTCATGGCATTTACGTCTTGAACGAGCCGTAATAAATTCACTTGCAATTTACTTGATACATACCAAGTAAACTTGGAACTTACATTTTTTGAGTTAGTATTATAAACAATAATCAAGCTCAAGAAAAGTACTTCAAAATCCTCACATTGGTTTCGTTGTTGGAAAAAACCGGTGTTGGACCGCAGCGTGTAACGGAACGATGAAGTGAATGTACCATCCAAATGACAAATTAAAAAGTTTTATTTTTCTTATATTGGTACGAGATTTTATTGATTGTTTTCTTTCATAAGATTTTCGGCCAGACGGCGACTGAAATTGCAAGTTACTGTGATATATTTATTTTCAATAATTAACTATTCTTATCAACCAATTAAATGAGCAGGGATATCGAGTTATGTCTATAAGTAATGGAAGGTACAGAACTGGGTGGCGACCAGCAATTTTGTTTGAGATGGAACAATTTTCAAGCGAATATAACTTCTCAATTCGAGGCATTGCGCGATGATGAGGACTTCGTGGATGTCACCCTGGCATGCGAGGGGCACCGGCTGGAGGCACATAAAGTGGTTCTTTCGGCATGTAGTCCATATTTCAAGGAATTATTTAAAGTAAGTCCATCTTTCACTCCCCACACTTTGATGTGTCACCATTACAATGACTCTAGTGAAAGTTGTTATGTATAAAACACTTGATCTACTTACAAATGCCATGTCTCGCGTTCCGGTTAAGTACTCGTGATTTCATTTATTTGTACCTACTTTAAAATTCTGTTTCACAATTTCTAATTAACTCATTACCATTAGGGGTATAGATTACATTTATGTCTAAGAAGCTTATAATGAATTCTTTATTCACATAATGTGACCAATACAGTTCATGCTAATGAATATGTTTGCCTAATTTATAATATTTAATATATTACTAAGAGGTTTTGTAACACATCAAGTTTTATCTGGGGTCATTGCTTCTGAAATCTTTATGAGAATATAGATTACAACCACAATTCACAGTTCACATGTATGATGAAAGTTATTCAGCTGGACATTTTGAGAACACTAACATTCTATTTGAGTATTGCATCTACATTTTATTTATACATTTATATAAAATGGCAGAATTAGCATTAAAGGCTCTTGCAAACTGCTTAGTGGACAAAGTGGCAGACAATGATGTATTTCATTTAACATTACTTAATTTAAAGCATGTTTGAACTATTTTCTTATTTGAGTGTGGCTTTTAAAGCTGAATTACTGTAATTGTCCCACTGCTGGGCAAAAAATCTCACCATGTAGAGAGAATACATAAAATGGAAAACATTATAAATATAATTTATTTATGAAATATGGCATATTTCTGCAATAATGTGTAATGTATAATAGTCATACAAAACAATGGGTTTTACCTTCACAGCTCCCATATATGGCTGCTATGCTTAAGGTGTTATGTTCTTGTAGTAACTTTCAACCACTTTATAATAAGTTAAATAAAAAAAATAAGATAATACCTAGACTTTGGTTTAATAATTCTTATTTCACTAGATTCTAGACAGATGTACAAAACGACTGTTTTATTTAATGAATCATCACTAATAAAAATTACTTAGTTTATTTTTTACCTTCTAGTTTAATTGATGAAGCTGTTTTGCTCGTTTATTTACTAATTTCTAGGTTAAGATTAAGCCAGTGTATTGATGTTCTCAATACATTATTTTCCTGTCACATTTTATTTATCTATTTCCATCTTATCTTGTTACTAACAATGCACAAGCTAATATAATCAAGCACCATTATTAAACAAAGATAGTAAGTAACAACTATCTATCATACCAGTGAATATATTTATTTAAACAAAACATAGGAATGGCATAATCTAGTGTGTTGTTCAAAGTTCATTCCGTCCCCTTGCTCATAAAACTGGACATCCATAAACATTTGATAAACAATTACCTGTCATTGTCATTCTATTTACAATAAATGAGACAGCAATAGAATGTATATTTATTTACTCATGATCATGTATTACAAATAACATATTTGGTGAATGTGTAACAATATCAGTATGCTACCAATGAAACTAACTTCATTTATACCTGTACAGTTTGATTATAGTTTTAAATAGAACTTGTACATTTGTACAGTTATGAAGTACAAGTTAATTAATTAAAAACGGTTACATAATTGATTATTTATCACGATGACGGCCGTTATTGTTGATTGTTATTGTTGATTAAACCACATTGTTGTTTTCAGAACAATCCATGTCCTCACCCTATAATATTCATGCGCGATTGCGAGGTGTCGCACGTGCGCGCGCTGCTACAGTTTATGTACGTGGGGCAAGTCAACATAGCGCAGGCGCAGCTCAGCGCCTTCCTCCGCACTGCCGACGCGCTGCAAATACGAGGCCTCACAGACTGTTCACAACACAACGATAAAGTAATTAGTCACATTTCATTACAATCGCTCACTGTGATGAAGTCATAGCTAATACATTGCTTCCTTTCTTTTCCATTTACAGAAAGTGAATCGAAAATCTCCTCCTTCTCAACTACGTAATTTGCTCAGCGCCAAGCCGTCACACTCTACCTCCTCCTCCAAAGCCGCAAACCAAAATGTTGAGACGACCTCTGTCGAAGACCAAGAACAAAACTCAAGTCGTCGCTCCACTAGAAATTCTCCCGATGTTGCCAGAAACAATCTCAATGATGAAGCTCCATTTCAAACTTCTAGTCAAATGAGGCCTAATAGTGATGACTATAGAGAAACTTCCAACTACCCTGCCCTGAGGGTGAAAACTGATCTCGAAGCACCTGAGGTGAAAAATGAAGAGAGTGAAATACTCATGGACCCCGGAGACCCTGATAGAACAGACAAATGCCAAGAATTCAATGCATCCGATCTTTTAGAACCAAAAATGGAAGTGATGGAACAAGAAGCCAGCGACGAAGAGCGTTCCAGTTTCCCGCAGATCTACTACAACGAGAACAACGCGCTCGCAAATCCATTTGCAACATTGCAAGGTTTGTTGTGAACTATCATTGTTATGCTTTTGAAATTTATGGTTGAATTTATGACTTATGGTTGAATATATTTTCGCAGGTAATATGGATCTCATGGGCGGAATGAACACGGAGTTACGGGACGAGAACGCGGAAGGTAATTATGCGATCTGTTTATCTGTTTCACTATCACGTCATTATCACACGCACACGTCGACTCGGACAGCCGCGCCCCCGGCGAACCTTCGTTTTAGCAATATTTGATAAAAGTTTAAATCGGCCGTAGAAGAGAGCGCGCGTCTCGCAAGTTGTGTCGAGTCAGGTGGCTAGGCGCGCGGGTGTCGGACGACGCGCCTCGGCCCGCACTGCCGGCCCCTCGCCGCCGCCGCCCTCCGCCCCTACTGTGCCCGTTATCCTATTCAAATGCTAACCACCTTTACACTTTAATAATCTTTGTTACCATGATAAAACTTCTCAAGTTGTTGCCAATCAAGATATTATTTTCACCTGCTTTTCATGATAGCTTCGATCAGAATAATTAGCATAACAAGTTCATTATCAAACCTTAATCATGCACACAATTTTGGGCAATTTTCTAAAGTTAGGTTCACCTATTAACCTCATCCTAAGTTAAGCAATCGGCGACGACTCTTGAGACGCGGCATCATGCGTATTGGCACCGGTACTGAGTAGCATTTGAATACGGTAACTAGCTTGGGCTATGGGTATGGCGGCGGGCGGGCGTGCGGGCGAGCGGGCAGTGCGGGGCGGAGTGCGAACTGGTGTTGTTGGCAGCGGGCGGCGCCGGCGCGGGCGCGGGCGCGGGCGTGCAGTGCGCGGTGTGCGGGCGGCGGTACAGCAACGCGTCCAACCTGCGCCAGCACGTGCGGCTCATCCACGAGGCGCAGCCGGTGGCGTGCGGCACGTGCGGGCGCTCCTTCAAGACGCCGCTGTACCTGCGCCGCCACACGCTGGCGCAGCACCCGCCCGCGCGCCTGCGCCTCAAGCCGCCGCCGCTGCCCGCGCTGCGGCCCGCCCAGCGCTTTCCAACAGTAGCACCACCCGCCCGACTACACCCGCCACGAGGAACACGTCACCGAGGGGGCGCCATCTCACATCTTATAGCGACCCACTCGTGCTGGCTATTGCTACGAATAGGGACATTTCCCTGCTATACGATACAGATTGATGCACACGGCGTGGCGTCTCCTCGCGCGGCGAAGTCGTGAAGATGTGGCTTATAAAGTCGTAACGAAGACTGTCAATAGATATATCTAGTCTGTGATCGGAGTGTCGCCGGGGGCCTATTTGCCGTCACACCTCTCCGCTTATTGTGTGCCTTTCTATATTATACCGAGTGCCAGGTATCTGTCGCATCAACGAGTTTCCTTTAGTCCTTCCTACTGCAAAATAGGAAGATTGTTTTCTCTATACATAGTTATCACATGCCAATAGTATAATATAATGTTGATCTGTTTAATATAGTAACGTAAAGTCCAACATATTTATAGCCGAGTTTTTGTACAGTTGTCTCCTTACGTCACCAAGGTAAGGGGAATTTTGTTATGAATGTAATGGTAATAGAAAACCCACAGGTTTAGTCATAAAATGATCGCGCGAACATTTGACTCACGGTGGATAAGGGTTCTAGTTAAGTGACTAATTGAAGCTCGTTGTGGGACACATACAGTACCTTCCTTTCTGACAATAGACTGATTGTTGTTAAAGCATTTGTTGCAAACCGGTGCTGATTTTACATACATAACATAGGTTATTTACTGGTTACATAATTATTATACATACATACATTATACACGTTATCCACATTTGATCGACACTTTCTTTCACATAGAAATAAATAATAGGGTGTATTTTCATAATAGAGTATAATTTTTTTGTACCGCAGAAGATGGAAAGTGTCGAACATATCCGTTTTATTTGTCGAATACGCGGGCTCGTGTACGTAACTAAGAGGGTACACGAGTCCGCGCTGAACAACAATAGTGATATTTTTATACACAATAGTTTTATCTTTACACAATGTTATTGTTGAGTGATTGGACGGCTCCCGGTATATAGTTTGTACAAAATCTCAGATATAATGAAAATAAGTCTTCAGAAACGTATATTAAAGTAATACATTACTACAATATTATATTAGTTGTTTAGAGTGGAACACCACGTTTATGTTGCCATACGAAATATTGCGCATTGTTTTACATGCCTTCGTTAACGCTCTCGCTGATTTATCAAATCAATGCTTTCGGTCAATAATAAACACGTTGACTGTTACATAGTGATGATGATAATATGGCCAAATGTGCGTTGAGCTCGCAATACTAGGTTCTGTTAAGTAGTTTGAGTTACAGTTGATACCAGTCGGTATTTTTTTTACTCCTCGCAATATTATTAGGTTCTAATATAGAAATATAAAACAACAAATAAAAAATAAATAAAAGGTAATAAAAAAGTCGCAGAAACAAGCATTGTGAACAAGAATTGAATCAGAATATTGAAAAAAAAACGTGCATACAGTTGCCACATGTATCCGTCAAGTGTTTGATTTGAATGACGACGATACACTATAAGATTAACATGTATAAACGTAAAATAAAATGAAACAGTAAGAAGGCGACGCTCAGACATTTGGCTTCGTAATTTTAGCATAATATAAATACGTTGGTTACATCATGTACTGGATACTGTTGGAGAGAATCACTTGCCGAAAATCCCACTAGCCCAGTGTCGCCGGCACTGTAGCAACATATAACAAACTAGATTGTAGGTCAAGCGATTTTTTAATACTTATATTTTTATATAACTTTGAATTTTGATCGGTTATTTCTTTAATATTTTTTTTTGTAGATATATGAAATGATTGCCATGAAAAAAGCACATCTAGTCATTTTGTAATAAAAGCATTTAGAGGGGACACTTATTAAAGATATGATTAGGGTTGTGAGTAACAATATTAGTTTATCATTTGAAATTCTTATTGTAAACTTATTGGAATAATGTGTGATCTCAAGTGACTTTATTTCCATGATCTCTAAATTTCGACTTTGCATTTATTTTAACAATGTTTAATATTAAAATCTTACGGACGCAAGTTGATTGCAATAATAATTACTCTAAAAATAATCGCTTATACGTATTAGTAATAGTAATTTTAAAAAAGCACTTTTCTTAAATAATAATTTTAATCCCAATTACTAAGTTAAGGCGCAGCTTTTATTATTGACATATTTAAATGAAAACTATAAATGTATAAGAAAAAAATGAATCTCTTCACACTGCTGAATTTAAAATAGAAATTATATAAATCTAGAAACTTTATCATTATGATAGTAATGTTTATTGATGTCATTTATACGAAATGCTTATACTTTTTTATTATTTACCGCAATTAATACACTTTAATGTACTCGTACTGCGATTAATGTCAATTTATCAGAACAGTTTGGTTTAGGTTTATATCATAACATAATCCCGCTGTATTCAATGGTCAATCGAATATTACTTTCTGTTACAAACTTGTTTTCAACCATATATTACGTTATTGTAACTACATACATAGTATACCAAGCAATTACTGACTGCTAATTTGACTATTTACGATGTGAAAATTAATAAAATGTAATAACGTTTATCTGCACATTCGCTTTGTGCAGATCATTAAACTTGTGTACATACATCAATGTATTTTTTACTAAATATCAAAAAATAAAGTATTGCGAAGTAATTGTGGCTTTCTGTTATCAGATGTTGATATAATTAAGTTCTTACCTTCGTACTTTACATTGATAAACGAGGCTTATTTAATCAGTACGATCAATGGTTATGTCAGCGCCGCGTTTGAGTAATCCTATTCATTGATGAGTCAGTATTTCAGATATGATTTATGAAGGTCTTACGCCGTATTCAAAAACGACATAGAGGAAAAAGTTGCCCTTGTTGTCATGCTGTCTTTGTCACAAACAAGGCACAAATTGTCAGAGTCGACTTAAAGTTCCTTCCTTTTTCACTGTTAAGTGTAAAAACACTAATTTAAAAATTAAAATCATAACTTAGCAGAGTGTCGTTGTTGAATACTGCTGTTGTTCTATAAGCTGTGTCCCTATAACGTTTTTGTGGTGTAGCGGTTGGGAGATGGGACGGTAGACGCAATCGCCCTGTGCCAGACGCCGTGTGGCTGGAGCAGCACCGGCGCGCGCTGCCCTTCGTCATCAAGCGCGAGAACGAGCGGGGGGGCGCCGCCGCGCCCAGACTCGTGAGTTACAACACACTGGATTTTCTTAAGCCATCTTAAAACACCCTGCCACAGGTATAAGGATCTCTATTTCTATAAGAAGTCCTATGTGAGTATGATGTAATGTGATTACAATATCTATTGATATTATGCATACATATGGCTTTATTCTTTAAGGGGTAGATATTAGTCTCTGTAACTGGCTGATTTATAAACGAAGATGTGGTCTCAACTAATGATTGATTTATTAAAACAAAAACATTTATTTTTGGTCTTGTAATCAACTTTTGTTTTCGAGTAAGACAAACTAAACACGTGGTTTGATAAGTCGTTAGTGTATTGTGTTACAATTTTTTTAATCGTTGCTATACTGCTCAGTTAATTTAGTCAAGTCAGGTTTTTTTGTTATCAGCCCACCATTATCGCTAGAATAGGTTATCTCAGTACAATTCGAACACAGGGACCAGAAAAGTGCGTCCGTAAGACGTTACGAATTGTTATCTTATTGATACGATACCAAGTTGTTGTCTAGCAAACGTACGCATCGCTGCCGCCTATCGAATGCTCGGTTTGATTCTCAGGACAATGACTAATTATATTATTTTGTTATCAGAATTTCAATTCATTCAATTTTAGACAGGTTATTTACGAACATTTTCCCTGTTATCGCAAATATATTAATACAAGTCTTTGTGTGGTATCATGATGAAAAGGGATTTCTTAATCTCGCCATGCAGGATCTATTCTGCATTCTACCATCCACTCTAAAGGAAAACGAAATACTAAGCTTATTGTTATTTGTCGGGTTTCTCATATAAGTAATGTTGTAGATAAAATTGGGTGAGGGCGTGGAGATCCGCGAGGAGTTGTTGCGCGGCGTGAAGTGGGGCGACTACCGCAAGGTGACGCGCGGGCTGGCGGCGGCGCTGTTCTCGCCCATCGAGCTGGCGACGTGCTCGGTGACGGGGCAGCGCTGGTCGCGCGCGGGGCAGGAGTCGCGCCCCACCAAGCCGCCGCTCGACCGCCGCCGCGTGCACGCGCTCATCTCGTACGTCAGCCGGCACTTCCCCGACGTCGAGGTCAGCCGCATCAAGCAGGTGCTCGCCTACAAGTGCAAGGAGAACTGCGCCGCGCTCAGGATGAGGACCGCCAGGTGAACTTACGATAATGTTAACACGAGAACTACTGTTATAGATCGGTGAACCACCTGCCAAAATTAAAGGATGGATATAAGTCTTACGACTTGGGTGTTAAGTACATTTATGTAGATTAACACTTTGACTGCCGAGCAACAATTTTTTTATTGTTTTTCGGTCACCAATGACCCCCACGGCGTTCAAAGACTTAAATAGAAAGGTAAATTTTACACAGAATAATGTTAAGCGGGTTTTTACTAATACCTAGCTGGGTTTTCTATAAACCCCTTAACTGATTTGCCTCATAACTCAAAAGTCAAAATTTTTAATAGCATAATCAAAAATAAACAATATCTGGTTCAAGACCCTGGGTTACAATAAATATGCAGTAGGTATATTCTTAACTTTAACATTATATATCTTCTAAAATATTTGCACAGCGAACATGATAGGTATTTGACCTTTTACGGAATGTAGGTATTAAAAGTACGTGAAATCACTTTAATTTTTGAATTAATCTTAAGAAATGAATCAAAGGTTATCACGGGGCACCATGTGTGCCATGCTTATCGCCATAACTAGTAATGTTAAGTTACGAAATGTCAGCCGAGGCACCACGAATAAATAAATAATTGATATCAGTTAAATAATGTCATTACCAACAATGTGAAGTCGTTTTCGTCATGTCTGTATTTTGAAAATAAAATAACGATCTTGCGAGGATTAGGACTAAATTACATCATTCTGTCGGGGCATTTCCATATTTTCTATATACTTATATTTCCTTCTGAATTGCATTTAGGCTTTTGATCTTCTAACCAACTACTAAGTAAATGTTATTAGCCTCTTCTTAATATACTAGCATCAGTAGCATGGATAATACATATAATATGTCCAAAAAACATTATTCACAGTATCGTTCTTGTCTGTTTACTTACTTTAATTAGTTTTGTTTAAAATTCCCCAGACTGGGGCTGACCTTTACCGCGGCCACGATAATGACGTCTCGCCTTATCTTATGGGGCCTCCGGACACCGTCATCAACTATAAATTGTTTTTTAATTGTTATCATAATTTAGCATTTATATTTCTTAGTATAAAAATGATGATACAGGGTGTTTTGTATATGGAATTGTACAAGTTATTTGTTATGTTGATGGTAGACCAGGTGAATATGTGCATAATGTATACTGGTTTCAAGGTTGGCGAGTAAGTTTATATGTATCTTGAAAAGGGTGTATGCGCAAGGACTGCAATTATGTCGATCAGATTTTGATCTGTATTCAGAATACCTTTTATTATATTTTTTATGGTTTTAATGATCAAATATCCGATCTGATTATTTGGTCGATTACCTATATGGAAAGAAGCTTCTGCCTTGCAGTGGGACATTTCCAGGCTGGTATCTTTAATATGTAATATTTAAGTATGTTATATTTGTTGTTGAACATGAATACCGCGCCACTCGAGGCAGTAATACAATTTGTAGCAGGCTGTCGAACTGTTTCAGTGATTCGACCAACTACCTGCTGAGCGCGGCCCGCGCGGCCCCCGCCCTGTGACGTCGACACTCCCGGCGGGAGCGCGCGCTCCTCATACTCTAACTAGTACGTATTATTTATCCATTCACATTTTGAACAGGGTTCTAATTTCTATGTGCATCGCCTTGTATTTGATTTTACAGGCTATCTTGATTTATTATCTCTGTGTAATAAGTTATGTCGCGTGTTCCAGCGAGGCTGCGAAGGGCCCGGGCGGCGCGGGGGGAGAGTTCGCTCGCGGCGCGGCGGGGGGCGAGGAGGGCGAGGGCGACGCACAGTGATGCCCGCCACGGTGTTGCATATCAATTTCATAATCTTGTTATTTTTTACCAAAAAAGAAGAGAAAATAAAACTCGTCGCTCGCCGTCTCCGCACCGCGGCGGTGGGCGTGGGCGGCGGCGGCTCCGTCGGTCGTTTCGAAAGATTTATATTTATTTGCGCGGCGTCGCGACGACGAACGACGGCGGTGAGTTGCCCGTGTAAAATATTCATATTTATTTAGGTGATATTTTTCTATTGGCTACTGATAAGATTTTATCTCGTTATGTATCTGCCGGCCGCGCCGGGGATACATTGTCGTTTGTAAGGAAGGGGGAGTGGAGTCGTGCCCGAAGCTCTAGCAATAATTTATCAGGTTCCTAAGACATGTTTTGTAGTTAGATTCTATTGCACGAATATTCGCAAACACTGCCGCTTTATTTCTAAATTTTTTTATAGACATCAAGTCAGTTGTTTTATTGCTTTCTATATTTTATTTTTAAATAAAAATCGAGTCATTTTCAACGTTACGTTAAAATTTGTATATGAGGCATTTAAGTGCTGTACGAGGGACCGTTGCAATTGCAAAGTAAATATATCAAAATGGCATAATTTTTAGAGCTATCTTATAGATATTATAGTCATTTCGTTTTATAGGTGTAAATGATAATAAAGAATTTATTTTGGAGCGTCAAGGTTTGGATATTGTAAAGTCTTTGGAGAGCTGTGATCATGATGGATATAAAGCAGTCATATTTTTAAAATATACATATAAGAGTTATAACGTAATTATACTATTGTACAGTACGTCTGTATAAGGCGGAGGAGAGGTGGGCGCGGGCGCGGCCGCGCTCAGCGCCGCGTCTCACGCCCCGCGCCCGCGCCCCTCTCGGCCAGCATCTGCGCACAGATGTATTATCATATCAACAAAAGCAATAACTATTATTTGATAAAGAAACGATTTATTTCATTTTTAAATACTATTTTAACCAAGTTGTTATAAATGTAGTTAGTAAATTGGAAAGATCTCTTGAGAAGTCCACGGTCATTTATAGTTCTTTTGAACAATAACTAAATTCTCATAATGATAATGTCTCACATTTACGTCATATCAATTTGTAATACTTAGTTTTTTCACTATTTTGTACATTGTGTACAAAAATAACATAATCATGTATCGCCAGACCGCTCACGCCGGCATGTGGCACGCTGCGGGCTGGAGAGTGCTATCGATGCGGGAATCTGTCATGTGTAAACGGTTTTTAAGACAACGAACAAAGGAATGGGATTGTTATATGTAATTTTGCAGATTTCCTCACGATACGCCCTCGACGAACGTGATGTTGTTACTGTAACACGTTGCACGCGCGTGGTACGCTACGTGTAAGATGTACGTAGGAACGTCGCCGGGTGTGCGGGCTGGCCCGTGTACACACTACAGTACACTTTTAGCTCGTCTTTAGCAGGCAACTGTCAGAGATTGGTGTACCTATGAATAAGTTACAGTTACCAGAGTTAGGATATATAAGTAGTCACGCAGTGCTACGTAGTAAAATCTTACTATTATGTAATGTTTTACGATGCCAATTGAAAGTCTTAATGCTCAATTTTGCCAAATTTTACTTGCCGAGAACGCGTCTTGTCTATTAATTTCGTGTTTAAAATGTTTGGTATAGCACACATTCCCGTTACTAAAATACCTTTAGGTTTTTAAAAGTGAGAAGGGAATGGACAGATTGCTCAATATAATGAAATATTTGTATTTCGTTAATAGTTCATAACATAACACATTCACATAGAACATGAACATTTTTGGCCCAATGAAATTTATATCATTAGAAAAATTAATAAAATTTAATTGTAATTTAGAATTGTTAAATTGAGAGTTAAAGGATTTGCAAGTATATAATATATTTGTGACGAATGCTCGAGATGCAATATGTTAATTTAGTGCCAAATGATAAGTTAACTCGTAGCAATATATTGTATCCTAATGCTCTTGTGTAATTTCTCACGTAGTGTTAATGACCTATGAGGTTTCGAAGGTTTCTTTTACAAGACTATAATATATTTATACAGGGAAAGTGTTAGGTATGTACTGTTGTTTGGAATTAAGAGTGTTGTTGGGGTAAAATACTCATGGAGGCGGGGTGTAAAAATAAACGTACGCAACGTGCCGCTTAGCTCTGGATATTTAAACTCCACCCTAGAATAGTTTTGATACATTTGTTATTTAAAGTCATTATTTAAAGGTAATTGAAAAACCATGCGTAAATCGTCATCTCAGACAGGGTAATGTCTTTTTAGATAAACAAGCTACGAATACGAGTTACTTTTACACTCCGACCTTTAAAGCACTGAATGAGCAATGGAACAAGAGAATTTATTTACTCAAATAAGTTTT